>WBNM01029796.1:140097-231444 GCA_013399055.1 Ramphastos sulfuratus
TCAGACTGGATGTTAGGAAGAGGTTCTTCACCATGAGAGTAGTGAGACCCTGGAATGGGTTGCCCAGGGAGGTGGTTGAGGCCCCATCCCTGGAGGTGTTTAAGGCCTGGCTAGATGAGGCTCTAGACAGCCTGATCCAGTGTAAGGTGTCCCTGCCCATGGCAGTGGGGTTGGAACCATTGTGGTCCCTTCCAACCCTGACTGATTCTATGATTGTATGTTTCTAACACCACAGCAGTCAGGGGATTTCTGAGAGAAAAGGACTGGGTACAGATTTTTACTGCTTTATCCCATTTCCCTGCTTTACCAAAGTTTATCCCACAGCTGTAAGCTGTCTAGGAATTACTCTTAGCCAAACTCCTGGGATCCCTGTCTGGTTGATGGAGGTGGCAGGAGAGAGTGGCTTGTCTCTGGAGGTTTGAGTCAACCTTCAATGGTGCTTGGCCCACAGAGAAACAGGGCGCTAAGTATTGTGAGTGATATCCTGGGGTGAATCAGAAGAAGTGTGGTCAGCAAGGCAAGGGAGATGATTCTCACCCTCTGCTCCATTCTGGTGAGACCCCACCTGGGGTACTCTGTTCAACTTGGAGTCCTCAGCACAGGAAGGACAGACCTGTTGAAGTGAGCCCAGAATAAGGCCATAAAAATGATCAACAACAGAAATACCTCTGCTGTGAGGGAAGACTGAGAGACCTGTGATTGTTCAGTATGGAGAAAAGGCTTCAGTGAGACCTTATTGCAGCTTTTTACTGACACCTATAGTGACAGGCCAAGGGGCAAAGGATTTAAACTGAAAGTGGGTAGATTTAGACTGGACATAAGAATGGATTGGATTTGCTTGTGAAAGCAGTTATTGCAGTAGTTTGCCTTCAGCCAGTGTTTACTCCTAGGGCATCTATAACCTCAGTGGTCTGGGCAGCAGCAATGCTGTGAAGCAGAAAGGCATAGAGGACACTGTGATCAATAAGTCTTGCTTGTCTTGGGTTAACTTCAGATTCCCCTGCACAGAGAGGCACAGACAGTGCAAATGTCAGACAGCTGCCACTGCATGGGCGCAAGAAGGCAGGATGGAGGTTAAAATGAATGGCCCACGCAGGTGCAATGCTCATACAGGACCTTCTCCTTTTGCAGGCTCTTATTATTTAACCACTACCTATGGAGCCCTGGAGCACATCAAGAACTACGACAAAATCACCGTCACGAGGCAGCTTAGCATGGAGGTGCAGGACTCCATTCACCGCTGGGAACGACGCAGGACTCTGAACAAGGCCCGAGCTTCCCGCTCGTCAGTTCAGGTAGCTGGCATTACTTTCTAGGGTAGCAGCCTGAAAGATGAACATGCTCTCTCCATACTCACTGATTTTTAATATGATAATTAATTTAAATCAAGATTAACCCAAGTTACTATTAAAAAAAAATAGAGAATATATGGTGCAGGATTTCCAGATCTTAAATAAACATACGTCAATGAAATACTTTCTTTTTTAGTGCATTTTAAGTACCCTCATAATAATATCATTTTAAATGTGACCGCAGGGTGATTTTGTTGTTCATTCTTGAAGGGGATGTTCTAGGAGCCTACACATGTGGAGAACTGCAGCAGGGAGGCAGGGAACCTTTCTGCTCCATGTCCTTAGGGACTAGGGAAGTCCTAGGCTAGTCTAAGGAGATGTGAGCAGGCTACACATGAGCGGTTCCTAGGTGGCATAAAGCTGTAGGAGGGCCTGAGACATCCCATGGGCTGGTCAGACAAGCATCTCCTCTCTAGCTGCAGGGCAGACCCCACAACGGCTGGCTCGCTTTGAAGCTCATGCACCAGTGGAAGAAGGTCCCAGGAGGGTACTCCGGGCCTTCAGCCATGGTGAGGCTAGGTGCAATTGGATGCCCTGCCAGCCCCATGTCTTGTGATCAAATTGCCACCCACTAGGAGGCAGCAAAGGACACATCTCAGGTTCTGTAAAGCCCTCGGTGCAAAACTGAAAGCTGTGAATCCCGGGAGAAAGCCAGGGGAAGTCTCCTGAGGAATAGACCGCCCGTATAGCCCTGAGAAAGCATGGGATTTAATACATGTCCCATATTGCAGTCGAAACAGTTCTAGAACACGTGAATGGTGGCTGAGACACATCAAACATCCATCTCGTCCCAAGTGCTGCTGTGGCAGTAGCTGATAGCAAGTACTTAGCAGGGAGCATAATACCTGGGCGAGCAAATGGTATGTTCCTCCAAAACATTCCCAAAGCCTCCAGCAGTGTAACGGCCGTTTTCCGTGCCTTTGAATGAATGGTAATAATCAGAGACGTGCGAGCCTGTCCAGCTGGAGGTAAACAGCTTGCTGAGGTGTTCAGTGTGCCCCTGCACACCCCTTACTCATCTGCAGTGATACTCCATAAAGGCCATTTAGAAATTCATAGTCCAGATATTAAGCAAAAATCACTTTTTCTGGGAACCCTGAGTATTTTCTCATCAAAAAGGCTGGGATTTTTTTTAACTTCACAGATACAAATTAAACACACAGGTTGCACTATGGTCAAAGCTGCTGTAGATTCTGTTCCCCATGAGTTTGGCAAGGGGAAAACTGTCTGAACAGTAATTACTGCTTGGACAGGATGAGACTAAATCAGCCTTCTCAGCATAACTTCTTTTGCTTTTTTCTTGCTGACGGAAGGAAGTTCAGAGGGCATACTTTCAGAATGCTCTTTAGTTGATAGTGGAGTTACAAGGATCCCTTGTAACTTGCCAGTCCTTTCCTGTTTCTGTGAGTCAGTGAAGTTTCAGGACAAATCTCTGAGGCTTTTGGTTTGTTATTCTGATCTGTTACTTCTTTGCACTCTGTAGAAAGGTGGGAGAAGTTGTAGACTGCTCACTAAGGATCTTCACAAAAATCAGAAAAAAGCTTTCACTTTTGTATCTTCACAGGATTAATTATTTGGTTAAGTGTTTGTTAGTTTGGTGATTGTTCCTCAGAGGGGAATAACCAAGGCATTAGAGTGACTGAAGGATATTTATAAGCTTTATGCAGCTGAATTCTACTTCCTTCAGTCTCTGTGTTAACTGCAAGATCTACCTTCATATTTCCCTTCAGGATTTCATCTCTATCTCTTTTCTGGAAATTGGTGCTCAGTCAAGGACACTTGCTTCCCGAAACGACACCACAGCTGAGCAACTGAGCCAGCAGTGTGCCGAAAAGTTTGAAGTCTCCCATCCCAAGGACTATGGACTTTTCGTTTATGTTGATGACCACTGGCTGCAGCTTGACAAAGATGCCCTTCCTCACCGTATCAAAGCCTCACTGCTGAAATGTGAAACCAAGAAAGATTTTCATTTTATTTATAAACCAATAGACCATGAAACGCTCCTGCTTCCAACTGTAAATGAGTCAGACTTCCCCTAACTGCCATGCTGCTCTTTTGTTATGTTTGCAGTCATCTTGGAAGGGCTGGATAGTTTATCTTGTGAGATCCTCTGGTATCTTTAGACCTCAGAAGACCTCTGGAGTGTAGCCTTCGACACAGGGCAGATATGCTGAATCTAGATGCTGTCTGAATACAGGGCATTTCTCAGCAGAGTTCATTTGCAGAAATAAAAAGAGTATTCAGGAGAACATTCATCCTCTGGAAAACTTGAAGTATCAAACCTCAGAACTTCCTGCTGGCAGCCAGCTGGCATTGCAGAATGTAAGTGGAGAGTGGAGAAAATCTGGAGATCTTGCAAAAAAGTGGACATTTACTCCATAATAAATTATGTCACCTCTGTGCACAAGGCCTGTGAAAGGTCTGCACCACCTCAGTCTTTTTTGGAGGTAAGACTGCATATATGCCTTGCAGTGTCTGTTCACCCAGTTTCAATAAACCAAGTCTTGTCTGATGCATTCAGTGGAGCAGAGATGCCACCCATAGCAGAACTCACTGGATCACTGCCTGCAATATGTCATTGCCTTTGAAATCCACATCAGTACGGACCATGCAAGATAATGCCTTATCTTCACTGAGAATACGTTTTCTGCCATGTATTTGTCACAGAAATCAGGTAGCACAGCCATTCTCATCAATGAGTTTTCCTTTAAGATTGGAAGTCTTCACCATCAGTTTTATATGTGCAGCTGTTTTAATCACGTTGGTTGTATGATAGTGTCCGGATGATTGTGTATTTATTTCCATGCCTGATATGGTGCAATTATTTTAAAATAAGTAAAGAACTTAATAATTTGCCCAGTGTACCAAGCCAGATTAAAATCTGAAAGTCAAAAAGAGCTAGAATTAAATACCTGTTCCTTTTTACCCAGATGTCATTTTCTCTAATGTTTTCATATCTACGAGTCCCACCAGGGGCTACTTTAATAAATTCATGCCTCTGCGGACAGAAGTTGCTAATTCTCCTCTCTGCCTGTGCTTCCAGTCATTCGGTAATTGCATTGCCCTGCCAATCTGAATTCCTGTAGAATAAATGGAACTAATGTAAAAAGACGTATCATGAAAATTGAAAACGTTTTTCCAGGACTGGATAATGAAAGTGAGAGCCTTAATTGCAAGACAGATCCGTGTCTTCCGGTTGCCTTCATTTAGGGGAGATTCTGACTGAGCGCAGCATACTGGATTGCCTGCGTGCAGGAAGCAAACGGCTTCCACTGCAGCAATGCAAACTTGGGATCAGGCCTGCCAAAGCTCTGATTGGAATGAGAGAGTGGTTTACTCTGAGTTTTGCTCAAAGCTGCTCTTGTTTTTATCATTAGCAGTCAAATAAGAGGTGGGACATGTTGGGACAAGTTGCCCAAGATTTCTGCCTTTCTCCCAAAGCTCCAAAGCTGTGTAGCTGGGCACTCTCTCAGTTTGTGGGGCTTGAAACACCTGCATCTGTGTGCCTCAGCTGTAGTGTGCACTGACCAAATCTCCATACAGATAGCAAACGAGTGCTGTACATCTGCCAACTTGGGCTGCCCAAGTGTCTTGTCAGAAAGGAACAACAACAAATAATGAGGAACAGTGAATAGCAGCAGTCCTGGTTTTGAGGACATCATGTGCAGAGCTTGCAGTGTGTGACATTGGCACGAGCTGACTCTGAATTCATGGTTATTTCTGTTCATGTGCAGCTGTCAGCACCTTCACGTTGCCTGTGGGCAGCACACTTACAGGGTGCTGGAGCTGAACCCTCCCTTGCACTGCCATTAGCCTGGTGCAGTGCAGTATGCTCCTGCTGGGAGTCCCTGCTGCTCTCAGTGGCACTCAGGATGCCATGACGAAACCTGAGGTACAGGTTTCCAGTAAAGATTTGATGAAGGAGATGCTGTTCTCTGGACCCCGATGGCACTCACAGGTGTTGCTGCCTCAAGTGCCTCACTAGGGCTACCCCAACCAGCCCATGACCCAAGACCGCATTTCAGTCTGCCAGGACTGTCATGTGCAGCTGTGCTGGTCTCCAACTCCCCACAGCCATATCTCAGCCTGGACTCAGCTAATCCCCCATTCCTGGGAAGTGCAAGATGCCCATGACTGGAGCTGCCTCTGGAATTCCCCGCTGGCTTGCTCTAGGGCTGGCCTGATCAGCAGCTTAATTCTGCCATGGCTGCTGCAAGTTATTTTAAGTCCCAGGAGCAAAGACGTGTGCCTGCCAAAGCCCTTGCCCAGATCAGGTTGTCTTTAAACTGTAACATTTGCAGTTAATGAGCCTAATGTAATCTAATGGGGATGAGGCTAAAGTAGAAACATGCAAGGAAGGAAGCTGAGAGTGATTGTCTGCTGGTTATTTCCAGAGACCAACTGGACCTTGCTCTGGCCAGGGTCAGATTACTGAAGTGAAGCACTGTGGCACTTTACAGTGTTCCAGGACATCTGAGTCAGCAGCTGGACTTCAGGGAGAGGGAGAATCATGGATTATATGGTTGGTTAGTGGAGCCCATGGAAACAGTGCTAAATCACTGCAATCCAAATGGGCTTAGACTAATATTTACCAAAGTCTAGCTCCAAAATCAGACCTGCAGATCCTAGTTTTCAAAACACAAGGAGTGTCAGCTGATTTTCTGTTGGCTTTTACAAAGGCTCTCAAATTGCACACGCAACATTTCCCTCTGGTGCTGCAACAGCAAAGCCCTGATTTGATTTGCAAAGGTTGCCATGGCCCTCCCAGCCTCCGAGACTTAGGACAGTGATGTGACCTACAGTGCCTGGCTGCCAGCTGCCTGGAAGGGAATCCCTGTGCTGGAGCTTGGTGCAGAGCAGAGCTCACTCAGAGGCCACAGAGCATCTTTTGGTCACATTATATATATCACCAGCAACAACTTTGCTAAACATACATCTCTAGGGTACCAGGGTGACCTGGCTCCTCCACGGCCCAACCACAGCTGTTCCTTTTCAGGGAACACAAACTGGGAGATTACCTGAATGACAAGATACCAGAGGACCTATGACCAAGACAGCTGCTGCCTCTCCAAGCTCATGGCTCTGAGATGGGACTCAGGCTCTGCCTGCACCAGTCTCATGCAGAACAGCCTGTACTGGAAAGCATGCTGTTGTTTTGGTGACCCTGGCAAAGCTCTGAGCCCCCAGCATGGAGATTGCTATAGCAGATCCATATATCCCTCCCTCTGGACCCTAGTGCCCAGAGTTCTGCACTGCTTTGGGCAAGTCATTTTCACATGTGGCATTTCTGATGGTGAGAAGAAGGTCAAATGTGGGATTGTCTACATTTACCCCATATCGGGGGCTAAACTACAGTAGCTGTTACATGCAATGACCCTTCCCCAGCAGAGGAGAATAATTGGGAGAATATGAGGAGACCCAAGGGATGAAATAAAAGCAGATTTAATGAAACAACAAAACTGATACCAATGTGAAGCACACAGTTATACTCAACCCAGCAAAGGTACAGCAGCCACACTAAACATGAAGACAGTCCTTAAAAGAAGGAAGAGGATCAGGAGGCTGGCCTCTCCTCAGGAAACTCCCCCCTTTATTTCAAGAGTGATGCTCACAGTATGGGATACAGCTGTGAGCCAACTCATGTCACCTGCTTCATCTGACTCAAAACTACTAATGGCTTGCAGTCCATGGGTGGCCTCTGATTCTGTCCCAGCAAAATCAGGACAAGGAATGAAATGGGCATTCTTAAGTGCTCCATGGGATTCCATTAATTTGTTTTGCCACAGAATTTCTCATACAGCAGCTTGGACAAGGAGGAAGTAGTCCAGTCTGGTGATCTGCAGCCTTCTCTAGTTAGTCAAGGTGGTTACACCATGAGTCACACTGTCGCTCACATGGGCCATCAGCAGACAGGAGTATTTCAGGAAACTTTGACCAAGTGGGGTTGTGCAATCCATCCAAGGCCTCCCCAAACACTTGTTTGCAGAAAACCGTGCAGCAATCACTCACTTGTGTAAGGAAAGGATCCCAGTGTGAAAGAGGGAGAGATCTGCTGAATTCATCAACTTCTGTAAAGAAAAACCAAAAAGCTCATGAGGCCACTTGGTTCACAGAGCTGGTTTAATGCGCCTTTGCACCCAGTGATACAAGCTGTCGATAATTCACTGAAATAATTACACTGGCAGGTAACAGATAACCTAAAATAAACCCCATTGAGATCAAAGACAGTTTCCCTGCTGAATTCAATAGCTTTGGAGCATTATCATGCAGTGGTCACCAATGGTTCTTTGGCACCTGTCACAAGACGTTTTTTCTGACAGGCCTGTAGAGTGATTCGGGCTGGCAGACACTCCTGGAGGTCACCAGTCCAATTCCTGCTCAAGTGGGGCTGCCTCTCAATTTGCTCAAGACCTTTTGGAGCTGCAGGTCTCTGGGGCTGGAGATCACACAGCTTCACGGGGCCCTGGTCCAGCGTTTCTACTCCTTGCACTACGAAAGATCGGTTCCCCCTGACCAGCTGGTGCAAAGACCCTGCCTGTCCCACTGGAGTTTCTCCTTGGATGGATATTGCTACTGTGATGTACTGGCTGGCTCTGTCTGTGGAGCATGGGATTACAGACTTGAAGTATTTCTGTGGTCTCCTGCCTCTTCTTGGGTATCGTCCTTAGGAAGGATGAGGCCTCTGATTCAGAATTGCCTGAGCTCTTGGCACGAAATACTGCTTCATCAGGAATTTCCCTCAGCTGAATGCTGAGCATGAGAAGGAGATGCCTTCAGCCCCTTGCTCTGGGATGGCTACAGTGGCTCAGCACTTAAGCCATCCTTGGTAAGGGAAGATGCAACTTGTTTTAGACACAGCTAAAGTAGTACTCAAAAAAAGTGCATTATCTCCAACTCCCGTTTGACTACAAGTAGAGAAGGGAGGGTGGTTACATGCACTGAACAGAATTGTGTCCATGTATGTTCGCCTTCTATAGAAATAGCATAGAGTGCACAGTGGAGACTGATCAGGCATTTTGCCCTCCAGGTGTTCTAAAGGAAATGTGGCAAACTGCTGTGTTCAGCAGGATATTTGGTAGAGATACACAGCAAATTTGGCACAGAGCAGTTGAGAAAAGGTCTTTGAACTTTGTTCTTAGCAATGGAGGGCAGGAAGCCCTGGCTGGTGTGAACAACACGCTTCCCAGAGCTTGTGGATGCACGTGACTGCTCAGGAAAGGCTTTTGTAAACAACACGGCCTCAACTTTGCCCTGTTCTGCCTGTTGATGACAATTTGCTGGGAACCTGATAGTTTTCCTTGTTTTGCAGAATTCATTCCTGCACCCTGGTATTATAGGAATGGCAGCCTGAGCAGCTGCATGCCTGCAGGAAAACTAAGGGTGTCTGTGTTTGCCCAATACACTGCAAGATACTCTGGCACGAGACTGACTTTGCAGAGTCCCAAAATTGTTTTTTCATTAGGTTCTATTACCATCCTAAAATAAATAGCCTGACAAGCACTGTGAGATGCTATTTGGAGCCATTAAAACAAATTTATTGATCAGTGCAGGTGAAGGTTCTTGTGTTTTATTTCCATAGGGCGAGAACAGGTCTCTGGATATGAACTAGAAACTCAGTAGCACATTAATGCTATTTGAGGAGAATGGGTAAGAACCTGCTTTGTCTCAGCATGGTTGGTGCAGTGACATCTTCGGCAGATTGTCTGTCTCTGTCATTTTGGCACATCCCTGTGAGTGGCATTTAGGATGGTGAAGCTCTGGCAATCACTCTTGCAAGAATATATATATATGAACAAAATCTCACTATTTCATGTTTCAGCTTTGCATCCTTAGAGCTACAAGAGTCATCAGGAGGGCCAGGATACATGATCTTAGTGAACTACAAATGCCACCTGGGTGTCAGGCAATGGGTGAAAACAAATGTGTCCAAGAAGCTGACTTTTCATAATCTTATTCCTTTTTGAGGCCAACTTAAAATGACTTGAGACTCTTGGCTTTAAAGTGGTGCTATTTGCAGAACCTGGTAGGCTTCTTTTTTTCCTGTCTGTATTCTAGATACTGAAAATCCAGAAGCACAAAACCTTCTTTTGAGTATTCTGGGAGAAAATAGGTATTTCTAAAAGATGAAGAAAATTGTTAGAACTATGAACTGATGATGCTAAGTGCTTGAGAAGCAAGCTGGCTTTCTAGGGAAAAGAACAACTCTAAAAGCAGAGATGTGTAAAACTTAGCAGATTTTATATATATATGTATTCAAATATAATATACATATATATATATTCCAATTCAAACAGGGCTTTGAAGGACTATTTTTTCCCCATTCTTTCAAAGTGATTGGGGGGTTCCTGGTATGCTCTTTTATGATAACAGTACATAGAAGCTGTCCAGTCCTAAAACCTTTCCTCCTGCCATCAGAAGAATGAACACCTGCAACACATGCAGGCAGTCAAGTCATACTTATTTTTAGATTTCTGCTAAACCCTTCTGCTTTACAGCTGAAAAGAAACAAGAGCCAATGCAAGAACAGCACATATCTGAACTTTCAACATCCTCCAAGGTGCAAACATTCATTTCTTAGTTCAGTAAAGCCTAGTTCTACACACTTGTACCTTTTCCCATCCACCTTGACACTAGCTGTGCTCTGGGATTGCTCCATACTCAGCAGACAGCTAAAAGTGCTTAAGCTCTTTGCCTTGTCTGGCACTTACTCTAATAGTTTCAGTTACACCCCTTAAAACCTTTCTGAGTGGAGCGACTCAGAACTCTCCATCCTGGAAATGCTGGTTTAGTTTTTGGTAATTTGTTCTTTTCCTGTAGAGATGAAGTAATTTTATGTATTTTAACACACTTTGGAAGGAACTTTGATGTATGCATGTCCTGTCTCTATGTGTAACAAAGTATGGACAATCTGAAACTATTTTTCAACAGCTTTTAACTCCTAATTTCCCCCTGCTTCACATTTACTGAGTTGTCTTTAAAGAGTGGCGCCTTCAAATGTGATTTTGGACTTTTGATATTTTTCATTGTTCTTCCTTTTGGGTGAGGTTTTTGTGTTTTTATCTTGTGGCCTGGGGTGGTTGGGATTTTCTGAGATGACCTTTTAATGAAGCATCACAAAATCAATTAGCTCTCATTCATTTTCAAGATACAAGATGTCTCAACACATTAGCCATAGGCAGTCACTGTAGGCTGATGAAACTGTCACCTTTATTTTTATTCACAGACAATTCCTGTACTCTATGATTTCCCACAGGTTTGTGTGTATATACATTGAATTATAGCATACTGGTACTAAATTTACAGCATTAGATATTTATGTATTTCTTTGGAAAATAGTGATTTCTACCCACACAGGCTGTTCACATCCAATAGTTCTTGAATGCTTCTAATTTCTTTAAACTGTTAAGAAGTTAAAGCTTAAAGAACAAGCTTTGGTTTCTTCACACTTTAACCACTTTGAAAATTAGTCACTGCAATGGAATTCATTCATTTTTTTTAAAAGCTAATAGTTAATAACATTGTTTTAAAATTTCCAGGATTTATGACTCAATGTTTAAATTTAGTATAGACTTAATATCACTGATAATTGGCTTGTAGTCTTCATCCAGAGATTCTTAAGAGCATTCAGGTTTGAAACAAATCAACCATCTTGAAAGCTCCAGGTGGTCTGCCAAAATGCCTCTGTCAAACCAGTAGGCTGTCAGCAGGAGGGGATGCAGGGGAGAGCACTGGCAAATGTTGCATTGCTCATGGTCAGGTGCCTCAGCTCCCAGCACAGCTCCAGTACCATGGCTGACTCTTCATGTTGCATGCGACATCTGGATTATTACAGTTATGAAAAGTTATCACTTGTAGTAAGGGTTGTAATAGGGACTGATGTTTCCATCAATATCCAAGGCACACTTTATCCATGGCCAGGCATATTCTGCAACAGAGAAAATAAAAGTGAGAAACTTTTCTGGTGCTCTGCTCTCAAACTGCTTTCTTTTGTCCTTTTTCCTCTTACCACACCCAGCACTATATTCCCTTTCCTCATCAGAACCCAGCAGTGCTGTGGTGTTTTGAGGCAGCAGCTGAGGGGGCAGCAGAGAAAACACAGTAGCTCCCAACCTTGCTTCAGTGAAAGATCATGCAGGAGTTAAAGGGCAATACCCTTGCATCAGTCATGCAATTTTTATGTTATGTGATGCAGTGGGATGCTCTGCCTGACTATAATTTCCCCTGTGGGTCTTCAACAAGGAAATTAAAGGGAAATTAATCAGTATGAGTGGGAGGAGACTAATAATGACCTGCTTTCCAAAGTAAGCATTCATAACTTTAGTGAGAACTTTACTGACGAAGTTGTCAAAAGAGAAGAACAAACAAGAATCTTTTAGCACTAGTCTTTTTCTCCCCATTAGCTTCTGCCTTTTTAGCCACAGATGAAACTACACCTGTGTCTAAGGACCTCATTACCTGTCAATGGGGTATCCTCTTTCACAAACGTTGACCAAGGCATACAGCTGTCTCAGTGCATACTCATACTGAAATAAACAAACATTGTTAATAATTTCAGTGATTAAAAGCAAATCAATCTTTATCTAAACTAGACTACTGCACAAAGTAATTCAGAGATGCTATTAATATTTAATTTATGGCTTTGAAAATCTAGTAGTAGGTGAAATGAATCCTCCTTCTGTGCACTTTGCTCTTTGAAGTTCATTAGGTGAATTCAGCTGTTGCTATACAATGGCCCCTGAGGCAAGGCTTGCCCATCTAACCCATTTCATACAAAAAAGCCCACATAACAAACAAGAACACTAAAGAGAAACCAAAAGTTTTAACAGAGCAATGTGACCTCCCAATAGGCTGGCTGATTAGAAGCTTCAACTGAAGGAGTCCATCTGCTTTTGATTTGTACATAGTACTTAAACCTTGGGCAACTGCCAGGTAATCCCATTGTCTTCTGCTGAAATCAATTAATTTGCTGTTAACCCATTTTAGCACATGCCACTGGCTGCTTAGGTTATCTTGCCTGACATCACAACTGGGCTTTCTGGAATAGGAACTGACCTTTCGTATTCTCATCTAAACAGCGCTTGGCACCAGAGGATTTGGCTCTCAACTGGGATTCTAAGAAGACTAGACAGTAATAAAAACCCTAAACTAAAAAGTACCTCTCAGGCAATCTACGTGACCATGGAAGTAGTAAGCCACTGCAAAAAAACATGCAACACACAATCATAACACAGCAATCTGAATGTACAGAGAGAAGGAATTCCCAGTGGTTGTGTGTTTCTGTCCTGCCAGTAGAGATGCCTCAAGTAGAAATTCAGCATGACTTATTTAACACTGGGATTTCTGGGGAGGGAGTGGGTGAATGGACAGCACTTATTAGTAAAAACTGAGAATTATTCTTGGTTTTACTCAAAGTAATTTTGGTAACCTCCTATCTACAGATGTTGTGGAAATGGTTTCCTGTTTCCATTACTTAGCTTTTCTCCAAAACTAAGATATTTGACTGCCCCCAGGGTAGCTTTTTAGCAGAACCTGATTTTGCAGAGGTGCTGATGACTACTGTGCTTGTTTTACCAGTATGTTTATCAGGTCATATCTGATGCTTGACTTACCACAGCTAAGTGCCAGTTGAAGCAATGAGCTTTGAAGTGGTTTACTGCTGACTGGTAGCAGTCATAATTGCTGATGGTAAGCCTGTCTGACAGAATTTTGTCAGTGTGTTCTTTTGATCCTGTTACAAAGGTGATTATTCTTCTTGTGGATTCTTGGATAAATTCTTTCACCTGCACATAAAACAACAAGAACTTAAACCATGCTTTTTCTAAACATAATTTGAAGACTTTGAATGATATTTGTATTTCTTTCAACCTCCCTGAACTCTTGGGCTATTTAAGGAACCAAGTTTTGCCATTTATTTTTAGCATAGTCTTTTGGACCTGTCTCTTAACATACAAATGAAAACTAGGGAGCAAGAAAGACTCCTGGTGTCCAATAAAATCACTCCCTGTCCTTATGGTCTTCTGCCAGATGAAAGATAACACCAAACCCACTAACTGAATACCATTCCACAGCAGCTATTTGATTTGGGAGACTACAGTTCTACTGAGACAAGAGTTTCTCCAATACCAGAGTTAAGTCCTCTCAACAAAATTCCCTATGGCTAAAAATGAGAAATTTCTCAACAATGAAGGCTGTAAGATGGAATTTTTCATTTGCTTACATTTGTCTAGATACTCACTAGTGAATGTGCCTTGTGAAACGTATCCCTGAATTTTATAGAGTAAACCATCAGCTGCAGGTTACCAGTCTGAGGAGTAATTTTGTTGGAATTGTTTTAAAAAATGCAAGCAATCCCACTGGCTTCAGGGTTTGGGATTTTTTTTTTTTTTCCTTTTTGGCTTACCTCCAGGTATGCTTTCATCTCTGCAGCAATCTTCTTAGCCTCATAAATGTCATTAGTAGCCATCAGCTTTCGTTTCATGATTGCAAAAGGCACATCAGGACTAGGTGTCAGGTCATAGTGTTCTACAGGTGGCAGAGAAATGGGGACAGCTTTCTTCCCCATCCCCTGAAACTGCATCACTTTCATGGAGGATATGCTCTGAAGGTCAGAAAATAGAGAAATAGAAATTGTCAACCACTTCAAGTAGGTGGTCTGTCTTTGCTTTGCCATGCAAACCTAACCCTTTAAACCCACTCTAATAGAGAAAACAAAAGAGATGACAGGGTTTTACATAGAATCATAACATGTAAGGTTGGAAGGGACCTCAAGGATCATCTAGTTCCAACCNTGTGCACATGTGTGTGTGTCCATGCACACTGGGTTTTTTAAAACACAAGGTCAAGGCTGCCAAAGATCAAGAAACTTTTTCCAAAATTCACTCTAGGGAAAGTGACTGCTCAGGTTATGTAACCTGACTTCCATTTTTTTAACAAATACTTAAGTCGATTGAACAATGATACTATTATAAATGATTTACTAGCTCTTCCCATTTGAGGGATCAATGTACTCATCAACATTTCATTAATATTGATAATATGCCTGGAAATGGCAAATACTCTTCTTACACTTGATTGGAACGAGGTGTAAAATTGCTGGCAGAACACTCTCGTACGCTTGGAACTCCTTGGATTAAAACATTAGCATTAGGTTGTATCTCCTTTAGCTCTCTTAAATGCTATGTGGTCTTCTGAGACAGAGTGTTTAATTTTTTAAATAAACTCTACCAGTTTACAGCAGTTTATTTTTTTGAAATTATTTAGTTTTGAAGGGATGAGAGTATAGGGCAAGGAAGGTTTTAAGCTGTTGTCAGGACCAGGCAGCCTACCCAAATACGTACTCTGTTTCCATACTGCATCACGTGGCTGGTGTTGGTGCGTTTCTTCACCAGCTGAAACTGCTTGTGCAGAGTTTCTTTTCTTAGATCCTCCTGCATGATGAAAGTTCCATGTGGTCACAGATACTTAAATTCAGCTATTCTAAAAATGTAAGGAAACCTGGAAAGGGTCTTAGCTGCTAATATGTAAAAGGAAGTGTAAAGGCAAGAGTTTCAGAACCTTTGAAAGAAATAAAGGTTAAAATGTAAAATATTTGACTGCATATTTTCAAATTGCTTTTAGTGATCGCCTAATCTCACAGCACATGGGCAAGAAGGGAATGGGCTAGTGTGCAGACTCCAGACTGGCTTTATTAATACTGTTTTCCATTATTCCAGCCAGTGGGTTAGCCACAGCTCAGTATTTAAGGATCCCTGAAACAGAGGTACAACCTACTGAGGTGCTCCATTTGTTTAATAAATTTGGAGATGTGTCTCAGACTAGCAAATCAAAATTATGTGAATGCAAAACTAGAAGTTACAGTTTCTAATCTTATAAATAACAAAAACAAGACAATGCTTCTGAAACTTAGTTTCAGAAATAAAGGTAGTGGCCCAAACAAGTAAAGATTATATATGGTTCTGAGCAGTACATAAATACTTTTTACCAATTCATTGATTTCTGTCTCACATAAAAACAAGTATTTTCACAAAAATCCTGTAAAGGATCCATTTTAAAAAAGCCTAGTGATTTTTCATGCATGGAAATGCAGAAACCTTCATCTAAGTAACTTACCATATCTGAGTCTTCCATCCAGTTAACACTGTACCAGTCTCCAAGATAAGTCTGCCTTTTATCATCATAATAACATGCATAAGATGACTCCCTGGGATTGGCAGCTGTTGTTGCATAAACTGTAAGACACAGTATTTTCTTTTTTTCATTTTATTGTATAACCTCTCCACATAAGAGTACTTAGCTGTATACATTTGTCTAAGTATTTTGGCTTTCAACTTCTAAATAGCAGGAAGGAAAGAAGCTTGTTAATCACTCTGTTCAGTCAGCCACAATGCTCTTTTAAGAGCTCCCTCCTTGCTGCCAAATGTGTGGTCTAGGATGTTTAGAGAAGAATATGCACTTCTGAGGGACTATCTACTACTCAGAGAACTGCCTGCTTGCACTCATAACCATCATATATTCATTTTCTTTATTACAATAATGAGAACTTTTTACCAAACTTGAGAGTAAACCCCCTAAATCATCTTTTCTTCCAGAAAATGCCAGCTTGTAACTAATACCCTTTCTTTGATAATGCTCTACACCGAGAGAGAAGTGAAAAAAAACTCTCTACAACATTTGCCCCAAGCATAGTGTTCCCAGAATCTTCTAACACAATGGAAATACTGTAAATATCTTTCAGGTATTATTAAGACAAAAGCTACTTTGTAATTTTTTGCCAAAGTCAATTCATAGCAAACTTACGTAACTGAAGAAACGCCAAGTTTCAGAATGAGAAGTGTTAGGCATGCCTTTATATAGCTATAGTGTTGATTCTACTCAGAGCATACTTGAAGTTCAAAAGCTGGAAAGTCTCTAATTTTGTCTTCATAGCCAAGTCCTGCTCTTAGCAACCTTTAAAATGCTTCTTAAGTAACAAGTTAAGCCTTGTAGTTCACCATCAAAGGTTGCCAAAGACAGCTTTGTAGTGTAATATATAAACTGTAAACTTTACATCTTTGTATGTCTCCATTCTGTGGCAGAGTTGGTGATAAAACTCTGGTTCTCGAGACGGGGAATTTCCAATAGAACAAACACTGAAGCATGCTGATTTACTGCGCGTTGATTCCAAACAAGCAGAATCAATGAAAGATTCTGTGTGAGCTTTCCGCAAACGCTTGATAGAGCTGTAAGATGCCTAGGAAGGAGTAAAGATGTGTGCTCCAGGGACAAAGATACAGGAAGCCATGGGTAGGCACAGAGAATCATAGAATAGTAATGTTGGAAGGGACCTCAAGGATCATCTAGTTCCAAGCCCCTGCCATAGGCAGGGACACCTCCCACTAGTACAGGTCACTCAAGGCCTCGTCCAACCTGGCCTTGAACACCTCCAGNGAGATTGTGATTTGTGATTGGGATTGACATGCCTGGTCTCACCTAGAATCACAGTTCAAAACTGCAAGAAAACCAGAGCACTGAGTCTCCCCGTCACAGAACAGGACTTCGCTAAGTTCATGACTGTGATTCCTCAAAAGACTGTGATTCTCTGCAGTAGACAGCTTAAAAACCCTAAAAATCTGAGTTCCACTTCCTGGGTTATCATGCAAATGGACAGCAACATTGCCTGGCAATGGTGTCTCAGATGCGCCTTTGCTACTCAAAGAAACTGACAGCAGGAACTTCACACCTGCTGTAAGCAGTGCTGGGGCTGAGAAACACCAATTTAACTCAACTGCTATCAGTTAAGGGCAACCACATTGTTCCTGAAAAGAAATACTTCTCAGCTTCTCATTTGCAAGAGACTGAGAGCCCTGATAGTCCTTGCAAGACTCCACTAAGTCCTTAAGAGGAACTTCTCTCAAATGGAAGATACTGCTTTCTCTAAGTCTTATGCTTCCTTGCTAAAACTGTACATGTAAGTACCTTGGACCCATCCTTGACACAGTGTATGTTCAGGCCTGTGACAAGCTGTGACATTTATGACCAGTAAGTTAACCAACCACTCACCATTGATATTATCAGGCAAATGATTCATCATAGATCCAGACTCGCATGCTTCAATGTAAAACACCATCTGTAAAGTAGATCACAGACCCTAAGAAACGCCACGAGGGTATGGAAAAAAGTCCTTCAGTGCTTTTCAGCTGCAGGTAGCTGGCCTGTGCTGCTATCCCAGAAACAAAAGCTCTCCATAATGCTACTAAATAAACCACAAAAGCACACAGATCAATTTTCCATTTTTTAGAGCTAAACTATGTGGAAAGGGGAAACAATTACAATGAAAAGATGCTATTCATCTCTGTAGAATCTACAGGGATCTCCTAACCAATGTACAAAGCAAAAATCCAATAGTCACATTTTAGGCACGGCAATGTACCAATGCTGAATGTAGTATTTCTGGAACCAATACCCATTTAAGTGTTCATAAATACAGTCAGTCATAGTAGGCAAATGTCCGTTTAAGAGCAGCTTTCTGTGGTAAAGCTACCAAAATGTTCTGAGTATTAGTTTTTCCTACTTTCACACACACAGTGATTAAATAAATGCACAGACTTTTCTAATGTGGTATAGTCTCTTAAACTATGTTAGTACGAGAAACATGAAGTATATATGAACTTCCTGTAGCAACAGCACAGTCTGAAATGAACAAAGCGCAGGAAGTCAGGTACATAGGGTACATACTGCACAAGGGTGCAGTAGTTACAGATGTTATTTTTCCATCATTGGCCAGAATATATACTGTTACCTAGAGACAGAACACTGCATCTCAACAATGACTGCAAATATAAAGTAAACTAAAAAAAGAAAGAGAAAATTTGGAGAGGATCGTTTCTGTTAAGTGCAAAACCCAGATTTCACTGCATGGCAGTAATTTCCTCCTGCTTTAAGAAAAGCTCTCAAACTGAAGAAAAACCTCTCTCTCTCATGCCAGATGCTCTTTTAATCTCACAATTTACATTATGTTTCTTTACCTTCCGGTATTTTTTGTGATGATGCATGTACCAAATAGTCTTGTTCAAGTCCTTGACGTGAAGCTGTAAAATAAGAATGTTTGCATTAAACCCACTTATGTTTAATAGACAATTCACTTTGTAGGAATAAATACTAACTGCTGTGAATATGTATATATACACACACACACACACATATACTCTTTTCTATTAAATGGTGTTTTACCCTTCTTAAATACAACATTCCAGTATTTCTCACTCTGGGAATGATAAGTAATGGTCCCAGAGGGTATATATAGTGCACCAGAAAGCCAACAACCTGCTTGGTCTGTCAAAGTCAAATGAAATATTAAATGACATCACTTAATTTCAGCTGAGTGCTTCAGATTCAAACTGGAAAAGAATCCAAACTGTGGTGATGAGAAAAATATTGTTTGTTTTCTGTCTCTCCCCTCAATATGGCAGTGCATCAAATATTTTCATGTTACATTTATGATTATTTTAGTATTTCACTAAAAGGATTTTTTTTTTATGACAAAGTAAAACCCCAGAATGCTTACATCATCATCAGGGAAGGCCAGAAGTCCTGGAGCTCCATGGTCAGTGAAATAAACAAACACATTATCCTTGGGACCACTGTAATGAAAAAAATGCAAACAAATTCTGTCCAGCCACTCCAACCTCACCCTCATTACAATAACAACCATCTGCTTCTCAGTGCCAAGACATGTTAACATTAAAAAATGATACAGCTGAAGCACCTTGGGAATATTTTTTTCCTCCCAAAATATACCACTTTAGGTGTTTATGAAAGGAGAAAAGTGTCTGCAAGAGGAATGAAAACTGCTCTACAGACTAGCATGAGGAATTCTGCAATTACACTTCGTATTTCGAAACTGTAAACTGACTGCTGGTGAGGCAGGGGCTAAGTATGGCAGGAGCACAATTTTTAATGCCTGCGTAAAGAATCTGTTACACTGTGGAGTCTGGAGGGAAAAAATAGAATGCTTTTGTAACTGAGTTACACTGAGGCACCAATAAACACAGGCATAAACCACAAAGACTTCCTTGATAAGATCCTCAGGTGTGCTTATGCACTTCCATGTGATCTGTATAGCCATGCTGAGCCAAATCAGTGTCAGCCTAGTCTCCATAAAGAACAATCTGTATACAAACTCCCCCCTTAGGCTAGATTGACATCTGCACCAAGCAGCTCTGCAGACAGTCTATCACTGCATGCTGACAGGCTTGGACTCCCTAATATGTGTGGTACACTGTTTGCTCAAGATTTTTATTGCACTCTAAACCAAATAGATAATGTTCAGGCAATATTAAGGCCTTGCCCTAACAGCCCTAATCTGCAAAGTGGTTTTGCTTTTAAATTGTACTCAAGGACTAATAAATAGAAAATAACATTAATGGATTAGAAGGAATCCCCAGTGCCTCCTCTATTCCTCTGTATTGGTGATCTGGAAACCTATACTGACTCTTGCTCTTTCCTGACTGCACAGAGGTGTGACTGCAGCAGCTCAAGGAGACATTGTCCAGTCATCTCTCTAGCCAATAACCTGCTGGTTAAAGAACAACTTAGAAGACAACAAGGAAGCCTTTTGGGCAGAGGAAAACTGAGTTCTTGTCCCACCCAGTAAGAGAAGCTAGGCCACTTGGAAATTCAAACAACAGAACCTAACAAAGAAGTGAGCGCTACTTCTCTGGGTCCCACTCTTGACCCTAAGTGCAAAAAACTCAACCAAAGTGAAATGTACACAACTAAGACTTTTATATATGGGTTCAAGTTGTCTTCCTGAGTAGCTATGAGTCTTTGGTTCTCTGCATAGCTACTCCTTTATTTGACTTGTAATATCAAGCTTTCACAAGTAAGGTGTGCTCTGAAGTACTTTCTGTTTTTTAAACAAAAATCCTTGACAATGACCTCTTGACTCATTCTAGCTACTAGAAGAGAACAATCTAGTAACTGTGCAGCAACTTAACTTTTTCTCTGCATGCTTTGCATATATAATTTTCTACTTCATCTTTTGAGGATGAAGTTTAAACAATTGAGATCAATAGCTTATTTGACCAGTGTCCTGCTTCTTCACTTTTTTTTTAATTCCCCCCAAGCCATGGCAGCATTCTTCTCTTTTATTGCCTCTAAAATGAAACCACCAGATGAAGATAAGCATTTCCACAATTTTTCTTTAACTAGGTTAGTCCTTCCAAATAGTCAAATTTGATTTTACAGGAAATACTGTACAGAGAAAAATATAATATAATTTAACTCTATTAGCAGTACTGGGATAAAAATACACCTTAGTAAATAAGCATCATGCTTTCTTATATCAAACTCTGTAAAAGCAAGATAATTCATGAATGATATCTTTCCAAGACCTTCTAATTAGGTCCTCAAATATATTGCTTTTATTGTTGAATCATCTAAATTACATGAGCCTTTATAAACTATACCCATTAAATACAGATCTTACATTTTACTTAGCCAGTCTACAATTCACTATTCCTCATAAATTAGGGTATCACCAAACTTAGAATCTTTTGTGTAACTTAGTTTACAAATGCCTTAAGCATAGTGCATCACTACCTTTTCAATTCCAAAGACTTTTTTGCATTAAATATAACCATTTCATTACAATCAAAGCCTCAATAACCTTACAACTGCCACAAAGACTAGGGCTGGCATTAGACATGGAATTCTTTCCTCTGATTAGCTGTTTAAGCTCTCTCTGTTCCCTCAGCCACCAACTGCTAAGATTCACCACTTCAGATGACTAATACAGCTGCTCATGTACATTAAGCCAAGCCTCAGCAGCTCCTTTCTAGAGATCTCCAAACCTTAATAAAACTCTTTGAATAACCACTCTTGTGAAAGACAATAGTCTAAATAGCAAATACCTTAATACAGTTGACATTATCATCTACAGATTTTTTTATATACCTTAACTTATACTGAACTATATCCTGGTCAAATATCAGGAACTGCATCTTGGTGCTGGATAGTTCAAGAAAGGAGAACCGCTGTTGTTTCTGATGTGAAGGACCTGGAACTGCTATCAACAGTCTTGCTGTATTCCACAGTTGCTCCAACTTACCCTCTTCTATTGAAACCAGAGCCAATGTGCAACTACACATGCAATTATTTTCTAAATTAAACTAAATTAAACTTCTCTTACCTTTTTAATACTTTTCCTGATCCCACACCCTTCACTGCTTCTGCATCTCCTCTGAGTACAGCAAGGAAATTCTTTGGAGTAACATCCTAAGGATTTAAAAGGATTAAAGTTATACCTGATTATCAAACAATCCAACAAAATCTTCATTTAGAAAGATGGCTTCTGAGAAGTGAGAATCGGCTGGCCATTCTGCTCTCATCAGACTCCATCNCATCTGTCATTATACAACGTCTTAGCCACTGATGACTGACTCAGTGAAATCACCAAGTTGACTGGGTTACTGTCCTGGTTTACAGAAACGATTAGCCTTGCACAGCTATTCTTCAGATCAAGTTACAGCATCTATAAATCCAAGACTTTGTGTGCCAGCACGGGAACAATGCAAAGGTTTATTTTTATGTCCACTGTGTCACTTCAAAGCATCCCTTGTTTACATTCATTGTAGGAACAATAAACTTCAGGCCAAATCATGCAGGTGCCTATGATGGAGGCTTTATACTATGTGTGTAAGCTACAGGTTGAAAGGATTTATTCAGAATATTGGCTAACACAGAACCTTCTCTGGGAATGATTTCTCATTCCTACCTCCTTTGTATAGTCCTTGGGCACTCCAGCATACACATCTGTGCCATTAGGTCTGTTGATGACAATGCCTTTTGTTGGATTTCTGGAAGTTAAGGGGAAAGTAAGTATGAAGAATCAGCCACGTGCTGCACAATGACCACAGAACAAAGAAACCATTTAAAGCGTCCTGACTGGCCAGCTTGACTGAGAGTACAGGTATTTGCACCATGTGTCATTAAGTGATCTCAGAATACCAAGGCTCTTCACTTCATTCAGTTACACACACTTGCCACAGATGTCCTTACCCTCAGAGTACCTTCAAGCATTCTACTTCAGATCATGCCAATTAATCTGAAGATGTAGGTGGGTGATTTCTTAAACTTATCTCTCTACTTTCAGTCTTGTATAACTGAACTATTTCATACAGGAAGCAAGGATATACTCTAGGTAGTCATCAAGAATAGGACACATACCCTTCTTTGCTGAATGTACTTTCTGAGAATTAAGCTGACAATGTAATTTCAAGCAAGTGCTGCAGGTTACACATGAAGATTCCCTACGTTTGTGCTTTTAGGTCATTTACCTGTTGTGAACTGTTATGCCTGGGAGTTAAGATACCTGCTTTCAATGAAGCTCTGCAGCCCTCAGTGCCACAGCTGATGCGGAATAAGACTTAGAAAGCTCACGAGCACGTTTCAGAGGAACGGAGAATTACTGTGCTGATGGATAAAATATTTCTGTGCATATCACAGGTGTTTTTAAGAACTTTCCTTACAAAACCACTACAAACTCAAAACACGAGTGACTATGACATGTTTGTAGTTTGTGACTAGTGCACATTAGTTACTTACTCGTCATTATCGGCAATGTCGTCATACATCATGACTATGATCTGTTCATCTGGAATTCCATTGCGGTGTACAATCTGGTAGGCATGGCACACGTCTGCCTGAAATTAAGCAGATTTTCATCGCTAGCTTTAACAGAGATTTACCTTTGAGACCACAAGAAAATTAGCTATGCAGGCCAAAGAGAAGGCTACTGCCAAGAAAAAAAAAACCTGCATGTAAATGTAAGAGACTGAGGGTTGCTAAAGGGCTAAAATGCATAGGTTAACCCAAAACTCAGTGTCTTTAACTAGGAGTCACTGCAGTAGTAATTGAGATTATGATTAAAACATCTCTTTTATTTACCTGTTTTGATTTCTCATTTAAACAGAAAGCAGAATTTACTGCAGGCTTAGTACAGACAAAATTTAACAAAAGGTTCTCAGCAACGTTCTGCATTCTGTGAGAAAGCAAACACTTGTACACTGAGAGACAAATCCAAAGTGTGCCAAGCAGTAGAAGAAAAGAGTTGGATTTCCACCAATTTCAATTAGCTCTGCACCAAGCCTGCATAACTAAGCATCAAAGACTGTCCTTGGTTTAAGCAAGTATGGTTTACCAATCTCAATCGTGCAAAAATTTGTTATTAGATTTTGTTTTATTAGATGAGAATTTTGGCTAAGGAAAATTTCCTTTTATGTATTTCTTGTAGAGTAACACCAAAGCAACTTCAAGACAAGAAAACAGATTTCAGTGGAAAAAAACTAATTGCGTAATTTTTATTCAGGCTCTTCTCTTGACTTTTACAGGATATGAATAAGCAGATTTCTTCACATAACCATCTTCCCATGCTACAGAAATAACAATACTCATCAAAGTGACATTGCATTAAATGCAAACCTCTATTAGAAAGTTAAATTCTTAGTAACCTCAGCCTAAACAATTATCTGCTTTGAGAACTGCAGTCTGTGAATGACCTAACTGGGTATTAACAATCATTCCTATACTCTAGAAGTACAACCTATAACATGCTAGAACAATCTGTGGAGATTTAATGGAAGAAATCTCATTTAACATACACACGTTCCAACTGCAGGCAAGAAGCAAGCTTTAGAGATTAGTTCCATTGAACTAATCTAACTCACTAGTTTGTAAACCAAATTGAAATGGTCTAAGTAAGTTATATGACTTATAAATCATATGAACTTATGTATTAGGGATTTTGACTACTTTAACTGAAAGGACACTAGAAAATCCTGTCACTTTATAATACTTGGTCTACTAAGTGTAGCTGAAACTGAAAAAAAGAGAGCAGTTGTGCAAGATTCTGGGAAGGGTGAGGCACATTCAATGCTAATGAACTCTCCCACAGAAAAATCACTTCACGTGACTAACCCTAAACATTGCTGTGCTTTCTAAAAGCCATTCCATTTCCTACTACAACGGTCGCAGGCAATATGCACTGTTTATTGTTCTCTGTTTCCTTTTATGTTCATTATGCCAGCTGCTGCCTTAAGTCAAAAGGTAAAAGTTAAACAGAGTTATAAATGCATCACATATGAAAGAACAGGGTTTGACTAAACGCCTATTTGGTTTTCAGAAGCAACTCAAGCAGAAGAAAACATCAGAGCTTCTCTACCCTGACTGAGTAGATCATATATCCCATCTCACTCCGAAGAAGTAACACACTTCTATTATGCTGCAGAAAAAGCTACAGCTTGGCAACACAAGGAAATGCTTAAGTATCAGAGTGTTATAGTATCAACATATTTAGTCAGCAAATGTCTGTATGCCTGCAGATATGTGGCTGGCCTGTAGGGACTTCAGAGGTGTTTTTAATTAATACCAAAGTACTGAATACTATGTACTCAAAATTAGTTAAGCCTGTAAATGCATAGTATTTCATCTTTTGGTCTCCTCTCTCTTTCCTTCCAATTCATTGACTGTTCATTATATTTCATTGTAGTAAACAGTAAACCAGACACTGGCGGTAAATTTAAATAGGTTAAATTCCCTAGCATGGAAGGAAACAGATCAATGTAATTCCTCAAAGCCTTAACTTCTGCCTGCCTGGGGGCTGTCCCAGCCTTTAAAGGCTTTTGCTAAGGGAACTGTACTTGCTGGTAGCATAATAATATCCCCAACACACTCTGGAGCTGAAAAGTAATGTTTTGCTGCTAAAACGCCATTGGCTAAAGTACAACACTTCTGAGTATGTGGTCTGGTTGGTTTTGTTTGGTATTTTTTGCACAGAAGTAGCTGATCTGACTAACTACCTTTGATATTGGTGACATGCACCTCCTGTTATCCTCTGTACATGTTAAAAACCAATAAATCTCTATAAAACCAGACCAGAAATATCTTGCTGCTAGAGTAGCAAGGTGTACGTAAATCTAAAGGACTTCCTGTTGATGTGTAATTGTCTCTCAAGTACTTCTATTTGAGCCTTGTTTCTTCAAGTATTTCTGCCATATCTGCACCTGTGAGCACCCTGATAGAGACATCTGACACTGCTCCAGGTCTCTTGTATTATTCTTGTTGGTTTAATATCTGCAATTAATGCTATGAACATTTACAGGCAAACCACCACTACATGGAAATTGCACTTTTGCAGTCATTATTCTGAGTGAGTAGCAGCCGCCCCACATGGAATAGGAGAGGGTTTAGTTCTACAGCTGCTAACAGCATTGTTCACACACTGCATCCCAAGGTTGGTCTAAAGTTGTTGCTACAGTAAATTTCTGTGAAGATCCATGTATACATTGGCTTAACTAACTCCTAGATTTTGCAAGCATGGAGATCAGTGGTAGAATTACCCTGTTTTCCTGGGATGGACATTTTGTTTCTCAAATCGTACAATAAAGAGAAATTCTAAAGTGAAAATAAACCAAGGGAAATTCTAAAGTGAAAATAAACCAAACCACCCCAACTTTTCTTCTGCCATGTAGCTGTTTACACTTTTGAGTGACACAGCTTTCAAGCAGACTGCTTGGGGCAAGGATTTTTGGAAAAAAAACAGGTTGTTTTATGACACATTCATGCATAAATAGCTCCCAAAGGGAGAAGCATGAACTTCTGTGAAATTGGTTACATCTGATCTTATTATGACTGGTAGGTTCATGGATGAAATGTATGTGTAATGAACTGTCAGCTTCACTGCAAAGTGGCACTGCTCCTGTTACAGCTACATTGAAATGCTGAGGCCTAAAAGACAATGAACGTTAGCGTGTTTGAAGAATGCATCTGAAATGCCAGACATGTTTTATTTCCTTACTTAGACATACATCAGTGAATCAGCCAAAAACTATAACTGTGTTATCTTAGGAATGGTTATCTTATAGCTTCAGTCATCATTTTGTAAGCACAGTGAGGAAATGTTAATTGAAGTCAAGCAGCCAAGGCATCTGTTACATTAGGACATGGAGAATCTCCTGAGACTGGAAAATTTAGGACTGTCCTGGAACAAGATATTTCTGTTTGGTAGTGTCTAAAACCCTGAATAAATACAGTCCCAGCCCTATAAAGCTCAATAAGACTAAAAGCAGTAACTGAAAACATACCCATGCAAGCAAATGAAAATGTTTTTATATTTGGCATTTTAAATTTGCCAGACTTTTCCAGTTATTTTTCTCCTCCAGTGTCTATTCCATTTTTATAACATTGTTTCGCATGACGTTTTTCCATTGACTGTATCTTTTGGAGGATCCACAAAGCATTAGTCCATTTCTTTCTGATCTGTTTATGAAGCCAGCTTTAGGTTTGAGTTATCAGGTATGACTATCTCCCAGGAGAGGTAAAAGTATATACAAATTTGTATTTCTCTTAAGAACTAGTTTGTTGGCTCATTTTCTAAGTCTACCAGTAGCATTTAGTGCTATATTTGCTCACATATGTCACTAAGCTTTCCAGAGATGCATCATCTAGCTCTTTGCATAGCAAAAAGCTAAGCCATTTCCCAGGGAATGGGAGAGTACTTTCTGGTATATATTGTGAGTGCTTTGTTGCCTTTAGCAGCCAGTCCGGTAATGAAAAAGCTGCCATAAAAAGTCAGAGTAACCACTGAGAAGAGAAGAACATTGATAGTCCTTCCCCAGACCAAGGAACTGTAATCAAACCCAGCAAGATATGGGTAAAAACACCAAAGAACTGAGAAGCCACAAGCATAGGGCAATACACAAGCTAGCTCTGCAATGACAGTGAGCCTGTCAAAATGCCTAAAATTTGTTTTAGGAACTTGATGAGATAAATGTGTAAGACAAGTTAAGCTCATCCTAACTAGAAAACAGTCCCAGTTCAGCCATCACACCCGCAAGGTGCAAACCTCACTCATAGATAAGTGCAAACAGTGGTTTTTGCCTTACCCTGTCTACACTGGTGGTTTGCATCGCTGATAGTGGATCCTGACCACTGACAGCTGAATTGCAAGTCTTAGAATTTCAAATTCCTCAAGGTTACAGATACAAATTCAGCATGTGCAAGGTCTGTGCAGTCTTTACAAATTTCATGTTCAGAGACTCCCATAAATTTTCACGTATGAAATTATAGAGATTTTTGAAGGTGTAATATTCTCACATTCTCCTCCTTTTGTGGTTGTTCAGGCAGATGAACACATCCTGCCATCAGATAAATTGTGAAAGGCAACACAGCATTTTTTGACTGTGTTGTGTACAAACAGCATGCAAAACTGCAACTCACAAAATATAAATGCAATACAAACATGCGACATCATGTATTAACTGTACTCTGAGCAGTTGAAACCCAGAAATAACTCTCCTGAGGTCTCAAATTACAAAAGGATATGATGAGTGCTTAGTTGCATGTAGGGAATAGCAACTAGTATAGTGATGAAAAAGTTACATTAAGTAACTACTTCTAGGAACATTCACATCTACAAATTCACTTGCACACAGGCTACATCAGAGAATTCCTGAGCAGGAAAAGTTATGGCAGGAGGAAAGTGAATTAGAGGACAGTGTATTTTCTTCCACAGTTCCTCCCTGCAAAGAATTACCCTGCAATCCTGCAGTGCCTGTTTGCTTTCTGACAGAACAGGTATTTTTTGCTGAAAAACAACATGTGTTTCTGCACGTGTTCACTGAGTGACTCTCATGATGGAGTGCAGAACTGAAAATCCTAGTTCTAGTTCCACTGCAATGACTTAAGTAATGCAAATAGATTCCCTTTGCTTCCACCCCTGCACTAACACATGCAAAGACATTGTGATCACTCTGCATGATGTTTTAAAAGGTCTGTCGTAACTTCTGAGATTCCTGTAGTACTTTTCCTCTTAAAAGTCTACAGTTCATCCACTTTTGCTGGGAAGCCATCTTCCCAGTTCTCTGACACCCAAGGCACCATTCTCTGAACTACATTGTGGCACACACAGAGTGACTTTTCCACGACTAACTTCTGGATCTGTCTCACAGTACATCCTCCCACCACGGGAGACACTTCAGGCTGGCCACAAAGGGCCACTAGACGGAACAGCCACAGGCTGCTGTTGCACTGCATCTTCTGGGAACTGACAGTTTTTGTAACAAGTTAGAGGTACAGTATCTTGCTCAAGACAGGTAAGCAGAAGCTCAGCCCCAAACTGAAGGATCTTTCAAACAGACTTATTTTTATGACTGATTTCATTACTTTGATAATTAAGGCTGCTCTATTTTTTTTTTCCAAAGCAGTAGAGATTAAAATACAGAAAATTTTAGGACTAAATCAGAGCAACCTGGCATTGCAGATACTCATTCTGAAGATAACTAATAATGCAAAATGTGTTTGAAGAAATAGTTGTAATTTTTCTAGCCTTGAAAACCAATTAGTAACTGTCTGCAAAGCATGTCCACACTTAACAGTCAACTAACTTCTATGAAACTGACAAATTCAAAAGTCTTAACTGCTTAACATTCATAACTTCATAATACCTAGCAAATATACTTGTCATTGAAGGCTTGCTGACAAAAAAGGTTAAAACCTCTCTGTTTGGGCAGCTGTAGAAAAGAAATTCTCATGAGTCACAGCTTCAAAAATGCCATTGTATTTTAAGAATGCATAGTGTGGTATTAACTCCTCCTAGACTGGGTGGGAGCCAGCAAGACTGGTTATACAGCAATAGTAACAACCAGAGCACAACTCATAATTATATTTAGTCCCTGTGGGGCAGGCAGCAATCAAGTACAACACTAATATTTTTTTTTAATTGTTTTCCAATTTCAACTTAAAAAAAAAATCTCTTTATTCCTATTTAGAATTAAATCTTTAGAAAGTTTACATTAAGGCTATAATATTCCAACTACAGTTATCAGGTAATAGCTACAGTACCAGGAGCTGGCAAAATCCCTAAAAACAGTCTGGCAACATTGAGCTAGCATATGCCAGAAATGGGCTCTTCCTCAGATGCAAGAAGGTTGTCAGTCTGGCTCCTTCAGTTTTAAGCTCTTCACTATACTGAAAATTACTAACTGGCTGTGAGCTGAGGGGGAGGAGAGAAACAAACGTAAACCCAGCATGCCCAACACATGCAAGATTCATTTCTTCTTCACTCACACAAATAGAGAGGATGAAACCTCTCTAGATTTTACATTTAATTAATTTTATATTAAAAAAAAACAAAACAAAAAAACAACCCACACACACACACCATCAGAAGTCTGTGTTCAGACAATCAGCTGTACCCAGAATACAGCTCAACTTTTAAAGTGCTAGGTTTGTGCACTAGCATTTCAATCTCTGTTCAAGTTCACCTTAACCAACAATAGTCTGGTAAACTACTTTTCAAACATGTAAAAATGCACACAAGTATACATAAATGAGACTCAAACACACCCTTTTCTCCAGGAAAGCAAAGGGTAGTTTCAAGTTTAGAGCAAAGACTGTATTTAAGCATAGATTACCCTCTTTAAGGGATCACACAAGAATTCCCCAACAGGAAAAACTGCCACAGTCTCTGACTGCTGATTATACATCTTGAACTTAATCAGAGTAAAGTCACTTGAATTTAATCCTGTCCACCCTGACGCTCATTGAGACCACAATTTCACAATAGTGTTAAACTCAGGAGTTCCTGCTCCTCCTTCTCCTCTTTCTGCCATTCATTTGTTCCCTGCACACTGGTGGGCTGTTATCCTTCTTGTGCCAACACAACTCTCAGGCCAAGCTGTTTAGCACTGTGAGCAAACAGATTCAGATTAAAGAAAATCCACTTCACCCCACAAAAACAAACAAACAAACAAACAAACCTCAAAAAAAAACCCCACACACTTCAATGTGCACATGCTGCCTTCACAGATTTTTAACTGGAGGTTTTTTGTAACATACAGAAAAGGGAAAGACAAATGAAAGAAACAGGCATGTGTTTCAAAATAAAGTTTCATTCTTCTCACAATTTCTTCACCTGCAAGTTGAGGTCATAATAGAACATTAGTCTAAACAACACAAATCTTCCAGAATGCAGACTAGATGCTACTGCTAGTAGCAGCTTTTTTGAAAGACAAAAGACTGGAAAAAGTTTTAAGCAAAAAAAAAAAAATTCAAAATTTCAAGTAGTAAAATGAGCAGTGGAGAGAAATTCTTGGGGTAAGCACAACAAAAGTTAAGATCAGGCTCTGAGTGAATCTTGTTGCTTGAAAACTTCACATTCTCCTGAAAGTCTGTAAGTAGAAGCACTTGCCCAAATGACAGAAGGGCTGAACTATCATTCTCCCCACAAGTCCCAGGGCAGACATTTCCTGGGGTGTAGCTGTGGGGCCAGTGTTCCTTACCTGGTGTCGATAGTTGTACCATCCATTTGAACCTGCAACAATCACCACCCAGTGCTTCCCTCCATCTTCAGGTTCTTCCATGGGGAGCGTGCTGATCTCCACAGCACATACCAGCAGTACAACTGTTTTCAGTATCATCTGTCCTTTTTATTTACTCCAAAAATGGGAGGGAAAATAAAATCCCTAAGGAAGAATTTTGAGAGAAATAGGTCATAGGTCATCAGTCAAAAATAAAACAAATACAAACCAAACAGTAGTAGTATTACAACTAGAAGCCTTTCTTGATTGTGAGATTTTTGTGTTTTGCAGACTATTCAACCCACAGTACAATTTCTAGTTGTATCTTCTTTTAGTACCAAGCTGTTATTAGTTACAAGAGTTTTCTGTCAGCTTTCAAATCTGACTGGAAGTAAATCTGAATAGGACAGTCATGTCTTTCAGCTCCCTCTGGTTGTTTTTTTCTTTAATGGCTGGTAATGAATAAGTCTCAAACACAGAGCAAGACTCTTTATCATGTATTTCACAGAAAACACTTTTTCAGATTAGTATTATTCTCTTGATCTCTGCTGATGTAGTTCCCTGAGTTCCACTCACTGGCAATTAGCTCCTTATTACAGAGCCAAATTCTGGGTGATGCAGGCACAGGGAGCACACACATGGAGAATTGCTTGGGAGCTGGAAGGTCAGAAGGTCACAAAAGCTCTCTGTTCCCACAAAGTAAGTGAGGGTGGAGAAAGGCTGTACCACTGTTCTGCATAAGATAGAGCCCTAACTGCTGAGGCTGGGGGGAAGTGCAGACTCTGAGAGCCTCATGCTATTTGTGCACCCGGTCATGCTAGTAGAGAGCAAATGCGAACCAGTACCACATGAAAGAGTAGCATTTTTGCCTCTTTTGCACAACAGTTAAGTGTTTGCACAAGCTGCACAGTGAGAGAATCAGACCTGAGCCTGTGGACGGCAAATTCAGAAATGCAGAGCAGGAGAAAATGTTTGAGCAATGGCTCCTTCTGCTCTCTTTGAGAGGACTACAAGTAGTAGCCCCACTAGTGAACTTCCTGAGCACCTCAATTGTCTGATGAAGTGTTTGCTCTAAAAGCAAACAATCGGCTGTATCTAATCAAAGGTTTGCCTTTTCTAGTGTTTCTTCCTTTGGGTGCGGGGGGGCAGGTTATGTATACTGGTTGTGGTCTCAGGTCTGCTGCATCCAACGTTTAACTTGCAAAGCAAACTCTCCTGAAGAACTGTATGCTCTTGGCACATGCACAATTACATATTTGAGAGATGGGACTTTACACTGGCCTGCTTACACAAAGAGATTCTGAAGGTTGATATTGCTAAGTATGGAACAGATGATGTAATACAAGGTGGAGTAGTCTGCTTTAGCATGGTTTTCTCTGGAATATAAGCTGGAAACTCCCAAGCCATACCACACGGTCACAAAGTATAATGTCAAAGATGCCACTAAACCAGGTAACTAAACAGTATCTAAGTCAGTCTCAGTTCTCAACAGTCAAAACCAGACATCTGCAGCAACTCAAATGAGGCTAAAACAGGGAAGTGGGCAGCTTGCACACAGCTGTGTACAGTACAGCCTGTTAATGTATCATGCAGTTTAGGTCTTTCCAATACTGGATCTACTGGACACTAAGATTAGGTATTGCAGCCAGCGGAATGAAAAATATATTTTACATATTTGATGTGGATAGGGGATGGTTTTTTTTTTATTGTTATTAATGGAGCTAGGACAAAGTAAAAGAAGTTAGTTAGCATATTAGCTCCTATAGGAAGAGCTCTTCTCACACAAAAACTCCAGAGCAAAAAAGACAGAACCAAATGTTAAATGCTGTGATGCTGCTTCTTCCAAAAACTCCTTTGAATCTAGGAAAATTATCTTCCAAGAATAAGCCACTTCTGTCATTGCCTGCAAGCACAAAATTTGGGACCAAGAACAATACGCTACAACTTTAAATTTTAGGGTTTGTTAAATTATTAGCTACTTCATTGGTTAAGCAGATATGATACAATAAGCAGAATTTTCCTGCAGTTTCGATAGAACCTCTCATGTTGAGCTGGAATCGTAAATTCTGGTCTTTGTTGTCACCAGTGACAGGTAGTTTCGCATGGGAATTCTGCTTTGTCAATCTTGTCACTTCTTCAGTTAATTAAGACAAATAACCTACTAACAACTGTCTGCACAATCCACAAACCCTGCCTATTCTTTTGCCTACACCACAGCTAAGATTCAGACCAAGTTGTTTAAAACTTTTGTAAACTGCCACAATATACTATGGGCCAAAGTCTATTCATTCCCAATATTCATTTCAATTCAGTATATTTTAGATGATCTGCTTAGGGATCTTAATTGAGTTTTACATTTGAATATGGTGCTGAATTTCATCCCTCAACATTCAGCAATTGTTTCATGAGAAGAATATTTTCTCTATATTCATTAAAACAGTTTTTATTTCTCCAATTAAAAAGAATACTTATACTTACATGAAAAATACAAAGAGAAAATAAATGGTTCAAATGACTGCTGGAGGCATGGAGATCCCTTCACATGATGCTTAACTCTTAGCAATGTAAATCATTAATTCAAGCCTAGCATATACCAGTAGAAGCTGTGTTGTTTGCCAGCTGTTCACTGGGCTGTACAACATGATGGTTAATTTCAAGGCAGACCCTACCAGACAGGTATACATCACATGGAACAGTCACCACCACCAGCTGTCACTTACTGATAGACTACACAATGGAGATTGAGGTAGCTTCAGAAAAAATATGCTATGAAGTGCTAAGTCTTGAACTGGGAACTGTTTGATCAGACTGTCTGTCCTGATGAGTTTACACTCCAGACTATGTAGCTTTTAGGACCCAAGCCAGTAGCTTTACATGGGGCATGCTGTGCAGGACACAAGTGTGCCACACACCATCCCTGCATTTTGCCTGCAAACAAGTCCACAACAGAAAAATCCAGAGCAAGATCAGGAACCAAGATTTAAGCAATTAAAGCCCTCAGGCAGTGCATCCATGAGGAACTCTGTAGTCTCCCATATGCTACGCTGACAGCCAGACTATCACGTTTCTCACCTCCGCTCACACAAAGTTACGAACCATGCAGAAGGCCCAGGGAAAAGAAACAAAACCAAACACCACAAAACATACGCATCATATTGGAAAACCACCTGTGTTCTGTCACAGGTTACTTAGGATAGAAAAACACTCTCTCTATTATACTAATTAATGACATATAATCCCCTTTATCTGTATTTTCCTAGACTAAATCAAATTAACACCAGAAAACGGGAAAAAAAAATCTAGACACACCACAATGCACTAAAACCCCATGACTAATAAAGGCTCAGCTTCCCAAGGTTCTCTGAGCAGCATTTTAAATAGGTTTAACAGTTCCACACATGTGGTGGCTATAGGGTCTTTCACTGCTTGTTTCCAACTACTGAAAAACAAAACAAAAAACCAGAGCATATTTCTGCTTGTTTTAAACAAAGCCTTTGAGTGCTCAGGCAGGCAATTGAAAGAATTGTGCTCTGGGTTGTGTCGAACTAGGTCTTGACCTATGGTTGAAAAGGGAAAGTTCTCATCACATGCTACAGCTTCAGGTCATATTAGAAGAGAAAGCAAATCAGCTGACTATCTTACCACAGGTACATAAAAAGCCTTTTTCTGAAAGCAAGGAATCACAGATCTGTTACATGCGATCCTAAATGCATGCAGAGTGAAACTATGTGGAAGAACTGCAAATTGACTTCAAGATTACCTTAGAGCTTTAGCTAACCCCAAAAATATGAAATTTGATCAGATCTACCTAGTCTTTCTGGTAGAAGAGTTAATTAACTTCACTTTGGAGACTCTGTCAGGAGAAGGGCACATCTCACAGACAGTATTTTCAGCATCAGCTCTACACATGCAGAAGCACAGCGTGTATGCACACAGGTAGGCTGCTACACAGTTTGCATAGTCCTTGGAAGAAGCAAGGCCAGAACTGGATGACTCTTGCCAGACAATTCACTCAGCTCTTAAAACCTGTTTTTCCTGACAGAAGCACCACTTCCTTTTACATGGCTAGCACACATCTTTGACTTGGTAAGAAAGGGAAGCTTAAGAGAGGCTGCATTTGGAAGTGGCTGTTGGCTGCTAGAACAGCTCTTATCAACAGCCTGTTTCCTGAGCTCACGAATTTCCTTTAGGAAAACCATCCACTAAGATAAAAAAAAAAAAAAAAAGAAGACTACCACCTGTTTGGTGGAGTTTGAACTGACCAAAGTATTTTCCACTACTGTTCAGTGATGCTGACACTTCGGTAGCTTAAGCTCCAAATACTACAAGCACAGCCTCTAAGAATTATATAAACAGAAAACACATATCCATTTTCCATTTATGTGGAATGAGTCAATTAACAGTAATCTTAGAGAGAGACAACAGTTTTAAGCTAATCAGCTGATGTTATTTTTTCTTGGAAATCTCTATTACTTTTCAGCTGCTCTTCTTATGACCATTATCCTTTTAACGTTCAGAATCAAGTCAAAACTCTCTGTCCCACAGAGTGTTTGCATATTGCCTAATATTTAGATGCTGATTTTCACAAAATATGTGACTTGTGATAGCTCTCCTCACAGGAAACTGCATTTCTCTGTCAGCAATGTTCTGTCTACATGTTGTGCTGGCTGCTAGGCAAACTGAAGTACCTAAACCCGTGATTAAGCTGTTGCAGAATTAGTCTTGATTTTCTTTGTGCACTTGTAGAAAGAAGTCCATATCACCATAAACTCTGATAAGGTACTTTATGAAGGAGATCATGGTCTCTGTTGCAAACCAATTCTTTACAAAGTCCACTAGTAACCACTGCTGAATCTACTTAATTTAACCTAGTTTCTACTGGTAGTAAAATAGTTTAGTATAACCACAGACGATATATGTCACACTGACTGTAAAAGACAAGAAGGGTTTAAAACATTTTAAATGTTAAATAAAGATATTTAAAAGTAATTTTAAATAAAGTTCATTCTACCCTTCACAGATTTTTCTCAGCAGCAGAGATGGCACCATTTACCATAGGAAAAAAAAAAAAAAGAAACAAAATCGCTCTTTATGCTTCCTAGGATTGTGACAACCTAAAAGGGTTTAGGGGATAGTTTTTAATATACACTTTTAAAAAAGCCCAGATTCAAATTTGCAGATGTTAAGGCTACAGTAAAACTGCTGCTGTTTACTTTCCTATCTGTCGGCAAGTTTAAAAAAGCCTCTGCAACCTTATTCTGCTGTTAGAAATAAACATAATTGCATGATTTGGGGCAGAGAAGTGGAGTTGAAGGTAGAAGAATAAATCAGACAAGGGTAAGCATTTCTGCATAACACGGAACTGTTTGGAGTGTGGATGGAATGAAACTCTTGAAGAAGCGATTACACAGAAAGTCTGAGACTGCTGCACTCCACATGCCTTTTACTATGGTTTTATCTTTGTGCTAACTGCAGTACGTGTTTTAACCCCCAAATATCAACACCCAATACAGCACTGTTCCATACTGATTAGTAACTAGAGGTGCTACAAACTCCAAGCAAGATCTTCGTATTATGGTAAGGGTGTCTAACAGCTATAAAGAACTAGCCACGATGAAGTACCCTTCCAGTATCACTAGCTCTATGCTGAACAGTTCTTAACTCTATCCTTTTCCATCGTTAAAAAAAATGTATTACCCGAGACTAGTATGTGCCGCTGCTATTCCCAGATCTTCCTGGGCAATGCCCTCTGACCGCGTCTGACTCCTCTCCTGGTGAAACCCTTCCAGAAGTGAGCTCAAGCACAAATCCCGAGCAGGAACGACCCCGTGACAGGGGCGACAGCTGGGCCCAAACCCTGTGTGTTACTGGCAGTACCGCCGCTGCCACTCAGCACTCTGTAGCGGTGCTCACAACGCGCAGGCGGCACGGCGGCTAGCCGACCCTTCTCCCTGCGTCCAACGGCGGGGAAGAGTGGAGGGGGGCGGTGGGGTCTGCCCATCAACCAAACCGTCGCCCCAAGAGAGCCCCAGTGCTGGCGGTCAGGCCCGAATGGTCCCAGCCAACCGCGGAGAGCTAGGACGGGCGGCGGGGGTAGGCAACGCTTGAAACCGGTAAGAGAAATTGGTGAGCCTCGGCCGCTCTCCGGGAGTCTTTGGGGCCCCTCTTCCCAGTCTCGGGCAGCTCTGCCTCGGGCGTAGCCCTGCCTCCTCCCCGCCGCCAGAAAGCAGCCGGCTGCGACAGAATCTTCCCCGGACAACGCGGTCCCACGCTTCTCCAGCGTAGTGCCCAGCACGGCCCCCGCCCGCCGGCCGTCCCTTACCGTGCCGCTTGCGGAGGTTTCGCCTGCCGCAGCTGCTGTGATTGCGGCAGGCGCCGTCCGGGGTGAGGCAACCGGGGCCGCGGCGGGCGGAGCCCAGCCCCGGCCAATCGCGGCCGGGCGGAGGCGGGACCGCTCACGGGCCCGGCCGCACTACGTGTCCCAGCAAGCCTTGGCGCTCTCCCCCCTCAAAGACCGCGGGTCTTGCGCGCAAAGCACCGTGGGAGTTGTAGTCCTTGGGCGGTGCGGGGAACGGCATGGCCCAGTGCGATGGTTTGGGAGTTACCNCTTGGCATTTGTGCGTGTCAGCTCCAGCTTCGTCTTTCTGTTAGAACAGCTTTCCTGGTATTTCAGGGCAGGATGGAGGACGGAGGCCCTGAACAGGATGGTAGGAGAATGTGTCAAAGGATAGTCTATGACACGAGGGAAGAAAATTAATGGCCCAACATCACCTGTGTCTATTTTAGCAACCATGACCAAAGAGTCCTCGCTTCTCACTAGAGTGTCATGCTCGTGGCCTGGCTCCCTGCTACACAGGAGCCACACTGATATGATACTGAAATCTGTCCATACCTGTAGATGTGTCAAGGGGGATTATTACATATTACAAAAATTCTTGAGAAACACCACTGTAAAGCATTTGCCACCTTTAATGAGAGGAAGGAAAGCAAAGATATTTTTGAAGATCAGATGCACACGCCCTTTGCCTAATGAACCACACAGAAAGGAGCACACTGTTTCCCCCTTTGTGTGCTGACTATCAGCAGCAAAACCCTCAAGACTGCATTTTGTTACCAACCAGCTGTGGTTTTGAACACCTTCAGAAAGTCGTAACTGTACCGAGTCTGCCATTTGCATCATTTGCACCATCTTGGCTTTATTTATGATCATAAATGTAAAAGGTCATTACCAGTTAACCATCAGTACTTTTCTAGAAGTAATCTGGCATGCCTCCTGACGCAGTCAAGTTTATAAAATTCATGTTGCTTCTGAGATGACCTTCCTCAAACTGACAAAGACTGTCAACCTGATTATCCAACAAGAAAAAAGCCCTAACCCTTCCTTTCCTCTCACTTTTATTTGAACCAAGCAGCCACGTGGATTATGCTTAAGTATTATTCTCCAGCCCTGAAAGTTAAAAGCATCACTGACTTGTCTTGCTGGTCCAAAAATGTTTTTCATATTGTCACAGCTGGGCTACATGAGGTAAGTACACCTTCTGTCAGCTGTCGCATATAAAACATCTAATAGTATTGCCAAAAGATGTTCTACTCTGCCCTAGTAAGGCCTCATCTGGAGTACTGTGTCCAGTTATGGACTCCCCAGTTCAATACAGACAGGGAACTACTGGAGAGAGTTCAACAGGGTCTGTGGGGATGATTAAGGGAAAGGAATGTCTTTCTTACGAGGAAAGGCTAAGAGATCTGGGACTGTTTAGCCCAGAAAGGAGAAGGCTGAGAAGGAATCTGATCAATGTTTGTAAATACTTTATGAATGGATGTCAGGAAGATAGGGCCAGTCTCTTTTCATTGGTGCCTAGTGATAGGATGAGGTGCAACAGACACAGGCTAGAACACAGGAAGTTCCACCTCAACATGAGGAAAAACAGCTTTACTGTGAGAGTGATGGAGTGCTGGAACAGGCTGCAAAAAGAGGTTGTGGAGTCTCCTCTGTAAACTTTCAAAACCCACCTGGATGCATTCCTGTGTGGCCTTCCCTAAGGTGAACCTGATTTGGCAGAGGGGTTGGAGTAGATGATCTCCAGAGGTCCCTTCCAAGCACTACCATTCTGTGATTCTGTGAAATAACCCATCTATAAATTGCATATTAATTAAACATCACCACGGTGTTCCTTACTGTGAAAACTAATAGGTGGGCAGACCACTACAGGAATCCTACATCTCAGTCAAAATGTATCAGAAAAGTATGCATAATCTTTTTTAAAAGAGAAAAGCATGGTGGATTTACAAAATGTTTTGCTCCTTTCTGACCGCTAAAAAGCAAAAGTAGCCATGACCTGTCTCATAACAACTTTGACTGTCTCGAATTCAGTTCTATCAACCCACCAAAGCCACACGCTACAAATGAGAACTAAGGTACCAGTAACCTCTGAAAGTGTTAACCAAATGAGAACAAAAACTCCCAGATGTGAAACTTAACTGCAGAGAAGGTGGGTTCTTTCTTAATAGAGAAATTTTCTCAGCCAAAGATGGAGAGTCCTGCAGGCTGCAAGGCTGCATATGCTAAGAGTGTATAGTTTAGCTCTGATTCTGTGTTACTAAGAGTTCTCTCAGAAGCATCTCACTCCTGCTTCCAATATTCCTGACACTGGACTGGCTTAAAGTGCTGGCATGGTAGGATTAGTTACAGTAAAGCGCAAGTTTCTCCAATAAGGGTTCTTCAGATTTCTGGCAGCACTCTGGAAATGTTCTAACATAGCTCTTTATGGTACCATGCCACTAACCTTGAAGATGATGAAATTTGGACTGAAAAGTCATTGGGTTTGCTTTTAATCTGTCAAGAAAGAAACTTATAAAAATGTACGGGAAGCCATTCTGGTCTGCATGTACATTTCTCCTTTAACAGTATCTGAACAGATCAAGAGTGGTTTTTTTTTTTTTAATGAGTCGAGGACATTTTCAGATGTGACAAAATGGACTGGAATAAGGTGGGCTGAGCTCACATAGGGGATGTTGAACATTTTCAAAAGGAAAGGGAGAATGAATCTCTAAATATGTCCCGTGTGGATGAATCTGGAAAATAAATGAGAAAAGAATTTTATTTATTAAGAGGATTTTAAAATTATTTGGTTCAGCAGCAATGTTTAAGAACGCAGAGGGCCAAGACCACACTAGTTTTTTTGATCCAGAGCTGATTAGTATACTGTTACTGGTATACCTACATGCTTATTCAGCCACTCAGCTATAGATTTGCTCACAACAGTCATTTATTTCAGGACATTTTAGGCTCTGAAGTGCTTTCCCCTATAAAACCTTTTTTATCTTTGAATAATATTTACCAATACAATGCTCGAGTAGGTGAGAAAAGGCAAATTCTTCTCTTCCATCTCCTCCTTGGGGCTTAAAGGGATTTTTCTGAGCTGCTCTGTACCCAGGCAGCATGGGCAGCTACCCCCAGCCTTGACATGGCAAAGTCAAGAAGTTCTATTAAATGCTGGGGTCTTAATCCAGATGTAAATGATAGATTAACCTTAGTCCTAGACTGCAGATATTTTTGTAATATTAACCTTTCTTGACCTATATGAACATTTTAATGAATACTAATTCTTTGTGGTTGCACTAAGTTGATAACTATTAGCAAAACAAAATAAGAACTTTGTGAAAAAAAAAACGCTGAGTGTGGGCTTTCAACATCTTCTCCAGCAATAAGATTAGATTTTCAGACTAGTAATGAATGACTGTCTGCCTTGTAAAGGCAAACATCAGACATGGTTATCCTGTATGTTTGAAAAGAGGGAAGATTTAGTTCTCATTTTAGCAAAAATAATATAATTACAAGGAGGTGATCTGGGTATAGAATATCTATATACACTATACATACATTTGTGTATACATTAATTTTATTCATTAATTTTATTCATTAGCATAAATGATCCAGTTTGGTGGAAAGATTTACAGATCAGACCCTTATTACTTGCAGAGCTCCTCAGCACTTAGTGGTTCCTAGTTAAATTTGTGTATATCACGTCAATAAATAACTGCATTAACTGTAGTGTAGAAATGAACTGTAGCGTAGAAATGAACTGTAGCGTAGAAATGAATTAGAGGTTGCAGAGAGATCACTTAAGATAAAAGATCTGAAAGACCTGGGGCAATTTAGTATAGACAAGCAGAGAGCCTGAAGTTATTAACACTGGGGGGAGGGTTGGGGTTAGGAGGTTGGGTTGGGTGTAGGGTTAGGGTTAGGGGGTTGGGAGTAGGGTTAGGGTTAGGTTTGAGGTAGGTTTGAGGTTGTAGGTTTGAGGTTGTAGGCTGTCAGATTTCAGGTTTTGGCTTTTGGAGTTTGGCTTGTGGATTCATAGAATCATAGAATCATAGAAAGGTAAGGTTGGAAGGGCCCTCAAGGATCATCTAGTTCCAACCCCCTGCCATAGGCAGGGACACCTCCCACTAGTATAGGTCACTGAAGGCCTCATCCAACCTGGCCTTGAACACCTCCAGGGAGGGAGCAGCCACAACCTCCCCGGGCAACCTGTGCCAGTGTCTCACCACCCGCACTGTAAAGAAGTGTCTCATCACCCTCACTGATTCTTGCTCTTGGAATCTGGCTTTTGGAGTTTGGCTTTCGGATTTTGGCTTTCGGACTTTGGCTCAAAGCTGCTAGCCCTGACAGTACAAGGCCTGGGACCTGTCACTGCAATGGAAGAGGCGCTAGGAGCCAGAGCCTGTGAGTGCTGCTGTGTCTTGTGGATGGCCACCATGAGGGCTGGAGCATCTTGGAACCAGTCACCACCACGATGGGGATCTCGTGGCCATTCAGTACAGGGTGAGGGGCTCATGGTATCACTATGAGGGCTGGAAGGCCTTGGGGCTGGGCACTGTGATGGTGGGAGGCTCAAGGACAGTCACTGTGAGGGCTCAGGGCCCTTGAAGGGGCTCACCGCAATGGCTGGGGTCTTGGGGGTTATATCACACAGCTTCTGGGGGGGACGGCTCTTGAAGATGGTCAGCATATGGGTTGGGGTCTTTGAGGCTAGACCCCACAGGTTCTGGGGGGCCTTGAAGCCACTCACCCCAATGGTTGGTGTCTTGAGGTTCAGATCCTACAGGTTGTGGGGGGGCCCTGGGGCTGGTCACCGCAAGGATGAGGGCCTCATGGTGTCACCGTGAGGGCTGCGGGGTCTCAGGGTGGGTCCCCAATATGCTGAGGGTGGTCTCTGATGGGTGGGTACCTGCAGAAGTTGTGCAGACACTCCCTCAGCAGCACCACCTGGCCCGGGGGCACCTGCTGGAAGCAGATGAGACACTCCAGCACCTCCTGGTTGGTCACCAGCACCTCCTCCTCTAGCTGCAGCAGTTGCTGGAAGTTCTTCAACCGCTGGGCCTGCAGCACCTGCCAGAGAGGGACAGACCCAGTCAGATCCTTCCAGCACTGCCAGGAGTCTCTGGACTGGGATCAGCTTCTCCAAGGAGGGGCCCAAGACCAGCATTTGCAGTTGGAAACAAAACAACAACCAGGGAGGTCCAAATTCAAGACCAGAGAAGCCAATGATGAGCATCTGGTTTGGAGAAAAGCCCAGAGGAAGGTAAAAAAAAAAAAATTAATGCCTCCAGAAAAGAAATCAAGAAATAACAGTCTTAAAATGCAACAGGTACTGGCATATTAGAAAACATTTTCCAGTGGTAATGTACTAAAGCTCTGGCCTAAGAATGGCCACTAGCATTGAAGCCTATCAACATGCAAACACATTGTATTCCATGATAAAAGGAAGTTAGGTATTTTATGTTGTACCTTTCTCCTGTAGGGTTTTTGAGGAAAGACAGCAATCTCCAAGGAAATGTGGTATTTCTATGAGGATGATTCTCCATGCAGAGCTTTGCTGGGGAAGGAGGAACTGAGATTTACTCTCGAAGACTTCATATCTATCTCTGTTCAAAAAAATATGTAAATAAGCAAGAGTATGAAAACAGGAGAGGTAAGTCACTGATGTTTGCGTAAATGCAAAGAGCATGTGCAGCACCGACACTCAACAGAAAATACATAACTGAAATGCACCTGCTAATTTTCTTTATGGTAGAGTTTCCTGCAAAGCATTTGGGGCATATAATTCTGTCCTGATTTATGTCAAAAGCAGGGGAATAGGAACACATACAGACACATATGTTGAAGAAGACAGAGTTTAGAGACATCCTGACCTAGGATCTGTCTGCACATAACAGTTTCATATTTGTATCTCGCAAAGTCTGAATAAGTATGCCAGAAAGTTTATGTGCATGCCATACAGTTTGATCACTACAGTCACATACAGAACAGCAGCATTTCCAAGATAAGAAATTCTTCCTTGAGCATACACTTGCACAGGAGCTGAGAAAAGTCATGCCAGAGAAGCTAAATGCACTCTGTTTAGAATTCAATTTTTATCCTACAGAAAACATGAAAATTACTTCTCTCTCCTTGTGCATCTTTTCTGCAGATACCTTTGTATCTGTAGCCAAGCAGTGAGTGAGTTCTATGAAGAAAACAAGGATTTGGAGCAGAATAAAGTAGATGCGAGGTGATAGACTGAAATAACTGTGTTTAGGAAATTCTAGAGAAGAACAGTGTGTACTAGACAAAAGAGGGAGGAGGGAAAAGAAGTTTAAAGGTTGAAAGACTACAGACACGTCTTTGCAGATAGTGGCTTCCAAATAACCTTTGTGACTATGCAATGGGTATGTGTTAAAAAAAATGTGGAATAAGGTAAACGCCAGCAGCAGGCTTAATGTTGTTATTTATTGCAAACCTAGTTCATCAGCATTTTCATACCTATAAAGTAGCCAACGATAACTGTGAANAAAGTAGCCACCGATAACTGTGAAAACAAGTGCTAAAGATGAACATCTGGTCCTGGAAGGAAGACACAAACCAGAGAAGGCAATGATTGGCATCTGGTCTTGGAAAGACGAGCCAAAGCAGAGAAGCCAACCATCAGCTGGAGAGGGCATCTCCAGATCGTCCGTACTGGGACAGCCATCGCTGGAGGATCCATCCCACATCACTGCAGGAGCTCCACCGGCGCTGCCTCATCCTCGTAGCTGTTGTTAGGATTAAATTGTTGCTATTAAATTGCTGCTACTAAATTGTAGCTGTTCTATTGCTGCCTTCTGTTGCACTTTCCCCTCCCCCTGCCCCTCCAAGAAGGGCAGCGACAGCGCAGCTTCGGTGGGCATCTGGCCCCTAGACAGGGCCAAACCACCACTGTCACCCCATCAAGGCAGCAGCTTCCCCACCCCTCCTCCCCATGACATGGAGCAGCTGGCACAAGATGGCCCTAGTGGGTAAGGCTTTAATGGGAGGGCAATGAAGGGATCTGGGTGTGGGCACAGCAGCCCTGCCAGGCCTGTGCCAGGGCTGGTGTGGGAACAACATCTCTGCCAGGCTCATGCCAGGGCTGAGGGTACTCAGAAAGGGCAGTGTGGCACTGGGGACCCCTCAAACCAGTTCCCACACCTCAATCAGACATCCCTAAGAACCATTCCTTTGGGTGCCACAGGGCCAAGTGTCCTGGCAAGGGTTGGTACCAATAAGGGGGGACTGCAGGGCTTGACCACCCCCAGCTCCTGAGGTTCACCCTGCATGATACCATCCAGCACCTCTTCCATCCAGCACAGCCTGGCACACCCCTGGCAAAGCCTGGCCCAGCCCTAGTGCCCAGTCTCTGTACCAGGCAAGGCTAGCACAGCCTTGGTGGAGCCTGGCACAGATGTGATCATTCCATGATCAGACCATTCCCTGATCTGACAAAGTTCAGCATAGCCTAGAACAGCCCTGGCACAGCCTTGGCAAAGACTGGCATAACCTCAGTGGAGCCCGGTCGCTGCCCCAGCAAAGCCCAGCACAGCCCTAGTGGAGCCCTGTACAGCCTTGGAGCAGCCCGGCATAGCCCTCTCCCCATGCTGCCCTCCCTCCAAACAGCCAGAGCCCTTTGGGAGCTGCCAGCTGCTGGTTCCCTATCCCCCCAGTGCCCCCCAAGACTGGTGCCAGTGCCTCCTCCAGGCCCTCACCTCGGAAGTAGGCGGCGAGTGCCAGCATCAGCCCCACAGCCTGGTTGTTCTGGCTGCCAGGGCTGCAGGGTACGCTCAGCACCAGTGCCTCGGTGCTGGCTGCCTGCGGTGCCCGCAGGATCCCATACACATTGGTGCCATGCAGCATTTGCAGGGACACAGGAGTAAGCACCCCAAAGGCTTGGGGGGGGCACAGAATGCTAAAAATGTTAAATGTTAAAAATGTTAAAAAGTGTTAAAAAAAATGTGGAATAAGGTAAAGGCCAGCAGTAGGCTTAATGTTGTTATTTATTGCAAACCTAGTTCATCGGCATTTTCATACCTATAAAGTAGCCAATTATAACTGTGAAAACAAATGCCAATTATAAAGGGTATGCACCCAGAACAGGATTCTCTGAACTTGACTTCTGTTGCCTTTTTTCTTTACCTCAGGCAATCTGAGTCTCCTCATATTTAACTGGCATACTTCCAATCAAATTACTCTTTGCCACTGTCAAGAAGAATCCTTTTTCTCTCTGTGCTGGTAAATACACGCTTTCCTCCATATTAGATTCATACTTGGCCAGATTTACACATTTAAAGCTCCAGGATTTATCCATGTAGTTCACAGTAAAGTCAGGAAATTGCCAAACTGGTCCAGTGAAGACCTTCCAAGCAGCACTCACATCACACTGGCTGCGCCTGCCTTGTGTGCTGGCAGCCTGTTGAATCTGATGTCAGGCATGGACCTGTTTAGTCTTGGATCTTTCCAGAATCTAAATGAGTTGTCCCATACAAATTTGACATAAACCAAAAGATTTTAACTTGAAAGAGTGACTGAAAATTACTGGAAAAACTGTCTCTAAGTAAGGGATGTACTCGAGTAAGTAAAAGTGAAGTTCATTTTATTGAGGGAATCTGCTGTATTATACATCTGCTTTTAGGACTGGAGCAATTGTTAGAGAAGATCCATTATTATTCTTTGGCAGGTGACACAAACTGTGCTTCTGAAAATATCTCTTCCAACTTTTGCCCTAGCTGACCTGTCAGATAACTGAAATTGCGAAATAGTCTTCCACAAAAACTTTTGATTTTCTTCTTCGTGCACCATCATGTGCTTAGTACGCAAAATAGATATCTGGGGCTCTCCCTCTCCTCTCAGCTAATGAGTACGGTAGCTTCAAGACAGAAGAAACAACGTCACAGGAGAAGTATTCTTTTCTTCTTAATCTACTACAAAAACTGTTCTGAAATTAGTGAAAGGTTACTTGCTGTTTACTTCAAGCCCATACACAAAGCTATGGTAAAAGTCTTAAGTTCATAATAATGTTCATAATAATAAATATGCATAAGTATTGCTCACTGTTGGAGCAGTATTTTATTCATTAGTTTTCACTTAACAAAAGTAGTTTTAAAGTACTTTTTTATTTTGTGTGGAGGCAATACTTGCCCAGTAGTGCAAATCTATCCAAAGACTGCTGAGCAGATTTTTGATGGCAAGCCCCTGGGTTTTAGTTAGGGTGTGCAACTGTCCATTTTTTTGTCATGCGAAATTCTAAACCACAGGGCTTTGAAAAAGGAACTGGGTCACTTGGTCATCAGGAAAGGGCCTCTGAAAAATCCCAAGAGGTCTTGTGGAAGAGAAACAGGACTGAAAAAAATTGGTCTTCAGATCTTACATTAGTTATTTACTAGTCTCAGGATATTATCTTATAAAAAAGTCCCAAAGGATGTGGAAACCCTTTGTGTTAACCTCAGCTAATGTCTCTTCTAAGGCTAGTCATGATACCTTATATGAACTGAATCTGAAAAGGTAGTTAAGACAGCCTATTTACCCGAGTCACCTTTGCTTGCACAGCACTTTTCAAATATTTAACTTTTGTTATAAATATTATACTTTTCAAACGAGGTGATGTGATACTGCAGAGGACGTATGTATGTGAAGGATTGCTGCATTAAGAGCCTGGACATTAATCTTGTGATAGGAGTTTTGTGTATCCAGGAGGTGAGGAGACCTTTAGTTATTTGTTGTGTGTGGGAGTATGGGGTTTATATCGGGGAGGGGGGCGGGCTCCCATGTTCCTCAGTATCTTAACAGCTGCCCTTGAGGATGAGGCCATTCCCAGTGCATTTTCCCAAACATGGGGAGCTCAGAGCATAAATGCCCCATGTGGCTTCTTCGTGTTGAAACACCTGTAATTTATTAGTAAGAGAAGGGCTGAGGTGTCTTTTTTCCCCGTGGACCTGTACGACGGTCTGACATCCCAAAGAGAGAGCAGACAAGTAAAAGGTCTTTCGGGTCTGGAGCGCGCCAGGGGCACCCCAAACGGCCCCTCAACCATTTCTGGGTAGAGGTAACGAGACAGTTTCTCGTCAGGTCAAGCGCTATCCTTAAACTCGGTGACCAGGAACGGCAAGATCACGCTTAGCTGTTTTTGACAGTCAGCCCGCCCCCCGCCTTCTCTGCAGTGCTTGAGCTCTTCCTGCCATCACAAGACGGAGACACAGAGAGCGTGAATAACACAAACCATTTCAGCGGGTCCGGAAGCCGCTCTCGCATGCGGTTCCTGCTGTGTCTCGCCCCTCCCACCGGGCGGGGCCTAACGCGCAGTGCCACCTCACGCAGCTACCGGCGCTACCTGCGCCTGCGCTTCGCGTCCCGGAAGGCAGCCACGTCTACCGGAAGATGTGGTTGCGTCCGCCGAGCCCGGCACAGGGCCTCGCAGTGATCGTCGCCGCCCGGCATCCCTTTCCCCTCTACCCACCCGCCTCTCACGGCTTCTTTCGGGCCGGCCAGTCTCCCGCGCTGGGAGAAGGTGAGGCTGTGCTGTGCTGAGGCCTTCGCCACTCCTGAGGGCTGCCAGGTCGGGGCGGGGGGTCCAGACACCGGGCCGGGAGCTGACAGCATTGCTAAGGGTGGGCAGAGTGAGAGCCAGCGGCCACCCTGAAAATCACCCTCCCGGCCTCGTCTGCGTCTGTGTTTCCCCCTTCCCACTGTGGGTGTACTCGGCCAAGGGACCCTGCGCAACCTGCCCTGGGTTGAAGACCTTCCCGGGAGCTGGGAGAGAGACACGTCGCCTGTGTAATCTCGCAGGCCCTTGATGCAAGTGAAGGCACGCACCTGTCCCCCGTGCTAGTGTCGCACGACGGACAGCAGGCTGCAGAGTTTGTTGGGGAGCAGTTCCTCTGACTCGACAGTTACCAAAGCAGCAAAATACCAAGTGAGTAGGAGAAAAGTATTAAAATAATTACAGCACTCACAGATTAATACAGCAGTTCTTTAGGTAACCCATGCTCCTTGCCTTACCAACACCAGTCTGATTTGTGATTGTTCTATGTCTTTTGCAGGGTATGGTGCTGAAATTTTAATTTTATAGAGTTTATCACCAGACATCCATCATGTCTTGGCTTGCCGATCTTGCTGGAAAGGCAGAGGATCTCCTCAACAGAGTTGATCAAGGAGCTGCATCAGCTCTGAGCAAAAAAGACACAGCAAACAGTGCAGTTTATGATCATAAGAATTTGGACTCTGCCAATGAATATTCTGAACTGCATCAGCATACTGGAGAACTGAAATATCAGATGTCATCCAAAGCAGCCTATATCTCTTCAGCAGCTGATAATACTAAGCATCAAAAGGCCACAATCCTAGCAGGAACAGCAAATGTTAAACCTGCACCTAGGACATCTTTGGAGGTTGCTTCTCCAGTGGAAAGTACATCCACACCCAGAGCTGCATCACATTTTGTGAGAAGAAAAAAGTCTGAACCTGATGATGAGTTACTATTTGATTTTCTCAACAGTTCAGAGAAAGAGCCTAATGGAAGGATGGACTCTAAAAAAATAGAGAAGAGTAAGGCACCTGTTCTTCAAAATCACTCTCGGACTTCAAGCATAAGTTCTGTGTCTACCAGTACACAGAGTGCAAAAACTGCTGAAGATAATTCCACGAGGAGCCAAGGAAATGGTAGTTAAATAATATTTAACATAGGGATATTTAAACCCCTTTTTTTTTTAGAGTAAGGCTAGGTAGCAGTTTTCCTGTCACATCCCAAAACATTTAGTGGTGATATGTGTGGAGTGCAGCAGGGTCTAACATTTTCTTCATCACTGGGATAGTCTTCTATACCATGCTGACCTGACTAGCTTCATAATTAATACCTGTATCTTCTGTGTTCCTGGTCTTCCTCACTGCTGCTTTTCACCTTGGTCTCCTTGAGTTATGACCTAACCTTGCATCAGCCTCCATATATCACCACTTTAGAAACACAGATGCTGATGCACTTGTTTGATCACTCAGTGACCCTTACCTATTGTTGCCACATAGGAGACCAAGTGACTTTCACCAGCTGGTAGATGGTGTTGGCCGTTGCCCATTGTACCATGTGAGGTGACAGAAGGTTTTCAGTATTCCACCATGGAAGAGGGCTAAGGTGTCAAATTTGATTGTCCTGCAGAGTAAGAAGTTGGATGTTGATAGGCTGTTGTACAACTAAAGACAGGAGAGAACTAGACAGATAAAGCCTTTATGGTAGTAGTTGCCAGTAGTAGTTCATTACTGCAGTATAAATTCAGGTGTCTGAAAGAGCCTGCAGGCTAGATGGTCAAAAGTTGGGGCTGTTCTCAAGTCAGTGCAAAAGGATAATGTGGCTGGGAAGTGTCAGAAACTTTTGTTCACTGTCAGACTGTTGAATCTATAATCAGTCCTTGCTGTTGCACAATTGTAGCAAATGGCTACATTATTTCTGAATAGTGTATTTCAAATACTTCTTATTCAGTACTTTGATTGTGTGATGCACTGTAAATGCCAGGGTTTTTCACTTACTGCATTAAGTATTCCGAAATAGCTTTGCATTTTAAAAGGGACCATTTACAAAAATGTGAATATTTTTGTATTTCTGAGGCTGTAACTTTTCAATTAGGTTTATTAGTGCTAATAGTAATTCATATACATTAGACATGGCAATATTGGGTTTGCTGGTTGGTGCTTAAGTAGTGTAATTGTTTTGGTCAGTGTGACCTGTTGAATTTTCATTGGAGAATTTTTGAGTAGAGTTTGCATTGTAGAGCCACCAGATGAGGAAGCACGCAAGTACAACAGAGAGTTTGAGCAGTTTTTTCAAAGTTGATTGTACAAATATGTGTGTTGTCTTTAAATGTTTTGTGTAGCATCTGTTGTAGTAGTTTATGACACATTAGCTGCAGACAGAACTAGTTAATGTTATACTTTGTATACTGCCATGGGTATAATCTAATATGTGCTATAAATGGCTAATTTCTCTTGCTTCATTAGCTTCATTAATCTATTGAGTTTTCCAGACAAAGTAATGAGGATAAAATGTCTGATAAATTGTGTAAATTAATCAAAAGGAAGGAAATGACACTTCTCAGAACCATTTAAATAGGAAAGGGGTTTGAGAAAATGCAGAAGGATTGTTGCTGTCACTGTTGCTACTTGTCAGCATGTTATTTGGAATTAATGCTCTGCCTCAGCTCCCTGGGCTCTGGCTAATAAGAGCTGCTGTAGTGGTGACAAGGAGAGTGGAACGGGTTAGTTGGTGATCACAAGGTGAAGTAAATAACATTGTGACAGCTAAATTGCAGTCTGTCCCCTTGGATTTTCAGCAGTTACTCATCTGGAATGTAAATAATTAAGAAGTATCATTTTTGGATCACCTGGGTTTTTTTGCTTATTGCATGCTGTGTTGTTCTGTCTTAATATTGCTGCAAAGCTTCTATCTCCCTGCACTCCTTGTACACTGGAATCAAGACTCTTACAGTGGATGTATCAATTTCACAGCAGTAATACAGGGTGTTTGTGCATGATGGGGAAAGGCTGTTGGTTCCCTCTTCCCTGCAAGGGACTGTTCAGAATGCTGCCAGGACCTCCTTTAGCGTTCTCACTAGGATATAAAGAAATGGAAAATAAAAATCTGTGTTTTGGTTTCCATAGTCTTGAGAGTTAGAGTTTGTATTGGTAGAGAACTTTTAACAGTTCGACAGAGTATATCTACATTCTATTTTTTCATTAGAGAAAGGCGAGACCATGCTTCAAATCATGCAACTTGATTTCTCCATAGTATACAAAATTATAAGTAGGGTGATGTTTGAAATTATTCTTAAAATGCTTTTTTAACATAAAGATAACTAAAATATGTAGCTATGTGGCTGAGCTACGTATTTAGGTTTGATATCAAGATATCTGACTCAAAATTATATCAATGTGATATGAACAGATTTTTTAAATACAATTTACATCCTTGAAATAAAAATCTTTATGGAAAATCAGAAGTAATGTGTAATAAAATTTCCTCTTATTATTTACTATGTATATTTCATCTGTTCCTCTCTCAGCTTCTGAAGACATCTCTAGGCAGCATAGTCATAAAACCGTATTAATATTTTTGAAATCCTAAATGTGACATTAATAAATTTTATAGCTTTCATGTCTTGTCTTGCAGGATTGACAGAAATGCTGCATGATGTCAATATGTAATGTATAATAATTCTATTTTTGTGCAAGTCCTTTGGGAGAAGCAGCTCTCTGTTCCATTTCAAGTATAAGCTATTTTGATTTATTATGATGCTGCTACATTTAACCACTGATATAGAACATTGAATTGCTGTTTATACCAAGGCAAGTTACAAATATGTATATTAGTTCTAACTTGCATCTCTCTACAGAAACTCCAGACAGTTCAGATTCTGGACTGGGAACACAAGGGCATGGTGTGAAGGATTCATCACTAAGTGCAGTAACTAATCCTAGCCTTTCAGCTAATGATGATTTAAAATCACATGAGCTATCCAATCTTCGCCTGGAGAATCAGCTACTACGGAATGAGGTTCAATCTTTAAATCAAGAAATGGCTTCATTAATTCAAAGGTCCAAAGAAACACAAGAAGGTACTGTGGTTTGGAAAGTGTACTGTAACATTACTAAAATGCCAATGCTGTTGCTATGTTAATGGTTTTTATTTGTAATAAAACTTTTCTAGTTAAATCTGCATGCATGACTTGCCAAGCAAAATTTTTATTGGTTTCAGAATAATAAGCTGGGAGAAACTGAAAGGCTTGTTTACCTACAAAGATAATACAAATGTTGATTAAAATTGCAATCAAGTTAGTTCCAAAAATTACGTCTTGTTAAAACAATGTTGGCAAATGTTATCAGTACTAAAATTATTTTGCTGCATTTTATCGGCTTTTTCAGAGTACTGATTTTTAAATGAGTAAAGTCCTTCAGGTATTGAAAATCTCACTTTCTGTAGGCTATAATCTCTGATATCTAGAAATTGACAGTAAAAATATATATTATTTTTCTATTACTTTACTAGGTATTTTGAAGCCAAATGTAATTAGAAATACTGAAATCATGAATGTAAGTTAAACGCTTCAAGCCTTGAGCAAACTTCTGCTGTTACATATGCACATTCTTTTCAAAGCAGTCATGTGAGCCAGAAAATTTTTATTTCTGCTGAAATTTAATATGTGATGTAAAGATTCAAGCATTCCTTCAACACTGGTGTATTTTTCTACTGTTCTTTAGACTGAATTTAGTGTCAGATTGAGCTGAAATAGAAGCTTTTTGCAGATGTTTCCAAAGGGTTACTTGCACAGGGATGTTCAGCAGTAGGCCATTGCAAAGGCTGGAGCAGGTAAAATCATTTGTCATCTGGAGTGTGACATAGAACGAAATACCTGCTTTGAGATAACCCATAAAAATTTTGCAGGTGATGTGCTGACAGCAAATCTGGCATTTGTTACTTCTTGGTAGCTCATAAAGTTTTAATGTTAATTCAACTTGGTCGTATTTAATTTCTTTAAGAAACATGGGATGTGCATCCTGACTGCTTACAGGACATTGCAGCACCTACTTTCATAAACTTCTTATTTTGTAGAATTGAACAAAGCCCGAGAAAAGGTTGAGAAGTGGAATGTTGACCATTCAAGGAGTGACAGGACAGTTAGAGAACTTCAAGCTCGAGTTGATGATCTGACAGAAGCTGTTGGTGCCAAGGATTCACAGCTAGCTGTGCTGAAAGTACGGTTGCAAGAAGCTGATCAGCTCTTAAGTGCTCGGACAGAAGCTTTGGAAACATTGCAGAGCGAAAAATCACGGTATTTCATAAGTCTGCAGATCGTAATAAGTTTGAAAATTCAGGGTAGATAATTCGGTCTCTAAGAATAAAAGTGAATAGACTAGTGGGAAAAGGAATTATATCAGGATTTGAAATAGGATTACAGTTTACTCAGAGCTGGCAGTGGGAATAGGGAAATGAGTATTAAATAGGGGCGATTGTCACCCGATTATTGGAATTAATTTTTTATAATGTATTTATATTTTTTGTTGGAAACCAGAAGCTGAAGATCTAGGTAAGTGTCTTTATCTTGAAAAATACGTTTGCTTATTTACAAATATGAAGACTTTTCTGACTTAGCACTAGGATATGAATCAACAGGGTCAGGGTGGGGATAGGAGAGTCATTAATTCCAGGCCTCATCTGTAGATAACCTTATTCAGTAATTTACTGGGTACATTTTCAAAGCTGGTCTGAAAACCAGATAGTCATATTTCTACCTAAAAATCCCACTAGATATCTTTTTTCAATTAATGCATATATCACTCTTTTAGGATAATACAAGACCACAGTGAGGGAAGCAGTTTGCAAAATCAAGCCCTTCAGACTCTTCAAGAGAGACTTCGTGATGCAGATTCTACACTGAAGCGAGAGCAAGAAAGTTACAAACAAATGCAGGTTAGGCATGGAGAGTAGCTGAGTTTGGATTCTGCTTTTCAGACCAAATATGTGAGGTTCTAACAGCTTTCTCTTCCCCTTGACTTTAATTGCTGTTTAGGGTACTGAGTGCTCTTGACTACTCTAAGTGATACTAATTAATTTTTTAAAATGTTATTCTGAAAACTTTATGATAGAAAGTTTTTGAAGATTAGTGCAGATAATGCTGCTGGGTATTCATGCTGACTTTGATTACTGACTTATTTTTAAAATGTTTTAATGTTAATTTTCCATGCTTTGTTGGTATATGATAACTTGTTACACAGTTCCACTAGATAATCTTAAGGATTTTAAGATGGATGCTCACTTCTGTGGTGAAGATCTGAGTACAGCATTATTTGGGACTTCTTTCCATACTTATCTTGGTCTTCATTGTGTATAGTAGCATCTTTATCAGTGTCTAGTTTTGTTTGTTTTTTTTTTAAGTACATCAAAATATGACAGACTACATTTGGTAATATTTTTTGAGGGTGAAGCTTACTTTTTGTTTACCAAATAAAGGTAAATAGGAAGATTGTGGTGATTGAAAGAAATACGTGTTTTTCCGAATATTGTTTTGCACTTGTTTAAGTAAATGGGATTTCTTTCCACATAGCACTAATGCATCTTAAAGTTGGAGGCAGTGGAAATGAGGTATTGGGTCGTGTAGTTGCTTTCATTTTTCCTTTGTAGGTTAAAGTTAAGATTGTATTTAAAGTATTATTTCTTTATTGCTAATAGAATGAATTTGCGGCTCGTCTAAGTAAAATGGAAGCAGAACGTCAGAACTTGGCAGAAGGGATAACTGTAGCAGAAAGAAAGTATTTAGATGAGAAAAGGCGAGCTGATGAGCTTCAGCAGCAAGTCAAAGTAACTAAAAACCACCTAGAATCTGCAAAGCAGGAACTGACGGACTATAAACAGAAAGCTACTCGCATACTGCAAGTAAGCATTTCTTGATTGTATACTACTTTTCTATAACGTATTATGCTTCAAAGAATCTAATTTGGGGAGGGGAGGTGTGGGCTGTGTTGTGTGACCTGTAATATATTTTGGAGCCCATCTATACTGATACTTACACAGAACAGCTGCCAGTCTGTATTTTCTATATTTAAGTTTATAGATTGAGTGAAATGAATTTAGGAAGAAGTTCTTTACAGTGAGGGTGGTAAAACACTGGAACAGCTTGCCCAGGGAGACTGTGGATGCTCCCTCCCTGGAGGTGTTCAAGGTTAGGTTAGATGAGGCCTTGAGCGACCTGTTCTAGTGGAAGGTGTCCCTGCCTATGGCGGGGGGTTAGAACTAGATTATCTTTGAGGTCCCTTCCAAACTAAACCATTCTATGATTCTATGAAATGGAAGTGCAAGTCCTGAACTTAAAAGAAGAATCCAGGTGAACCATTGCACTTACCATGCAACATCTGTCTGCATGTTTTGCATCCAGGAGTCCAGTCTTAGACAGATAAATAGCTGTAACCTACAATATTTTCCTCTAGTATTCTTGAGTCAAGAATATTGAAGGGCAGGTTTTAAATCACCTTGATAAACAGGAGAAAATGAGATCAGAAGTCAATGTCAAGCTAACATTATGTTGACTCTGAATAAAATGGTTCATCCTCTTACCCAGAAGAGTTACTTATTTCTGTATTTGGCTCTTATTTGGCTTTGCTGGCAGGAAAATCAATTTTTGCCTTTAGTCTGTGTCTGTCTACTCACTTACAGTAGCTGGAAGGCTAAAATTGTTATCCATCAAATGTTTAACATTGTAGGCACTACTAATGAGAAAAGACGTATTCTTCCTTCAAGTAAATCTGATCTTTTGGTGTGCAGGAAGTAAGAGAAATTATCAGTAGGGAAGCATTTTCATTTTAAAATATGTAGAGTAATTACCTTGATTAATAGAACAGATAAAGCAGTTCTTTATGTTTACATTTGAATTTTAAAGCAAAGTTATTTTGGCATATTCTAGGTGAGCACTTGTTAAATACTGCAATAAATAATATATTGATTTATTATTTCAGTCTAAAGAAAAGTTGATAAACAGCTTAAAAGAAGGCTCTGGTATTGAAGGCCTGGATAGCAGCACTGCAAGCACAATGGAATTAGAAGAACTGAGACATGAACGAGACACACAAAGAGAAGAAATACAAAAACTAATGGGGCAAATACAGCAGTTGAGAACAGAACTGCAGGTAGCTATGGTTATGTACACATGTATTTGGTGGTAACCATGGTCAGAGAACTGTTTCTTGTATACTTCAGGGTTGTTGCTTCTAGTATTTGTTTGGTTTAGGATTAGAATGAGCCAACTTCTGCTCCTAGTGAGACAAGTGCTTGCTGATACCCAGTTTCTTTCCATGTTCTCCCTCACCGCTTATGTGTGAAGAATATGATAGGTACCATTTCACTTTTCCTTCACTATTGTGTGCACCTTTTGAGGAAAGAATTTATTTCCAGACAAGCATGGTGATTTCTGAATCACCTATATCCTTTTCTGCAAGGGCTACAAATCCTTGAAGCAGTTCTAATCTGAGTTATCTGCTGACATAATTGACTCAACCCGCAGTTGCATGTAAGCTTACTTTACACATTTTTAGCCTGTAGACAGTAGAAAGTAGAAAGACAGTAGAAATGAAAAAGTAGAGCATTGTAATATTCACAAAATGTTGGGTTTTTTTTATTACTATATTGGTAAAAATAATTCTGTATAAAATGACCAAATGTCATTTATTCAATATATCTTCGTCTTAATTTTCATTTGAAGCAGTGTTGCAGGTACAACTTTTTGTTGTTGTTACCTGTGACAGATTGAAGTATTGTCTGAATGCTGGTGAAATGGTAATGTTTCTGTTCATTTCAGGATATGGAGACTCAGCAGGTGAGTGAAGCTGAGTCAGTAAGAGAGCAGCTTCAAGACCTGCAAGAGCAAATAGCAGCACATAAAATGGCAAAGCAAGAGGCAGAAGCTGAGTTAGAACGGCAAAAACAGGTGAAAACTAATTGGTCTTACTTTAGGCTTCATGTGGTATTATCAGTAGTGTATTTGGCTTAATAAGAAAGTCTCTTATATGATATTTGAGGGGGTTTTGTCTGGTCTTCTGAAGGAATTCCCAAAAGCTTAATGAATGTCACTAGGCCAAACAAAGTCCAATCATTGCTAAGCAATGGCCAGGGCCTTGTGGAAGTTCCTGATAAACAGAGGTCTTGTGGATGTATTAAAGAATAAGCTTTACCCTAGAGGGTGCACAAAATTTATTGTATTAAATTTAATTCTGCAAGGGAACAATCTAACAACAGCAATGTATTAACGCTTGTAACCATTATTTATATCAAGAAACTCAAATAGTAAAATTGGTTACTGTAAAATTTCCTTTGCTCAAGTACTACATTAGACTTGGCTCCTAAAACAATGTTTCTGTATGCCAATTCATACGTTCTTAGTTCTGAATCTAAATGTTCTTACTTCCAAATTGCCCTATAAGACATTTGCTGATAAAATTATATTAATGCAATCTGTGAATTTGTAATGGATTTTGTCAGATTGTGTAATTTTTAAAACAAACTCTTCCTTGATTTAAGCAGTTTTATGATCAAAAGAGGGAGAGAGAGTGAGGGCAAACTCATATGACTGGAAACAAACCTATTGTTCAGTAGAAATCAGGCAAATGCATTGCACCCCATTAGAAAATTTCAGTGTAAGAAAAACTCACATCAAGAGAATTAATAATGAGGAAAGCAGGAGAGTATGTTGTATCTGCTTAGAACAATTTATCTTAGAGGATTATCTGTCCTTCCAGAAACTGCATTTTAATAAGGCGCTAGCAGCTTGAACTAATTAAAAGGCAGAAGTCGAGGTCTCCTCTTGATGATGTTTATTATACTAAAGCAGATGGTAGATTGTATTTTACTCCTTCTGAGGGGCATATGTAAATCAATACTACATAGAGAAAATTTAAGTGAATTAGTATTTAAAAAAAACAAACCAAAACAAAAACACCCCGCACACAGACATTATCAGTTATTACAGAAACAGAAGCATTCCTCTGGATGACACACATTTGTATGTAGCTTCAATGTAATTTTGTGCATTGATACTTAATACAATAACTGTCTGTTCTATCTGGGAGTTCCTTTAACTATTTCCACAAGGTTTTTGAGACTGAGGTATTGGACAGATGTTGGACATCTGATGATTTGAAGGGAGGACAGGATTATCTGTTTTCTGTAATGACTGACAGCTGAAGTTAAACAGTGATTTGAAGACTGTCTTAATTTAAAAGATAAGCATAACAGGTCTTTAAATCAAAATTAGAATAGCCACTAAATCATGGGAGTAGCAAAATTTATGGTTGGATGTGTTATTTAGTCAATTGTCCCATAGTAATATTCCTCCCCCCTATCACATTCATTATGTTCATTTTTCCCAAACTTTAAAGGAAGATCTGTGTTAGAAAGAATTATAGATATGCCAGCGGGTTTTAAACACTTCTAAAAAGAGTATTCTGGATTGATGGGTTTATCTTAGAAATACGTATTTTCCTCCAAAGTATTTCCTAATTGTTTGTTACCTAATTGGTGTTATTTAAAGATAGCAGTAGAATAAACTATGAGAGTATAAGGAAGAGAAATCATAGTGCCAATGAAATAGTGACTGTTAGATTAGAATTTATATTAGGTCAGTCTCCACAAAAGAGTTTTGTAGGTTGTGTCTTCATACTCATCTCTCTTGTTTTTCCCTATCCTAGCCAGACACTTAAGTACTTAAGATTAAATTTCAGTTTATACTTGATTGCAACATATTGCCTTCTTGTGTTGTATTGTGAAACTCTAGATAGGAGACTGTTTCTCAAAATATACACATATATAAAATGTTTTACTTGTGATTGTGATACATGTTGTAGGAACTTCATTATACTGAAGAAGAATTGTATCGAACAAAAAATACTTTGCAAAGCAGAATAAAAGACAGAGAGGAAGAAATTCAGAAGCTCAGAAATCAGGTGCTGTATGGAAAATAACTTTGTCACTTTCAATCATGAAAACGATTATGAGGACAGTCAAGTCGTACAAAAGAAACATAAATGCTCTATTAATTGCATTGCATTGCTTTCAATACAAACTAGAGTTTTGAGTGGAAAGAATACAAGAAGGGAACTGCACAGTAGTAAATAGCCTAATTTATAATTGTATGTGCTTTTGTCTCGGGAGAGTGGGGCTGGAATCAATCTGTGTCCCCATTAGACCTGATAGAGTGGTGCTGGATCAACATTTTTCCTCTGAAAGCTAAAAAAAAATAATTGTTGTGCTTGATTCGGTCATCATGATTTCTGCAAAGATCCTTTTAACTAGACATGAGAATGGAAGTAAAGTCCTGCAGACTCAGTGAGCCATACAGTCCACTGTTCAGTATTGGACAGTGGCAGTGGAGCCACCATGTGAGCCTGACAGCTTTTTTCCCTTGCTTGTACTCATGCAACCTCAGCAGTTGAATCAGGGATGTTAAGTCCTTACTAAGTCCCTGCTAAGTCCCAGCAGTATGTTTATTGCCCTGTTTTCCTTGAATCAGTCTAAATCCTTTTGTAGCCTTGTTGATACTTGTCAGCACCCACAGTCTCCTTGGGCAGCATGAAGGCATAGGCCTCGTTTTGTGTAAATTATCTTAGTGTAATGAACAGTGGTGTATATGTAGAGAAATTGGTCCTCTAGATTTGGCTGTAGTCAGCTGTACAGTTATAACGTTAGAAAATTGTTGGTCGGTGATAAAAATTTCTTGAGCCTGTTGGAGGGTGATTCTAGTTATAATGGCTTCAGGACTACCTGCACCTGTTACGGTCCATTGGATCTAATTTGTAGCTTTGATATCTCGCTGCTGCTTGTTCCTAGTGATTCTGCTTTTTCACTGTTGAAGCAATATCTTTGTGGTATGTGATGCTATAAGTAGCAAGCGTTCAAGACTTCAGTCAACAGACAAACTATTGCACATATAGCTAATCTGGAGATTCCCATTTGCTCTAATTTCCCATTTGTGATGACATGATCCATGTCTTCATTTGCTGTCCTTGCAGTTTCTATTTGCTCATAAAATCATGTTTTCTGCCTCAGCGCTCCTCAATTCTTACACAACGTATCCTGCATTGTTACCATTTTCATTCAAGCTTTCCTGTAGAATGGCATCAGATCCTCCCCATTTGTACTGAGTTGTTCCTTCCTCACTTGAAAACATTTTACTCTCTTGTTTTGTTGATAGCCAGACTGATTTATCTTGCTATTCTCATGCCTGCAGTTTTTAACTCATCTCTGAGGCATATAATTGTTTTTTGTGATCAAACATGATTATATAGAAGTATTCATATTATTAGAAGTGGAAAACAGGAATACATTTTTGCATATTTTTTTCTGTCATGTAAAATCTTATTTTAGCAACTGCTAAAATTAAACATCGTCTTTATAGTGCTCATCGGTGATCATTTTAATAGTATTAACCTGTAAAAACTCTGTGATGGGTTAACTTAGTTCTTGAAGGGCTTAGGTTTTTGAGGGGTTCAAATATGTCAGTTGGTTAGAGACTGAACTTTGATTTTTTTTTCCTTGCTTTATTTTTTAGCTGACAAACAAGGCTCTGAGTAGTAGTAGTCAGACAGAATTAGAAAATCGCCTTCATCAGCTGACAGAAACCCTGATTCAGAAGCAAACCATGTTAGAGAGCCTGAGCACAGAGAAAAACTCACTTGTCTATCAACTGGAACGACTTGAGCAACAGCTGAAGGCTATCCAAGGCACTAACAGTAACGGACCTTCCATTAACATGGCAGGCATCGATGGTGCTGAAGGTAAATAGGGAAATACAACACTTAAAACTCTGTCCATTCTACAGTTCAGGCCTTTATATTTCCTAATGCCTCTCCCTGGAAGTCTGAGTTTATAAGGAAAAACAATACCAAAACTATGCAGCTTATTTATACCAGAGCATATGCAGTCAACAGCAGCCAGTGTCATAAAAAGTAGTTAATTAGGCGTTCCTTTTTGTGTCTAAATGATTTTTAACTTAACAAAGCAATGTTAATCTTTAGTTCTTGATACTATAACACTATTGGAACTATCATATTTACAGATCCTGTCATAGGTGCAGATAAATCTTGGTTTAAACTGAATGTCAGAAGCATGATATAAGTCCTTTGTTAAGTGTTTGGGTGGTGAGCAAGAATGAAATACTTCCTTCTGATTGTTGATTGGAATCTGGTTGAAATCAGTTTCCTCATGGCTTTCTGTTTTTCTTGAAAGTAGCTTGAAATACACTGATTCTGCTGTGGTTTGTTTGTTTGTTTGTACTTTGTAGCTCTAGGAGAACCTCAGCAGGTGAACCATGTTTTTGAGATGTTACTTTTTTTAAGTCAGAGGTAATTTTGTTTGTATGCTAAGAAAATTTAAAAGCAATGGACAATTACCAAAAGGTATAAAATGAGAATTCAGCCTTCTTTTTCTCTGCTTACAAAAACCTATTAAAACAAATCAAGGTGAAGCAGTTTCGAAATGTGTTTCCTTTTGGCTTGTTTTTTAAAAAAAATCAAAAGGCTTAAGTCTGTTTGCACATCTGAGAGTATTTTTACATAAAGTTGATACATAGTGGAAATGTAAGTAAAGTATAAAATTTCATAATATATAAGTTAGTATCAGAAATGCTATTTATTTTACAGTATAAGAACGAAGCAAACAGGGAAAATGTGACAGCATCAAACCTATCATTTTACATCTAATAACAGAATTATTATTACATGATAGACTTAATAACAAAATGTCCATCTAGTGAACTAAAATAAGCCAAGGAAAAAAAAAAAGCTGATTGTGTTTATCCAGATTTCCTCCCTCAAAGCGCACTCTGCCCCAGCAAAACAACACTAACAATTCAGATTAATCAATATTTTTATGTTGTGTTTTGGCTGGTGTTTTATGTTGGTTTATATATCTTTTGATTTGTTGATACTGTTGATTTGTTTTACTTGAACAATAGCCTGGCTGGTTTTACACTGATGAGATTTTATGGTTTTGTCTCTTCCAGCAGGTGCTCGTATGCGTAATGTTCCTGTCCTGTTCAGTGAGATGGATACTAACGTGGCGGGAATGTATGGGAGAGTTCGAAAGGCTGCCAGTAGCATAGATCAGTTTAGGTAAGAGCGTCCAAGGGAATGCATTTTGGTAATTGCTGGAATCCTTTCACAGTTTTCAAGTGGCATAGCTTCTATTTTTAATTGCTTCTATGAAGGTAAAACTGAAAAATAACTCAGCTTAAGTATGGTATAAATTACTAAATATTAACCTAGTTCACTTGTGCTTCCCTATATTAATATCCTTAGGATTTTGAGACTTACTGTCCACTATTTAAATGACACTCTTGGAGATTTGGGTGTAAGAGAATCACTAAACTATATACAAAAAACCCTAACAGTTTTCATTGCCATCTTCTGCTTTTTTCACTTTGAGGGGTTTTGACTGTGTAAACAGTGTAAGAGTCTATAAGTGGGACAGTATTATATGTGTTCTTTTACTCGTTTTTGGAGTGTCCTGATGATAAGATTCTGGGTTCTGACTCAGTGCAACTGCTCACCTTGAAAGGCAATCTATTTGAGGAATTAGTAAACAAAAGTAATTCTGAATCCATCAAAAGTTTTGGCTTTTGATGTCTTTCCTGAGCAGTTGGACTAATAGTTAATGTTATCAAAAAAGGTCTGCATCAAAACTTGAATCAAATACCAACAGAAAACAAGTGATACTTTTTAATCTGAGTGCAAGATACCTTGGTAGAATACCCTTTCTGCTTCCATGGTACTTTAATTTCATGTGAAAAATATCAAGATTCCCATGATTTTCATTTGTGATGTTTTAATACTGAACTTCATTTGGCAGTATCATACTCACTTCAGCATGCACATGGGGTTTTATAACTGGCAGGACTGAGCACACATCTATTGCAGTATGATTTGTAGTGCTGTAACGGGAAACTTGGAGAACTCAGGTCTCAGTCTAATGAAATAAGAGTGGTAGTGATCTGTGGGTTTTTTCAACTGAATCCAGGGGTTTAGTTGCTTAAATCTTTTTAACAAATTCATGACTGATCCTCAAGTAACAAAACTTGCCATACATATAGCATATCTGTGAATTTTAAAATGCCTGCACAGCTCTTGAGTCTTAGTTCTTTTTCACAAACTCTGAATTATGGTCTGAGTTCTGAATTTTCTCACACTATTTAATATCTTGAGTACATTAAGTAAAATTTCAAGTCAGAAACAAAGACTGTATTGTGTATGACATTGGTTGATGTTTGTGAACTTGTGGTGATTGGAATGGGAGAAAGAGGAATTTATTGCTCAGAGCTAACTCATGCATTTTGTTTTTTTTTTCTCTTGTGCTTGTGTAGCATTCGGCTGGGAATCTTTCTAAGGCGGTATCCCATAGCAAGAGTCTTTGTAATCATTTACATGGTGAGTAAGATTTTAGCCCATTTTACATAACACTGCAAGATGTTTGGTGTTCAAATGGCTATATAATTAACTCCTCAATGTATTTATTGCAAAGCAGACTAAACAGTACTTAAATAACAGCATTTTGGGAGTCATGTTGCTTGGCAATTTGCAGATTTCCCCAGGAATTCTTAGTTTAGCAGTCTTAAATTTACATAAACATCTTTAGAAGTCTGTATAAGTAGAGCTGTACTACTAAAATACGAAACAAAAGTGATTTGTTGCTAAGATTAACCCATTACACCTATGTTTTCTGCATTTAGGAAAATGACATCTGATGTAGCTTTTTTTTTTTACATTTGGTACTTCACATTTTGTTCAGTGACTCATAATTTCTAGTAGCTGAAAAAGTAGCAAGAAAAATTGTGAGATTTAAGCGAATAGTAGAAAATTGCTCACCCAGACTTGCAATTGATAAAAATTAAATTCCTCCGTTTTCCACTGGAGGGCAGATGTCTGTCAGTTAAAAGTGGCCAGTGGTAAGGTAGGTCTGCAGTCTGCCCTGCTTGGAAGTATTCCACTAGTTGAGTCTTCGAAATGAAAGAAAAATTGTTTGAAAAGGCATAATGATTCTTCTGAACAGAGTTTCCAGGAACAGCTGTCGTTGGTTCCAGTGAAACAGCAGTTCCTACCTGAAATTTCTTCTTTCAGCCTGTTATGGAAAGGAGCAGGGCTGTTTAATTCCTAGCCTCTCCTTCTTCCTGTTCATGAATAAAATTATTTGTATCAAAACTAGGGTTTATTAACTTGAGCTTTCATATTTGCTGCTACTGTGAATGATGTTAACTGATAAGTTTTTTGTTTTGTTTTTTTTCCAGGCATTGCTTCATCTCTGGGTGATGATTGTTCTACTTACTTATACCCCAGAAATGCACCATGACGGTCCTAGTGGCAGATAGACTGAGACAGCATCATATGCTCTGCTAGTATCATTTGGACTGGCATTCTTTAATCAGTCTGGAAGTGTCAGCAAACTTTTCCTCATGGATTTTAGGATGAGTGAAAGCATTCATGCCTGATTTATCACTACTTTTCAAATACTTGTATAATACTACACAGCTTTTAGAGTTTACCTAAAGGAGCATCACTTTCCTGGAGAGATAAAGCTATTAAGTTAAGCTAGGCTGGTTAGCCTTTATTTTATGTAGACCTTCTTGTGGGCCATATGAAAGGTAAGGGTTGCACCTACAGAGAAATGCAAGGATTTCTGAAATTATAGATATATATGATACAAAATATTTTAGGTCATACTGGTTGTGGGCTATGGTCAGGTAATAAACTGTACTTAGCAACTTAAATAAACTTTATTCTTTCTGATTTCTTTCAGTCTTCTATTGCTCTTCTGTTTTTACCTTTGTAAATAATAGGTTTTACCTTAACATGTTAAACTGAAAAAAAGGACAATGGATTGGTGCAATATCTTCTTGTAAATAAGATTAAAACTAAAATTTTATGCAGTCTTCTTAGCTTCATACTTCTAGTGCAATTGAAGCAATTGTTATCTTCCCTGCCAGCCAAAGAGCAGTGCCACCTATTTATAGGTTGATGTTTTAGCTTTATTAAAGAAAAGGAGAGATGGTTTTGAAAAAAAAGGAAGCTCAAACTCTTTAGAAATTATGTTTCACTTTGTACTTGAAATTTGTATATCTTAATTGCATTTTCTTACACCTCTCATTACTATGTGTCTTAATCACATCTTAAATTCATCAAAATATTTATTTTTTGAAACTTGGGTGAAACTCTTTCTGAAAGTCTAGCAAAACACAAAATTTCTGATGTCTAAACAGTTCATAAATATACTAATAAACCTTCTGAAATTTTCATTGTACACCCCCTAACACAAAACCTACTGTAATAGTTCTGTTGTTAGACCATGGCATTCTGGAATTACAAATTTGCAGTACACAATAATACAAGGTAACTTTTGTTCCCTAAGAAATAACCTTCTCTTTTTGTGTGTTGCTCAAAGCTGAGTAATGAAGAGATAATTAAAAGCAATTTGTCATTCCTGCTCTTGAAAAGATTGGTTCAGTTTTCACGTGACTGGAACACACAAAAGTAGTATGTCCTGTGCATGAGGTTTGTCATGCTAACTCCTATGGAAATGTTACAGTAGGCAAATGACTCTGTTGCTGTTCTGATTCTGATCTTGTGGAGAAAACTGAAATGTTTTGCTTGAACTAAGTAATAAAAGAGAGCATTTGCTGTAAGCTGTCCCTGCCCTCTCACATTTGCTGTATTTTGCCTAATCTCTGTTGCTTGTTTTCTTTGGATTCTGAAAGTAAAGCCACTTTTGAACCCTGGAGAGTTGATTTCTATAGAAGGAGATCAGGTAAGGACCTTTGTACAATCCTTATCTGTACACATGGGTTTTTTCATTTAAGATATCTGAACCACTGAATCTTGGGATGCTCCAGTGTGACAATCTATGGGAAATGTTGTTAGTGTTACAAACAGCTTTGGTTACATTACACTGGCTGCACACTTACTCTTGCTTTGTGTTTTCTCCTTTTGTGTTTTAAAATACACCTTTTTTTAGAGACCATCTCTTGGAATTCACAATTACATTTTTTTTTGTTAATTTACCAAAGGTACTACAGTACTTCTAGAACCTTGTATCATAGATGAGTTTTCTTAAGTTCTTCTACATTTTACGCTACAAATTTTACAAGGGAAAGCACTAGAATATTGCTGCTGACTTATGCCTTTCAAGTAGGTTCCCAGTATCAGTTGGGGCTTATATAGTGTTGAACTCTCTTTTTTTTTTTTTTTTTTTCTTTTGATATCTGTAAAGGAAGGGTACAGCTGCTTGAGTACCTGATTATTCTCTAATTTTAAAAGGTGTGATGTTAACAACCAAATTGAATCAGTATGTTTTCACCCATTTAAAAATCCTAACGTAGGCAGTTCATAGTCAGAACTCTTGCCTTAACATGCTGTGTTTAGTGTGGAGAGTAACATGATGATGAAACATGCTGCTGTGCCACTAACAGCTATACTACAGTTTACATAAACACTTCTAAAGCTCTCTTTAAAGCATAGAAGAAAATGAAAAGCTGCTATTACGGTGTTAGACTGCTCCAGAACTATGCAAGAAATCATAGAAATGTTCCTTAAAGCTTTTGTTTAAACATTGGATTTTTGCCCCCATAATTAATTTTTATAATCTGTATGTGATACAGTGCAAGAACACATGACTCTGATGGAGCCCAGTTGAATACAAATGCCATATTTTGAATTGGACAGCAACAACCTCTGATTAGCAATGTCAGGCTTTGTTTTCTGCAAAGTGTGCCACTGCTATGGGTCAAAGGTGACATAAGGGCATGATTCCAACAAGCAGCTCCTAATGGTGTCAGGAGGTTGTCCTACTAAACAGATGTCTTTGGAGTGAACACAAAGCTTCTCTTAGCCTCTGTCTTAAGTGCTAAGTCCGTTCTTGAGGGACTGTCATACTACTGGGTACTTAAACTACCTTGGCTTCAAAGACCAGCATAGCATTTAGAGGGGTTTAAAAACATTTTATGAATGCTAAGCCTATCTTTCCATGCTGTAGACTAGCACTAGAAATAAAGGATCATAATAACTAGCAGAAAATAGAAATCTGTCTCCCAGCTGCCTTATCTCACTGTCTTGAGAGCACAATAGGTTATCGTGTGATAACTGAAGAAAAGCCCTTTTTCCATCTCCTTCCTTCTAGAACTGAAACTGTTCCAAGTATCAAGCATAACTTTAAAAGAGTCAAAAAGATGAAAAATGAGGAAGAGCATCAGATTATATTTGTTTCCCCAGTGCCTGATTGCACTCAGCCTCTGTACTACAGTCAGGAGGGAAGAGTGCTGCTTTTGTGGAAGAGGATGAGAGGAGATGTGTCCTCTGTGATAGCTGGCAGCAGGCTCGGGGGCAGATTGAAGGCAAGGGTGGGAGCTGCTCAGGCAGAGGAGACTGCAGAGGGAGGACAGAATGGGTAATTAGAGCAAGACTGTTCTTTATCTGATACTTTGCAGCCTAGAAAATTCCTGTTTCTGTCAGATGCTCGTTGTCTTGGTACACATTCAATTAGGTAGATGTATTTGGTGCTAGATTTGGGGTTCTGTGAAAGAGCTTTGTGTAAATGCTCACAAGCCCTTGTGTGGCTGTCACCTCAGTTTGCTGATACCTGATCTTTCTGCTTATTTACTGTGCTAAGTCAACCACATGTATATCGAGCCCCTGTATGAAGGAAGTGACTTTATTGCTTGATTGCAGATAACATTAACAAGGGGGAAATCAAGCTTATGCAGTAATCAATTTACTAATTTCTCATCAGTATAGATAAGAGAGATGTTTTACCACAGAAAATAAAATTGGTTTGCTTACCTCCTCCTTTGCTGACCCCAGCCTGGTGGTTAAGACTTGCCATGAATATGTTGCTAGGTATTTAGCCATGAAACTGTAAGTACATTTTTAATTAATAATACAGAGAATTCATTAGAATTTAAGCTGCTTCCCTTTATATGTTACCATCATGTCCTTTAGCTTGAGTTCAGAAAGCCTTGACTTGGAAACAGGCAGACAGATCTTGGCAAGTCAGAAATAATGAAAGAAAAATCACCTGTGTCATACATAGTTCCCTTTCAGAAATGCACTTAAAAATCTACTCTGTATCTTATAGCACCCAATGCAGGCTGCAGGCAGAACCGATTTCCACACTGATTTCCCCAGCACTGATTTCCACAAATAGTGAAATAATCTTTCAAGCTCTCCCTACCTAACCATTCTTCCTGCTAATACAACTTGAATTAAATGCTTGAGCATCAAGGAGTAAGTGCAGCTGTCAGAGAAAGTGTTCAGTGCTACATGCAGCTCAAGGAATTGGGAAAATCATGGACTGTTGAATCGAACCAAGACTAATCAAGTTGGAGGAAAAATCTTGGACTTGGGAGCACAAAGCCACTTTTTCAGGTTGTAGGGAAAAACACAAAAGCTTCTGATTTATAATTAAAAACCTCTGCTAATAACGTAGTGAAAAGTCTGGCAGAACAAATCTCATGTAAGTGACCTATTCTCAGAAAATAAAAGATAGTAAAAGAAGGATTGACTTTTTTGAGCCATGACTTCAGCTTTTTTTTTAATCAAGGAATCCAAAGTGTGAATGGATATTATGCCTAAAATTGACCATTCCTATGCTGAAATTTAACTCTCTTGAGACAGATGTTGTGTGCGTAGCTTTTTGCCTGATTTGAACTGAATATGCAAACATAAACAGTTCAAACTTGTTGAAGAGAAACTGGAGGAGGGCACAAGTAACCAGGAGTTTGAGCTCTGTAGCAGTAGGTGGAAGGGATCCAGGTATTCTGCAAAATCAAGCAGGTGTGTTTGGTAAAGGTCTGTGATAAGAAAATCATGCTCTCTTTCACTATAGCTACAAAACTAATTAATTGCAGCAAAACACCTGAAACAATATAGGAAAGATCTGGAGGTGGAAAAATGGGATAGAGTGGATGTTGTTTCTTTAACACAGAGAAGGATCTGGTCTGGCAGTCCTTTTGAAGAGGGATGTTATCAAAGATGCAACTTTCTACTCCAGCCTTGTGCTTAGTATGTTTTCTCAAAAGCTTATAAAGAGAACATCACCCTAACAAAAGTAAGTCACAGCAACCTTGAATAGAGATAATTTATAAGCACATTCAAGCAGTAATTAGGTCCAAAATTGACTTATTAAAAAAAATTACAAAGCTTATTGAAAGCATTTGTGTTGATATCATTAGTGGCAAAAAACCATAATGATTCACCATTAGTGTTTAATTTTAATCAGAAAACATTATGGGAAATGCTATTTTTATTCCCAAACAGGTAAATGCTCAAGGAGATCCCTGCCCATGAACATCCCATTTCTATTGCAACATTCCTGACAAGCTGAGAGGGAGACTTCCAATTTCACTTCCACTGCCACAGCTCAGGAGGCTGCATAGGTGCAGCACTGATGAAACAAAGAGCAGAAATTAGTATTTCCCCAGCTGTTCTTGCTGATGTTCACAAAATCAGAATCACAAAAACATCCAGGTTGGAAAGGACCCTCAGGATCACAAAGTCCAACCTATAAAATCTTCCCCATATAAGAAAGCCAGCTCAACTTGAATGCCTAGCAGTTTCTGCCAATGGAATATGTAGGTTGAGACTTTTCCCAAATAGGATCTCCTTAGAATGTATTAGTGCACCTGAAGGAAGGAGTCTTGAGTTTTGTTTTGGAAAGCCTTGATTCTTCTGGGTCCTGCTGACTTAGTGGGTCATGACTTTGACCTTTATAGAATACTCAGCTGGCAACAAACTGTTGATGTACAAGCTTTCACAGCCTTCAGAATAAGGAAGGCTTTGGTTTCACAGCTTCACCTGCATCTCCTTCTTCAGAGAGCCAGGCAGATGGTGGAGAGCACCCTATTTTGCAACCATGCAGCCGTGGCTCCATGGCTCCATGCAGGCTGATATTTTCCCCAGGCTGCTGATAGATCCCAGGCAGCCAGTCAGGCATTGCAAATGCAAATGACCCCATCTCCAGTCCTGGGGCCAGGAATGGCTGCCTGATAGTAGACAGTAGGACATCAAGGACCAAGACACACCTGGTTCATGTTTGACATTTGTGGCCATAAAGCCTGGCCTTGAGGGGAGTGTCTAATTGAACACAGAGTTTTTTCAGGCTAGCAGTAGGGTAAGTTGTCTAAAAGTCTGCTCCCGAGCTGGAAACAAAAATAGTGCTCCCTGTGGAGGAGATGGGCATGGTGTGGCCTCTGCTGCTGGACCCAAGTGCTGAACGCTTGCCAAGGCCTGTGTACAGGCCAAAAATCCTGCCTCTGCCTGTGAGGGTCAAGAAGGGAAAGGTTGTCCAAGGACTGGGGCCTGGCTTTGCAGGCAGAACTGACATTTCCATAGGCATAAAGCAGAGCTGTGTGATCACTGGTATCAGTTATTCATGACTATTTATCATTAATCCAAGGCTATTGAAAGCACTGGTTTGAACTTCCTGCATCTGCTGCTTCCCAAGGGTTCATGCAGAGATCAATTATGCAATGAGAGTCTTTAATAAAAGCAAGCAGTGCAGCTGCTGCTTTGGTAGGGGCTGTGCACTTGCACCCTGAGCTGGGCTGCTAACACAGCCTGCAGTGTGGCCTGCTGCTGGCATGTCTGGGTGAGCCTTGCCCAGCCCAGTCCTGGGGAGGCAATAGAGGAGAGGATGCATCCACTCAGAAACATTTACCTCATCAAATCCTCTAGATGTTACTGTGTTTATTTTATTTTTTTTTTAAAGTATAAAACCTGGAGCAGTTTGTGTTTTGAGACCATGAAGACATTCTATCAAATACCCACTGAGGCTCTTCCCCAAAATGGCTTGGTGTGAGATGTTGCAGTTTTTATGAATTTCTTAACATAAATGTTATACCCAAAGCTGAGTACTTGAGGATACATTGTGGGAAGCTGAAAGAAGCTTGGCTGTGACACAAGGGAAGTTTTTGGAGGTCAGGACCAGCTCATTATAGTGCTGTTTCTTTGCCTGCATTTCTACTTGGATGAACCAGACAGTTTCAACCACCTGGTGCTCTTTCTGGCCTCTGGAGTCATAGAAAAAACACTGGCCTCTAAGTCCTGCTAGCTGTCTTTCACATTTTTTTTTTACAAAAATTATCTTAATTTTCCTTGCAAAGCCACACAATGCTCCAGCTTTCACCCTTATGACACTGAGGTACAATGTTTCATTTTCAGGTTTAGGTCAGCAGCACTGTGGAGTTATCCATTTCTTGTATGTTTTTCCCCTTGAAATCTTTCAAGCAAAGCCACAAGCTGTTTTCAGCATCCTTGCTGACCCATGGAAGCAGGATCCCTGTCCTTCTTGGCACTGGGAAGAGGAAATCTATCAGCTATCATACCTGCCAAACCAATGGCAGGCACCTGTTGCAAATCTCAAGACCCACTGTCCTCAGGTATGGATCTGTTGAAAACCAGGGTTTTGAGCAACACCCTTCTTTACATGTTGTCTGGTGGTCCCTCAGAAAGTTCTCACTTTGCTTAGCACTATAGATCTCTGAAGGCATCTTCTGAATACCTAAGTGGCAATGCTTTTGAGATTTTGGCCTTATCAACTTAAGTCCAAGCAGATCTATTCCCTGTTATTAATGGCTTAAAGTTATGGGGGGAAAAAAGGCTTCTCAGCATTTGACCATGAAAAGTTTTGTCAAGTGTTATCTTTCAGCAACTAATGCAGAGTATTAGAAAAGAAATCTGGTGTGAGGTAATTTCACCTGAGCTGAGGTTAGAGTTGAGTACATTGATTTCTCCCCTCTAAGCTGGTATAATACTAACTCAGTGATTTCTTGTGGCCTAGAAACTACAGTTTGTCAGAGAATAGAGACAGATCCTGTTTGGTTTACACTGTGACTTCTGACAATGTAAGACGCAAGACTGTGTTTAGGATGAGGTGTCCTGAGGGGCAGCTGAGGCAGCAGTAGGCAGGATGCTGGCAGCAGGGTCCAGGCTATATCCTCCTGCTGTGACCTCCACTGGACCTGTTTTGTGGGTTACAGTGAAACTACAAAAGATCCCTGATAGTGGACTTCATTAAATATGGGCATGCTGAGTCCTAAAGAAACATACTTAAAAGGGACTAAAATGGATCCATTGTTTTCTGAAGCTGCTCCCAGCTGAAGTAGGGGAGGGCACAACCCTCACCACAGAGGGCTGCTGTTGCAGAGCAGAAGAGCAGCCCATCCTTCCTGGGCTCATCTTTTCCACCTAGTTAGGATCAGCTGGGTCTGGCTTTTAACAGCAGCACACCTGCCTAAATTACTGGTTGGGAAATTGTTTTGTTTTTTTTTTTGTCTAGAGTGACGTAAATGTGTATTTTATCTAGATAATTAATCTGAGGGATACAGCTAACATAATTCTTGTGTTCTCCTTGCCCTTGCTCCTGTCAATATGGCCATGTGGCTTTTGTATCTCAGAGCCTTTATTAAACAGGTTTATTTGGAAGCAATCAAATGAGGAAAATTATAAGGACAAGGATGATTTTGTTCAGCTGGTCAGCTTTATCCAATGCTAGCCAGCTAGGAAATGGCACTGCCTTTTATTGTCTTCCTATCTCTGTAAACTGTTTTTTATTAAAATAAAAATAAAATAAATAAAGCTCTTAAATAAGCAAAGAGGAACACTTGGAAAATTGTGTTGACTCCAAGGTGCTGTTTTACCTCTGCAGGAACAAACATCACCCGTTCCCCTTTTCCCATGCACCAAACCTTTGTATTAATATATCAGGAAACATGACTCAATCTGCAGCTTTGTCAAGACACAGACAGGAAATTTAGATGTTTTCATTATCAACTGCTACTGTTTGTTAATTTTTTTTTCCACTTAGATCTTGATAGCACAGGCTGTTTCTTTGAACATAGTGACTATAGCCTTAGTACAGGCTGTTTCTTTGAATACAGTGGCTAATGAGATAGTAAAAGTTCCATGTCATTAAAGGATCTTTGGGAGAGCAATGAGTTATCGGTGATGAAAATGCTCTATGTTATTGGAGGCAAAGATAAGAGGTAGGAGACTGCCTCATCTGTAGCACTAGTGAAAGTCATCTGTAAATGCCTATTTGCTCTGTATCCCATGTCTCCAGTAACTATCTAAGAAAATCCTCACATGTCCTCTTCACCCAGAGAAGAAGCCAAGGTGTAACCTGAAACTGATCACCGTTTGGTTCTGCCTATGGGCCAAGGTTGGGGTCAGGTCCTGGAGTTGGAGGCAGCTTGCCTGGGCATCACTTTCACTCTGTTCTTTTGGTGGCAAACTGCCTGACCTCAGATACAACTCCAGCATTGTGGGCCCCGGTCATTCACATAGGCCACAGCCTCGTGGCTGTTTTTTTCCTAACAGCTGTCTCCTTAAAACTTTATACACTTCAGTGCATGTTTACCTAAAGTTGAAGCCCAGACACAGACCATAGGTGCTTTGCAGCTGTAAGCTGTCTACACTGCAAAACAGCAATGGTCTACCAGCCAGGAGACTGGGAAAAGTGTTGGTTGTTTTTCCCAATTCTGATGGGTCTTAGGTTTGTTTAGTACCTTTCTTTATTTTCCACACAGCTTTAAGTAACATCTGAAATTACTGTTAAGTGCAGGACCTGAGATCTTTTGGAAATTGCCATTCAGATGCATGACTCATGGCCTTCCTCTTCCTAGTTCACCAGGCAGCTCTGAAAACATGGGAAAACAGGGAGTCAAAGTCTCACCCTGCTCAGCAGCAGGGTGAAGGGTGAAGGCAGAAGCCCTGCCTTCTGTAGGGCTCTGAGTACCTACAACTCCCTGTGGCCTCTGGTTTCAGCGTCTCATTGTGTGCTGTGTTCAGGCCCTTGTAACAGATTAAAAGTAGCACTTTGATTAGCTGAGAAAGAAAGTATTATGAGGAGGAAGGGTGTTTCCAGCTACACATCACTGGGCAGCAGCATGAAGGGTGCAGATCAGCTGCAAGGCTGAATGTGTTAAGTGGCTCGTCATGCATGCAGAAAAAGAATCTTGCACCTTACAAACCTGCTAGAGCAAAAGGGGATCTGTAACTCACAGAGGCACTGCAGCCCTTCCTGGCTGTGTGTTGATCACACTCTGCTTCCATAAGTTGTTGGGCGAAGAAGCTGGTGGTGGATATTGCATGCAGTTCATGGTGCTGAAAACACTGGCAGGTTCTATCTGGAGGTGCCTCTGCAAACTATCAGAGCAGGCAATGAAGCAGCCCTGCCTTAGCATGGAGCTGCAGCAGAGTGTCTGACATGCAGGTCTTGCTGGAAGAAGTCCACATTTCTCAGGGATCTTCTGGTTTTGCACAAGCAAAAGGGAGCACTGGTGGGGCTGATGTGTGTACACATAAAAGTCGAAAGGACACTCTCTTTCGCAGATCTGCCAGTGCCTGGATTGAAATTCTACAGAATATGGATGCTTGCTGATCCTGGAACATTTTGGAACCAGCAGCTTCCCTCTGTGAGGTACTTGTGAGGTTCTCTCTCACATGGCCTGAAGCTGGGAAAAGCCCCAGTCCTTGAGTTTAAGCCCAACCTAAAACTATTTCTGCCTTTGTTGTCATAAAATCTAACCTAATGGCTTGACAGAAAGGTAGAGCACTCAGTGCTGAGCTATGGATGTAATGGCTTAAGTTACACGGTTGTCCGTCCACATGGCAGCTCATACCTGTGACCTGAGACTAGCAATTTGCCGCTTTACCGCTGCACCAGCTCTGGAAAGGTCTTGGACTCCAGGGCCACAGCATCTGATCAGCCTGAAAGTGCTCATTTTGATTCACTCCAAAACCAAAAGATAGATCTAAGAAAGAACCCCCAAATTCAGAGCAGGAGTCTATCCCCTCATTGTGCATTCTTGTGCTTGCACCATTGTCCTTTTGCAAGTCAGTCCAAGAGAAGAGTCTGCTCAGCTGTAAGTGGAATGGATTGTGTAGATGTGCAAAGCTGAAGAGCCTCAGGCTACCTGGCACTCGCTGTTCCCTGCCAGGCTCCTGCCTCCCACTCTGCCTGCGAGGTAGATGCATCCACGGAGACATTTGTCAGGCTCACACATAGCTGCACCATTCACCATCCAGCAGCAGCAAGGTGTCCACTTTTGGTGTGGCTGGTTGAACTAGCTGCCTTGTGGCCTCCAAGGATGAAAGGGTGCAGCACACCACTCGCATCGCTGCTAGAAGACATGGCAAGTGCTCTGTTCCCTTCCCTTCCCAGTTTGCCATGGCCCAACATCAGGTATTACCATACTGTCCTGCCTCCTACTGCACATATCTCATTAAGTACTTGCTTCTGGCAGAGCTTAGGAAGCTGTTGCACATCGGGGGAGTGGAGGAGGTAGGAGAGTGTGGGTAAAGGGTACAGCTATCGGGCTGTGCTCTCAGGGGATTGTAAAACTAATGCATTACCTTATATGGCTGTGAATCTCTTTTGACCTTAAGAAGTAAGACTCAGAATGCTGAAGCAGAGAAGAAAACTCACTACCATAAGCATGAGCTCATTAGCAACCTACTAATAGTAGCTTAGCCACCTTTGGGGCAGAGGGCAGTGACCCTACCACATCTCTGAAGGGACTTGACTGATTGGCAGCTTGTCTGAAACACTCAATTTCCCCATATTAACCAGCACTCTATGTCTGCCATGCATTGGATCCCACACTTGCCCAGTAAAGTAACCTCACAAAATGAATGAATAAAACAGTAGATCTTGATGTGCCTGTGTTGTACAAGAGCCCAGTAAGGCCATGGAAATCACATGTTGGCTAACGTGCCAGCTGCCCTTAGAAGGTCAGAGATCTGGGTGTGAGAGGTTGTGATTGTGACTTACTTAGCACTTCCCTGGGTATTTTAAATTACTTTAAAAGAACTGTTCACTCCTTAGCTGATGGACCACTCATTGGAAAAAAAACTAATGAAGTTCCACTTCTGCAGCAGCATGTCCAAGGTAAGAGCTGAGATACTCGTTGCCCATGTTATTGGGAGAAACAGGTAAAGGCATTTTGCTGATTTGTGCATCTCCTGAGTGTCAGCAACTGTGGAAGTCCTGCTCATCTCTTCTAGACTGGTGGGCGCTTGGCTCTGCTTAGCATCAACCATAACTAGTCCTGGTCACAGAGTTCAGAAATGGAGACATCCAGAACCAAGGCTGATTTTTATAAAGCATGTATTTTACACTATCTTAACCTCTCTGCATCAGGTTCCTTATCAGTCAAGAAGAAATGGCACAGTAAATTCCTGCTTCCATTAGAGGAAGAACTGAGGATGGAATTTGGTATTTCTTTGCTGTATTCCACTGCTTTGCCAGTATACCTAGCATGTTGCTCACCACAACACCAGTGAGTCTAAAGCACAGGACAGAGGTCTCTTGCTGACAGTTCCCAGGCCCTTTCTAGCAAACCCTCTGCCCATGGGCTCTCCTTCCTGTCTGATTCTGTAAAGATCTCCTGCCTGATCTTGCTTTTCTCCCACAAGGATCAAGGCTCCTTTCTGGCTTGGGCTCTGGAGTTTTCTTCCTGCATGCTCCCAGAGTGAGAGGTGGAATGGGTTAGGGCATGTCCCCAGGGATGACAGTTGAGAAATGCTTTCAGTTACAGCATTTAAGGTGCTGTCACCAGCTGCTGCACTGTTTAAACTTCCCAGCAGCACACGGTATGCACAATTTATCTTTAACAAAGTCAGAGGCAGCAGCATTACTCATATCTGGATGAGAATGTAGAAGAGGAATGCCATTTTTTAATTCCATAGATTGGCTAAAACTCTTCAGAGGATCTTAGACAGTGTCATTAATACAGTCACACAAACAGGTAATATCTCCACCGATACAAACTGATTTTTTCCCTCTTTCTTGTGTGTATTTCATCTCCAAATACAATTTTAATCTGCTGTGCAAGAGGAAGCTTATTCTCATGCCTTTCCTGTTGTGTTCATTAGTAATTTGACTTCAGAATCCTGAACATCACAAAAAACCCAACATGAACTTCTGTATTTCCAGGAACTACATTGCACTTCAAAGAAAGTACTAAGTGCAACTTGAACATTATGAAACTCTTTTTTTGACAGTCTTTTGAATCTCCCCTTTCTCACTTAAATACTCACTTCCTTGAATAGAATTCAAGCCCATCTGGTTGGATCTTCTGGCTGTGATGCAGACACACACAGAATTCTGCTGAGAGTAATGTCAAACTGTACTTACTTCAATGGATAAGATATCAAGATACTGACTGGAGGCTTGAGCTGATGTCACTGTTAATTCATGTTCCTTATTACCCTACTCAGTCAGAATGCTCTCACTCCCTTGGGAAATGTATCTGTAGTTAAGATCCTGGAGCTTTTTGAGAAAAAGGAGTAGAAACACAATAAATGGAAGAAGAGCTGCTCTTAGCTTCTGTAAAAAAGCCATAGTTACACCCGACTTTTCTGCCAAACCAGAAGCATTGTGTTGCACACACATCACTGGTTGCTTGGAATCAAGTTACAGAGCCAGACCCAGATCGATTGTGTGAGCAGGGGCTCAGTTCAGGGGGAAACGTGGTGCGAACAGATGAAGTCTCGAAGTGTTTCATTTTCTATGCTCGTACTTGCCTCCAGTGTGTTATGTTCTGCAGTTCAGGGAAGTATGGGGAGAAGACTCATTTGCATTCAGGCAAGTGTCTTTGAGCAGGCATTGGGAGCAGCCATTCACCAGTGCTGTGTGTGCAGTGGGAAGGAAGGTCTGCCTGTGAGTGTGCAGACCACTCTAAAACCATGCTGTATTGCAAAACATTTGAGGTTGAAGTGGAGAGACTACAGAGGCAAGCTGAATTACATGTCCCTAAGTATGGTCTTCCACCCAAAGCTGCAAAAGTTAGCAGAGATGTAATTGATTTGACACCCTGCAGTCTCTCATTGACATCCCTCACCATCCCACAACTGCTGCTTGATGTCAGTTTCCCAAATTCTCCTTTTTTCAATGCACTTGGTGGAACTGCATCTGTCTTGGGGAAGAGTTTGGGCTGGCTGTTAGAGAGCAGCTGCTGCAGGCAGCTGCTGCAGGCAGGACTGCCCTCGGAGGACACTGCCAGCAGGGTGCTCTGGCCAGAACTGGTGCTGTGCCGGTGCAGCCTCCCCACACACATCACAGTGCTGCCTTCCCTGATGATCTCCTGTCTTGAAAGTGATGCACTGACAACTCATGCCCCATTGCTTTAACCTGGATATAGGCTAAGTAAGTAAATCTAAACATATTAAACCAGGTAAAGAAGAAGACACATCCCTTCTCCTTTCTAAGCTCTTTCCTCTAACCTTTGTACATTTACTTGTATTAAGGATCAGTTAGATAAACTTGGATTTCTCAATAATCACTGCATGTGTGATACAGAGAGCAGTTGGAGAGCAGGAGAGAAGAAGCTGTTTTCACTTCTCAACAGGAGATGTTCAGCATCAAAGATCTGAAATTAGGATGTGGCCTGACAGAGCTAGCATAAGGGTCACACCTTGCAGGGATGTCACCCAGCCTGTGCCACTGGCCTGTAACTGATAATCTCCTGATACTATTACAGCCAGTGCCATTATGGATGTCAACTTTAATTAAGCACACTCCCATTTGGTGTGTCCTTCTAAAAATTGCTCCAGGGCCATGGCTAGATCAGTGTGCAGCCAAGTTTCATCAGGAAGGGGTTTTGCCTTGTTGAAATAGGGTTTTGATCAGGCACAGGTGGGGTCAGCTCGGCATTTTTGTGCCTGTGGTGAGAAGACCCTTTCCAGAGCAGCAGGGGTCTATAGTGGGAGTGGGTCACCCACCTTGCCCCAAACACTCTGCTGCTGCCAGTGTTGATTCTGGGGCTCCCAACTCTCACAGGTGCTCAGAGGCAGATCCCCTCCCCTCCTTTAGGCAGAGGGGAGCCATGCAAAGGGGTGCTGGTCACCCTCAAGCATCTGACATGTATTATATGGACATACAAGTAATATATGTCTGTGTATCCATTTATTCATAGGCTTTGTAGGTTACTAGATACAGGTACAAAAAAAGGTACTCACAGGTAATTGGTAGCTGAGTCAGGAGAAGCTCCATGGAGATATTATTCTGTTGGTTACTTGGGGAAGCTTAGAACCTCCATCCAAAGGTCAGTTTGTGTTTGCAGATTATAACTGGCTTTTCTGAAGTGAGGTTTGTCTAAGGCTTTTAAAATTCTCTCATCAGCTGCTGAGGTAAGCTGTTATGGCCTCTTTTTTTATTCTTCCATGCAATTCTATTTTAAAGTTGTCAAATTATTTGTCCTGCTCTTCTTAACATGTGAGTTTGACTCACCTTTCCTAAACTGGAGCCTGGTTGTGCTTGAATGGGCACCCAGCATTTGACAGCATAAAAAGCATGACTGGAAAGACAGCCAGGAATGCAGAGTCTGGCCCCTCTGGCCACCTTCACCCCTCACCTTGCTGCAAGGACCAAGATCGAAGTCATGCTCCCCCCAGACCTGGTCCCCTGGCATGAAATGCACCTGGGAGCACCTTTCCTCACAAGCTCTGTGAAAGTTCAGATGCACTCAACTGCTTGGAGAAACCCTGGTGTGTTTTATACCCATCTAACTCATACTCTCAAGGTAAATCAACAGGTATTGTCTGCTCTTCCAAAGCATCGAGGAGTCAAGCAAGCAAGTCTGCTTGAAGATTTAGCTTCCCACATCCCACTTACCACTGCCCTTCTCCATCCAGAGTGTGACTTCTTTCTATTGGCGTCATGAAGCTCCTCCACCTCTAGCTCCATCCAAAGTTACACCAGGAAATTAGCACAGGTCCAAAGGAGACACTTTCAAACATGTTCTGATTGGAGGCCATTAGTGGCTATATTATCCCTTAGCTAACTCTTCCTAAAGAAGAACCCTGGCAGTGATCTCATCACACTTGAACACACACACACATGAGCGTATTCATGGAAAATACCCAGAGGGCACATGAAGGTCATTACTGTCCAGAGCACTTAATTACAGAGAAATGGCCACAAGAGCAGTAAACAATAAGTCTATTAATGGGGCTAATGGTTTCACACATCTGCAGAGGGGAATGGCAGGGGAAAACATAGTTTTTATGGAAATCGACGAGTTGGACTAACAGTGTAGTCTTCTCTAGTGGAGATGGGCCTGGACCAGCTTCTGAAGGACCAACAGTGTAGTCTTCTCTAGTGGAGATGGGCCTGGACCAGCTTCTGAAGGACCAACAGTGTAGTCTTCTCTAGTGGAGATGGGCCTGGACCAGCTTCTGAAGGACCAACAGTGTAGTCTTCTCTAGTGGAGATGGGCCTGGACCAGCTTCTGAAGGACCAAGTACTGCATGTCTAAAGACCACTTACATGATAAATTGACAACATCTCCTTGTCCTTTGTCATGTTCCAGTCATTCCACTAGTTGAAGCTGAACAATATAGTTCAGGGAAAACATCTTGCTGAAAAATGTACATCCAGATACAGTGATGCTAGTAACAAAAGAGAAGAACTCTCCAGTGTGACCTTTAATTTGGAAATTCGACACACTGTCCCTGGGGCAGCACAGGTGGGATGATATGGCATTTGTCCTCCAAAGGCATCTCTAAGAAAGAATGGTGTCATTGCAGCCCATAAGTCTGAAGTTCCTCTTGTTTAGCCTACTTTTTCTCTTTTTAATGTAAGTCACGTTTAGCCAATAGAGTGGCTACAAATTGGTGACCTGAATGTAGAAATAGTGTTAGTGGTGGTCCAGTATGGATAGAAATCTCTTTCTGTTTCCCCAACCATAAGGCAAGGACTGGGCTAGTAACTCTGCCTCAGGAGGAACTTGTACAAATTGCCCAGCTGTGTAAAAATGTGAAGGCCAGGCACTGTTGCACTGCACCACTCCTGTGCTAGAACTGGCTCCCTTTCAGACAGTACCCAAGAGACAATCAGGCATTTCAGATTTCTGAGAAATGAGTAGAGACAATTTCAGAAGAATAAATTTAAAGTATGACCTGAGTCTCTCATGGGTGCATCACGTGTAGCAAGGCCTCATTCTGTGTTGCTCAAGAAATATAGTTACCCGCAGTGCTGGGATCAGCACTGTGAGGTAATCTTGAAGATCAAGGAGTGACTTGTTTTTCAGTTCTGCATCTGTAGTTGTGACATTGTGGCTTGGGTGAAGTATCCAGGCAACAAGCCAGGCTTCATGATTAGCAATATAATACCTGGCTAAACAAATATTTCGCACACACAGATCTAATAAGACTGGTGCTAGGGAAAACGAGCATTAAAAAGTTAATTAGGATATGCTTTTTGAAACACATTATTCCTTATTGCTGCTGGGATATCACCTGCAATGCCCAGCATGGGTTGGGGAAGGCTGTAGCCAGATATAGTTACAGAACATCTGCTGGAGAACAAAATGTGAGTGTCCTCTGCAGAGCTGTTGCACCACGCTGAAGGGAGATTTGATGCAATAGCAATAGACCTAGCTATGGGTTCAACATGCAGCACATCTCACACAGGGCTGTGGAGGTCAGTGCAATCTGTCACAAGACATCAGGGCAGCTCTGATCATCCAAACTTCTCAGGGTCATATTTAGTCGTGGGTAGCCCTGTTTCCTCTGAAAGGTATGTGGAAGGACACTGTCTCTCAGATCATGCCACCTACACCCACATGTGAGACAGGAGGTACCCGTGTTCCCATGCACAGCTGGTTTAAAACTTCAGCAGACCTTCCTCTCTGCTTAGTTGTGACCTGGGAAGGAGCTTCACAGCAATAAACCTCAAAACCACTGTGGTAATAGGTTTTGTTTGTGATAGATAATATTTGATCAGACCTGGGTTGGAATAAGTAAAGTAGTTACTCATCAAGCAGATTTTTGCCCTAATTTCTCAAAACAAGTTTGTGTGTTTCCTTGACCATAAGTGTATAGTAACTGTTGAATTCGAAAGGTCTGTTGGGCAAATGTGCCCTCATAAGTGTCTGTACAAACTTGAAAGGGTGGGTTACATCAAATGACTTTGCTTTTGAAAACCAATAATGTTTCTATGTACTCTTTGCACTCTTACAATTAACTTTACAGATACTCATAAAGCAAAAGATTTGATTACATCAGCCTTCTTGTTAGTTGATATTTACTGTATAGGTAATGAAAAAAAAAAAAANCCATACAGGAAGAGAATGTCCATCATGATCCAAAACAAGGTTACCAGAGGGTGATGTGAACCAGCAAATTGCAGCACCAGACTGGTCTCACATCTTAGATTCCTGGTAAGATGATCAGACATAGTATCCAATTTCCTTTTTGCCTGTCACTCTGTGACCTTGAGGCAGCTCAGATGTAAGACCTGAAGGAATGACTTAGTTAATCAATGTTTCGTCCCACGGTAATTTTCCCTGGACATCTGTCCACTTGTACTCATACCTGCAACAATAGATTGAAGACGACCAGACACCCTCTGTCTCCTCCTCTTGTTCTTAAACGCAGCTCCTGCTGCCTTCCCAGGACGAATGCCATACATGGTATCTTTCTCCCTCTGCAGGAGTGGAAGATTTATACACCCACCCCATTCCTTCAAATTCCTTTAAATTTACACAATCTGCCTGCTAAACCAAATGTTTCCATAGCTGGTAGCATTTTATAAGTCCTAAGACTTATTCATTGTACTTATACATACTTCACCTTCCAAATTTTAAATTGCTGTTGATGCTACAAAAGGCCTATACAGGACAAATTGGTACCATAAGTAACACATTGCACACCTCTTCTTGTCTCTTGGTCTGCTCTGCTCTGCACACACACTTCCATGGCATTGGTTCTCAGGGTTTCTGGAGTCACATTTGGATTCAAATTATATCATAGTTTTCACCTTCCACAATTCATCCATATATACACATATGAATATATTTGCTTTAATTTTGCCATACAGATAAACCAAATAAATAATGTCTGCAGTGCTATTCCTGTAAAGAAATGTAGCTCACTGCCGAGCCATCTGGAGTCATACCATTCATGGTACACAACTTATTTTTAGACATCAGACCTGAATGGGACCTGGAGGTGCCTTCTGTTTGACTTTAAAGTGCTTGAGGAGCTCCTGCTTCTTATTTAGGCCATTGAGACTGGCACCTTTCATTGAAGTGGTAGAAACAAAATTACGACTCTCAGAAGCCTGATTCAGAGTATCATGGCCATGCTCTGTGTCCCAGCTCAAAGCAACCACAGTTAAGTTCGCAAGATGAGGAGGGTCAAGATCACTTCTCCAGTTCAAGCTCCCTAAAGAGCATACTGAGAGTACATTCTCCCTTGGCACTAGTTCACTCAGAATCCAATTGCATCAGTGACTCCTCACGGAAAGATGAGGCTGGAGTATCCCCGGCCTCCTGTGGCCAGGGATACTCAAGGGGGATGGGATTCATGGCTTTGAAACATTAGAACACTGCTTTTCATCTTTTCTGGAGGGGTAAGTGCTCTAAATACTGTCCTGGTAGGAAAGGGGCACTGTTTTTAAAATTAAAATCTTATTCTTGCTCAGTCCTTTCCATAAGTAGGTACCTTCATTGAGGAGATGATGCAGGAATTGAGGTCTAACCAAGTAGAAGATGCTCCTTGTCCTGAGTCACATCTCTCAATAAAGCTTCACATTCCCCTCTTAGAAACCTGATCTCCACCCCATATGTTACATCAGGAGCCCATCTTTATCTTCTGGGTTTCATTCTGAGGCTGGTGCATAACACAAAGCACCGATCTGTGCACCTCACTTAAGGCATGTCTTCATGGAACTCTGAGCCTGCAGACAAGGACATGAGGTGCATTCACAGGGGTAGATGCTCAGAATGTTTCAGCTCATTTGAGTTAATAAAATAATGAGATTTCTATCACACAGCACTAACCCTGCACCTTTCTTAAGTCCTGAGACAGATCTGAGGAAGCCATTGGGAAAGGGTTAATGGCATCACAGTCTACAAAGAAATGATCCAGTAGAGGCTGAAACATCCACTGTCATTTTCTGCTTCAGACTTCCTAGAAAGGTTGATTATAACCAGATGTTGAACACAACCGAAATGTGTAACAAGAGGCTTGCAGCCATGCAGCGGAATAAGGAAAGAAGAGCTTAAAGAATATTTAGATTAGTGAGATGTGTTCCAGCTTACACAACCAGACAAAATTCATCTGCAAAGTCTCAAGGACTCATCCAAAGCCATTTCCAAGCTATTAGCTCTTGAGTAGCTGGGGAGTAAGAAACGAGTAACAGGGGAATGCTTAGGACATACCTTGCAGGGAAAGAAAAGGAGTTTAAATCAACCTGTCTAACTTTAATTATTGGAAAGAATGATGGAATCCATTATGAAACCCTCCATTTATGATCAGCCACAGGTTAGTCAGTTGATGTGAAACACACCACAGGGATTTGTCAAGAATAAGCTGTAATTTTGTTTAATTTTTCTCTCTTTGATTTAGTGGTTAAGGGAAATGGACTTCATTCTAAGAAGAGTTTGGATACTTTCCTACAGAACACGCTCAGGTATGCACCAGGGAAACATGGTCTAGACTTCACTGTGAGAACAAAATCCAGCTGCCTGTTAAAGTGGAAGAGTGAAAGGTGGCCCAAAGCATTGCAACACCCAGGAGATGTCTGCTCAGCCCATGTCTGACCAGTGTGTGAAGGAATGAATGATGGAGAAGGGAATGTGGTTATCAGATGTCTGAATAAAGCCAAGTGGTTAGAGCTTGCAAGACATTTGAAAGGCAGGTTCGTAATTCAAAATGATCTTGATGACTAAGAAAAGTGTTCTGAAATCCTTAAGGTGAAACTGAGGAAGAAGAGCAAAATCCTTTCAGCAGAAAAGAGAAATCCATGCAAAACTACATAGAGATCCACGAAAAAAATTCAGATGAAAAAAATAACAACAAAATGGATATGAAAGTATGCAGCTGTCACACACACACACACACACACAATCCAATAAAAACCCCAAAAAACACCACCAAAAAAACCCACCGAAAACACACCACAAACAAAAAACCAACCTCAAAACACCACACAAGAAGTAGGGTTTAAACTACCTATCAGAACATTTGAGCTGGAAATTAGAAAAATATCTGTATCAGAGAATGAAATTCTGAAACAGCTTTCTAAAAGATGTGAATAGGCCAGGAGATCTTTACTGAGTTCAAGATAGAAATGAGTGATTTCTGGCAGGGACTTATTAGAGGTGGTTGCAGGAATGTAGGCTCAGGAGCTTCCTTCCTGAGATGCATTTCATCTGCTTCTCTATGAGACATATTTGGGTTATGCTGTTCATGTAAGGCTTCAACTGGAGCTACTGTCTTCAGCCTTGGGAACCTCACTTTGTGGAAAACATAGAAAATAGGAAAGACCCAGGACACAGTAATATGAATAAGGAGTTTGGACAATACACAAGTGTAGGGAGAGGCATGGCTAATTTACAGTGGAGAAGGCTGGAGAGCAGCTGAATGGGATAGCCACAGAGCAGGCAGCAGTCAACAATTCTCCATATCCCATACCAGGCAACAGAATCTGAAGCAAACAAGACAGAAATTAGGAGAAAATGTCAGAATCCAACTTTCACAATACAAGCATAGCTAAACTCAGATGAGCTTCCTTGTGTGTAAGGTCCTGCTGAGTGGAAGACTTCTTGTGCCCATTAGCCATGTGGCTGCCAAGGGTGGCTGGGGTACCTCCTCCAGCAAGAAGGCCCTGCAATGCCTACCTACCCTGAAATCATGGAGAGGCTTGATGGTCTTTGAGAGAGCCCTTCAGCCTGATGCTTTAGTGAATCAACCTTCTTAAAACCAGGGCCGAGTTGTGTGATATATACCTGAAACTGTAACAGTGCCAGTAGGAGAACTGTTCACAGAACATTTTGTTATTTCAAAATATGCTGCAGGGAGCAAGTCCCCACCAGAGAAGGCAATGTGACAGTTGTCCTTATCAGCACATCTCTTACTGTCTGGTTTGAGTCTGACAAGACTCATTGCTCTATAAATCACGTTCTTTGTCACTAATTCCCTTTCCAGCCCTGTAATTGCTAAATACCACTTCGTCCACATATTTACTTGTGCCACAGGTGCAACCATTAGCTAGCCAAATGTTTTTTGCCCAATCTTGGGACTGCAGCCTTGCAAATTCCTCAACAATGTTTACAATTAAAGAATGTAAGTTAAAAAATACTCAACCTCAATAATAGAACAAAAAAACCTTACAGCTCTCTGAGGGCTCACAGTGTACTCTGGGTTAAGCAGCTGCAACTTCCTTGTTTGCTAATGGAAGACAAGGTCCAGGATTGCAAACATATTGCCTCTGACACAGGAGAAGGGCCATGGAAGCAGGTGTTTTGTGGCAGAAGCCAGACCTGACAGAAGCAAAGCATTCAAAGAGGGGTAGGATCAACTATGCTTCATATTTCCTACATGCTTCAATTGATGTTATTCTTTATAACGGTAAGAAAGGATCTGAAAAGTAACTCTTTACAAAACACCTGAAGAGCTTCTACTCCCAGCATCTATTTAATTTTAATATCAGCTGTCTATTAATGATATCTGTATGGGGGTTCATGGCTGTAGTCTCCAAGCACACAGAAAGCCCCTCTGCCCCTTACACTACATGTGAGACATGGGATTACATCACAAGCATTAATTCATTCCCACAGCCCCAAGCACTGCTCTCATCACCATTGAGCACCACTGCTTTTTCAGTGCCTTCACTGCTGATACTGACATGATTGATCCCTTTTGTGGGGCAGTGAGGAAGGTTGATGCAACCCTTGCACATCAAAACCCCCTCACTCACTTGGAGGGCCCTGATCACAAAGGCAGACAAATTCTTGGCACCCTGACCACAGCCTGCCAAGAAAGATGTGATGGGTTGTGCAGCTCTCACCAGTCCCTCAAACCACAGGCTGTCCCTGTCCCACCAAATCGTGAGTGGGCTGGAGCCACCAATGGAGTGCTGGACATATGATTTCTTCACTAGGAAAAGCTGGAGCTGTTTGAAGCACCTAAGAAAAGCACAACCTGGCCACCAGTGTCTCAGAATTAGTTTGGAATGACTTTCCAGTGTAACACAGGTGAGCCAGGCATGATGCCTTGTCACAGGCTGGGACCTACAAGAGACTTTCTTCTTCCTGCCTTCTGGGTGAAAAGGGATGCTGACAGTCCCTGGAGACTCAGCAACCACCCTGATTTGGAGACTACTGCAATCTAATCTTATGGCAGCCTCTGCCAATATTGCATTTTGTTGAGGCATGTCCCTTACACAGATGTGCCCCTGGACAGGAGGATGTTGAGATCCTGTGACTCCTAGGAGAGGTATTTGTAGAAAGAGCTAAGCATTGTCTGCAGTGGGGGTTCCCACACATTGAGCAGATCATACTGTACCCTGGACAGTGGTGCTTCAGGAGGCCTTGCCTGCCACTGCAGCCCAGCTTTGAATTTGCAGGGGAAAGCCAGAGACCACATCCAGCACTACTCACCTAAATAATACCACAGGGGTTACTGGTGCAGGCAGCTTCTCTAGCTGGGAAGATCATCCCTGCAAAGCAGAGATAACAGAGAGACCAGCAGCCACGGCACCTCCTTTTTCTTCCCCAGCTTTCAGAGAATCTGGCTGTGAAAAGAAGTGTCACCTCCAGCTCCTCGCTTTTCTAAAGCAGCTGTGCTAATGCAAAGCAGCTCTACCATGTGGGTAGAGAATCTCACTGCTCTTCCTCCAGACAAACAGGATTTATACTTGCTTTGGGTCATCTGCATCTCCCTGGGCCAGTGCTATGCTGGAGGGGATTTAGGCTCCTCAGCACTCTCCAGCCGTTGCAGATGGACTCCCAAAGCACTTCTGTTTCAGTTTATCACTTCAGGGTTCACTCCTGCCTCAGCAACTAATTAGCTGTTTTGCAGCAGCAAAACTGCACTGCAGCATAAGCCAGGTTTAGATGGTGATCCCTTTAAAAAGGAAGGATCTCTGTCAGAATAGCTTTCTTAAATCCTGAGATACATGCTGCTACTTGCACTATACTGGTTTTTCTGTGTATTAGCCATTTAATACCATTAGCATAGTTTTCATGAAAGCAGCTATCTGTGTAGTTTCACCAAAAAGTGCATATGATTAATTAAAAAGGGAGGACGGATGGGATTGCTGTGAGGATTTGAATGTAAATGCACTAGCAGATGCTTCCTGATCCTCCCAGCAGAGTACATCACTTTTAATAAACTCACAACAGATGGCTGACTGTGGTGTCAAAGATGATATATATCAAAGTGCTCTGTGCTTCCCTCCCAGTCAACTCTGTCCTCAAGCCTCAGAATCCAGAGGGCTGGATCCTCACCTGCAGCCCTCTGGCAAAGCTCCCTCCAGTTCAGGGGTGCTGTGCTTACTCATGTCAGCTGAAGAGCCCTCCCAGGGGGGTGTAGGCTGTCTGCCTCACAAGTTTGGTGGAAATGCAGTAGAACACTTGCTGGAAGGCAGAGCTTGTGGTCAGATTACTTAGGCTGTACAAGAAGCAGCAAGACATAAAGTACAGCTAGCGGAATATTTGTATGTTTCTTTTCTTTCTCCTCTATGGGAGCTGGGTATTGCTGACTTCAAGGAGGAAAAACCTCTCATAGTTCAAAAAGGTGTTGGCTTGAGCCAAGCCTGCAGGACTGAAGTGACCTCTCCCTGAAATGCTTGATGTACCAAAATTTCCACAAAAACAGTTTATGTGTTTGCCTTATCTCCTGACCAAAAGACACACTGAGGAATCCATTTAAAACAGGGAAAATTTAGAAAATGAGTAATCAATGCTTTCTTGGGTTTTTTCATTCCTAAGTCCAGAGCCCTCTCCAAAGACAAGCTGTGACACACAGATTTTGACTAAGTAAACGGAGGGACAGAGCAGTTAAATGTCTTGCAGTGGTCATGTGGGAAGGAGATAGCAAATCTGAGCATAGAAACAAGGTCCCCAAACTTTTATCACAGGCCGAAATATTTCCCCAGTTTAGGCATGCCCATTACCTGACTCATTGCCAGCTTAGTTAGGGCTGGTTTGATTCAGTGAGTCACTTGACTCCTTCACACGTATTTGATGCACAGTGCTGCTGCCTCCTGGCCTGGGTGCTGGCAGTAACTGTAGGAGCTACTGTCTGACAGCTGATCAGTGGCAGTCTGTGTGACTGCTAGAAAGGGAAAATATTCACTAGAAAAGTAGAAGGCAACTTCCTGGCAATGGAGAGATGAGTTAAGTAGGTCTTTCCCTGAACTGTTGCTAGGAAGAGAGAATATTTATCTTCAGGGATTATGCAGTTCAGGTGTTGCTAGCAGCTCTTTCAAAGGCCATAGAGGAAATTAGGTTAACAGACTGACTTTGGGGTATCTTTACAACCTGCAGCTCAAGCGGTGCAACCAGAGGTAAATGCAGACCTAATTGTATAAAATGTTAGGTCTTATGAACAGTGCTGGAGATGGGGAATGTCTGGGATTAATGAGAAAAATCTCCAGTGTGAAATCCTCATGAAGATAAGGGTTGACACTAGGAAGCTGTGCTCTTTCTTCATGATAAGAAATCTGGCCTTGCTGCAGCCTAGCAGGAAGATGTAGGGAGATTGAATATGAAGGAGAAAACAAAGTTCTGTGCAGAAACAGATATTGAAACATTCCCTTTTTAGGACAAGAGGAAAACATATGGATACTCAGCAGAAAGGATGGCAGACTGGCAGTAGAGTTCAGGGGTTCCTTGTGGAGATAAATCCGAAGCTCAAGAAATCCTGTTCTGGGTCCCTGTTTACACTGCAGACCTTCTGCAAAGGCTTAAATGAACTATGCTGTATCTTTGCTCCCAGCCTTCTGTAGATAAGAGAAAATACCTGTAGCTGGCAAATGTAAAGCTGAACACACCAAGTTGTGCACTAAAGCATATTAAACTTGTCTGGTGTTCATGAGGATGGTGTAAGGACACAGTGTTCAGGGTAAGTGCAGGATGCAACTAAGCCCTTTGGAAGGAAACCAAAGAACAGGTTCAGGGTTTTTAAAGGAAAGTGGATGGATAGTAGGAAGGAGCTAAATAAAATGTGAGATAGGATATTCTGGAGGGGGAAAAAGAAAACATAAAGAATGGGCATTATTGAAAAGAACAGAGAGGTTTGAATGGTCTTGCCCAGCATCTTGACATGATCCTTGGGCAACATAATCCTCGGGTATCGCACAACCTCCCATAGCACTGAGGATAACTATCAGCCCATCCTTCTGACTGTCCATCTAGAAGATTCTGTGCCCTCTCATTTATTGAAAGTAAAGTATTCCTGCTTATTTTAAGGTATGAAATTAAGGTAACTGCAGTGTGATTGATACCGGGGGCATTAAAAATACTTCATAAAACTTGGTCTCTGCTTTGGTGCTGGATGAACACCTGTCCTGGGAACTTCTTTATTTTGAGGATCCATTTATCACTGTAGCAGGGACCACTGGCTTCAAGCATTCAGTGACTGCAGAATGAACTTCCCTATTCAGCTCTAATCATCCAAAGAAAAGTTCCAAACTAATCCATACAAGAAATATGGCAGTGTCATCCTGGGATGTTAATAGGAATTGAAACACCATGCAAGGTCATCCCGCTAATATGGAGGAGCTCTGTATTTTCTTGAAGAAGCATCTAATGTGTATATAAGAGCTTCAAAGCAGAGCCAATTGCTTCTGCTGAAACAAAGGGCCTGTTTCTGGATCATTCCAAAGTTCACATTAGTTCTATTGAAATCAGGAGTGCATGGGAGGGTTCTGGTTTAACAAAAAAAAAGGGAGGTTAAATAGGACATCAGGCCTCTCGTTATTCACCTAATGATCTAGTAAATATACTCCAAGGTCATTTCTGGTTGGATACTTCTAATATGGCAGGTGAAAATATCAATGCCCCTCAAAAATGAGGAAGCACCTTCTCTTGGTGGGTGAGTCAAAGTGAGGCACAGGTGTGTGCCAACCTCTGAGAGAAGTAAGCAGAACAGCTGACACAGCCGAGACAAGACTTCCACTTACTTTTAATCACTGTCACCATTCCCCTGTTTTGTGATAGTTTTATTTTACCCCTGAGGGTCTGACTTCCCTAATTAGCTTTTTTTTGTTATATAGGGGTGATACATAAAGATTTCCTTTTCTCATCTCTGGTTAAATAGAAGATAACAGCTTCATTAAACAACTGAGTGTTCTTCCAATCAAACAGCAATGTATTGTCCCTTGGGAGCTTTCTTTAACCATAGAATACAGGCAGCTGCTCTAATTGTGTTGTGCCTGAGGCCCACTGAAAGGGCAACTAGGGCTGCTGCTTTCCCTGATAGCATCTTTGGAGCAGAGCAGGAGAGTGTTCTGTGGTTGGGTCCCCAATTGTCGTGTGGATTTCCAATGGGTCTTTGTGCTTACCTGCCTCTTCTAATTAATGAAGCTGCTCTCAGGGTACAGAAAATTCATTTATTTGCCTAAATCAAGCAATAAATGCCAGAAGTTTAATGATTGCAAGCACTCAGGTTTAAGATTTTAAAGTAAAATTTCAAAATAAAACAAACCAAAATGAATCTGGAGTTCTTGTGATACCCATTATTGTGTGAACAGAGGCGGGAAGGTCAGAGCTGACCAGGTGATTCCTCTTTCTGGTTTCTGTACAGTGTGTGTCTGCTGTTTATAATGGGTTAAAAATTCATCAATAGATGCAATAAGTATGTTAAAAACATGAGTAGCCTGTGATCCAGATGGATATAAACATACCAGCTGATGGTGGTAGAGATGGTCTTTGGTGCAGTTCTAAATAGAGCTGATCGAAATATGGAAAAGTGTTTCTGCAAAATATTTCAATGAACCAAAGTTGTTTTCAGCTCAAATGGTTTGAAATATGAGTTC
>WBNM01029796.1:231601-243373 GCA_013399055.1 Ramphastos sulfuratus
CAAGTGGTTAAGTCATCATCCCATATTTAAAAGACATCTAGATGTGGCACTTATGGAAATGGTTTACTGGTGGACTTCTCAGTATTAGTTTTATAGTTGGACTCAGTGATCCTAAGGGTCTTTGCCTACCTAAATGATTCTAAGATTCTATGCTTCTATGATCTCTGATGCTTGATAATCCCTTTCAAAGCAAAAGTAGGTCTCCCACCCTGATCCATCTATGAAGTACTGCTATAGGGTTTTGCAAACATAAATGGTTCTGGCTTTCCAATATAAATAATGGTGTTTCTAGTATCTATATCTACAAGAGGTTTGCTCCTGTACCATTCAAATCCACGCTTTCCTCAACATGACTCCGTGAAGATCAAGTTCCGAAGCTCCCTTCTCAAAAGGCTTTCAAAAAAAGAAGGGTCAAGCCACACTTCCACAACCTATGGCAGCCTATCTGGTCCTTGCATCCTTCCACAAAAGAGAACAGGAAACCTGAAGTAAGGCTCTAAATAGTTGTTTTGCAACCACTGGCAAGAATTGGGTCAAGTAATATGCTCATAAATAAGGAATTATCAGACTTAATAAGCAGTGGCTGACATGGCCAGCATTTGCCCTTCAAGTGACCCAGGAGAATGACCCTTCTCAGCCACCACAAGATGCAGCTTCAGTAATTAGGAGCTTTCTTTTGCTTAAGATTTGGGCAAACATGAGACTTTCTTGAGTCTTCCACTCTCCATTTCTTTTTTAATATTATCACAGGTTTAGGTCTGCAAGAATCTCCATCTGAGCAAAGTAAACCTGACCAGTCCTTAGTGGCTCTGAATTGCTGTTCAAATGGAATGAAATACTGAGTCTGCTGTTAGACATGCAGAATTCATGCAAATTTCCAATCTTTGCTGATGAGTGACAGTGACTGATATGGCTTTTTCTTTTCTTTTCTCTTTTCTTTTCTTTTCTTTTCTTTTCTTTTCTTTTCTTTTCTTTTCTTTTCTTTTCTTTTCTTTTCTTTTCTTTTCTTTTCTTTTCTTTCTTTTTTTTTTAAGAGATTTCCTCTGAACAGCAGTTGTTCCCCTCTGTAGCAGATACCCTCACTGTTACCTTTAGTCCTCACCTGAGTACACTTCAATGATACCCTTTGCTCTGTGAAATGCATCCCAAACTCAGGGAAGGAAGCCAGGTTTTGGACTCAAGTCAAAACTCAGTAAGAAGGGTGAGAGTCTTTCTATTGACCTGAGTATGTTTTGGTTAATCATAGAATCATGGAATGGAAAGGTTGGAAGGAGACCTCNAATGAATAATTTGTTTAGAAATGTAAATAACAAATTCACTCCTTATACTTCCAGTTTCTCACTATGTGAATCTATGTCAAGCAAAACAGCTGCACTGTTCTGCTCAGTACAGAAAGTCACGTACTCACTGCAGCTTTAAACACAAAGTGAATGCAGTGCCCATTTATCTTCTTTGCCTGGAGGAAGCTCTTCCATTACTGTTCCCCTGGGGTTACACATAACAGCAATTGTCTATTACATGGCACGAAACATGTACAAGGATTTCACTGTTAGTGGTTATTTAGTTGTCTCCATAAAACAGAAAGCTGTTGAGCCAGCAGATATTGTTTCAATAAAAATCCTTTTAAAAATGAAGAGAGAAGCACGTTCAGGCTTTTCTTCTTCTTCTTCTTTTTTTTTTTTAATCCTCATCAAAGCAGAAAGCTTGGTGTGTCCTGAAACATTCCCACGAGCAGTTAGCAGCAGAGGCTGAGTCTGAACAGAGTACAGAGAGATCTCTGCAAGGTCAGTGGTAGAAGTCCAAACCCTTCCCTCCACACAGCGCAAACAGAGAGGCAGAGAGCTTCCCCAGGATCCCCCAGCTTTTCCTTGGGGTCATCTTGCGATGCAGAAGAACCTGTTTGGTCTGTTTTGTCTGCAGAGTGTGTGAGGTGGGGTCAGCAGAGGCACTGCTGAGCTGCCACTGTTCCTTGCTACTCCCCAAGGACAGGCACTGCATCCTCTGCTCTCCTGGGAAGAAAAAACGTTGGCTGGGAAAGAAACTTTAGTTCCTGCAGTGTGAGGAACAGCCTGGTAACAGTAATTTAAGATTCTGTAGCTGTTCCATCAACTCTGTGCTGATGTTTTCATGGAATTTGATATCTGAAAGTCTACATCCTCCTGTTCTGTGCTGAATACAGAAAGGAAAGGTTTGGTTTCCCTGTAAAGAGAACATTCATTAGCTGGCATTAGCATGCAATTTGGTGTTCAAAATCTGCCTTATCAACAGAACATCTGAGGTAAGGGCCATCTGCAGTGCAAAGGCTCCTAGCAGCTCTGCTCAGGCTGTGCAGAGAATAGCTGGATCCAAACCAGGGTGGTTGGATAGAGGGAAGGGAGCAAGATGCCAACTGAAACCAGCAAAGCCACAGTGCAATCTTCTTCCTGGCCTCATCCAGGCTGAATTAGGTTGCCTAATACAGACTGAGACCACTCTCTACTGCTGACTTACATCCTTCCAGAATGTCTTTTATGTGAAGGATTTTCTGAGACATCTGTGTATGGTCACTGCTAAAATGAAAACCAGGTATTTTAGGTACCCTCAGAAAATTTCTGTGACACTAACTGAAGACTAGAAAAGTCCTAGAGAGAATGGAACATACCTGGATCTCTTTGCACTATACTATAGGTAATTAGGCTACTAGCCTGGTTTAAAGGAGTCATGTGATAATCAGATGCCTGGGATTGTTTCTCTTAGAAAGGAGAGGAGAAAGGAAGAAATGTAAATATCCTAGAGAGAAGACCTTCTGTTTTTCCTAGCTTTTAGCATCAGGATAAGGGGTAATTTTAAAACAACATGAAATATCTTTGCCGTGTTTAAGTGAGCCCTGTGATGCTTAATGCTGAAGTCCTCAGGCTAAGGTATCAAATTTGAGGAGAGACTGTTCAGAGGGACAGGCAAACTAGCTACTTCTAATTAGCACAAAACCATTGTGGAGCACTGTTAAACATCAAAGCTGATGCCTATTTTTTTGGAAGGCTTGGAAGCTGGGATTCAGCCCTGCAGAAGGGCAAAGAGAGACCCAGTCCCCACCCCAGCCTTTGTCTCTCGAGGATCTCTAGATGGATTCTGGCTCCTTGCTCCAACCCAGAATGGCAATTGTTGTTTCCTTGTGCTCTATATCACCAGGTAAGTGGTTTTGGTGATGTATTATTGCCACTGTTTCAGGAATAATGTTCTTGGGGACTAGCAGGGCCCCGGAGGTCCTCAAGTCTGTTTTTTGTGGCTAGTGCTTTTTGGGTCAGAGGGGTGTAAGGAGCAGATGCTCAGATTCCCATTCCTTTCCTGCATTCTTCACAACAGCAGCAGGGAAGCAGGCTGTGTTCAGTCTTCTTTTCATCTCTTCAAGTGCATTATTTTCAAGGTGAGCAAAGGAGATCAAAGAAAGCATCCAGAACAGAAAGTGCTTATGTGTCTCTCTCCTAAACCCTGTCGTTAGAAAAATTGTCCTTTTAACCACAATTGTTTATTTAATTAGGAACTTTGTCACTTCATCTCCATAAATTGGGAAAGTTGGCACAGATATATCTAACTTACATGTCAAAGAAGACCTCTCATGCTCACAGTATTTGATCAGTATATGACCTCTGCCTGTATGCATATTCCGGGAGACCCAGGTACCCCTGTGTCTCATTTGGTGTTCACTGAGCAACTGGCCTGGAGTGGATGAACACCTCAGAACATTTCAGGAATGAAGGAGCAGCTGTTTAAAGGCAGTTGATGAGAAATAAAATTGATTTCTACAAAATACACCAAGCAGTCATGTCACATACAGAATCTGGGGTGCTGATGTCGTTGGCTGAAGGTCCCTGTGTTAGATATGAGCTGCTGGCAATGTGGAGGTAGTCTGGGTAGCTTAGAGACCCCCCAGAAGAGAAATGATGGTCCAAAGACCTGACTTTTTTTTTTTTTTGGACTTTTTTTTTCCTTAAGTCCCATGATCCCTGTTAATGCCTGCAGAAAATAAATAGGGCTATCTGTCTCTAACTTTGGAGTAAGTAAACAGTATTGGTGATGTTCTCATTAACTTGTTTTAAACTATTCTAGAACTTAAAGGGTTGTCTTACTAAATGTGAACTTTATCATGATACAGACTTTGTTGTCACAAATCAAACAAGATCATAGCCATGGGAACAATTGGTGATTTCCTGAGGAAGCTGCTCAAGATCATTCTTCCTAGATAGAAACTCCATCTCCACAACTGTTTCAGTGGGACCCACAGGAATCAGTGAGGGGATTCTGCAAGTGCTAGGTAAACTGACCAAGACATTGGGAGGGGTATGACATTTTCCAGATTTATGTTTAAATAACATTTAGGAAAAAATACATTGAGATCCAAGCTATTTGTAAGGGTGTCCAGATGGTATTCTGTGATCACTACAGAGAACATACTCCATCTACCCCGGTGAGAGCTGTGCAAGCCAGGCAAGGGTGAAAATGAATAGGCAGAGCAACAGCTACTGTTAGGATTTGGCACAATGTTGGGGTTTTTTAATGGGGTGTAAAGTAAACTTTTGAAAAGGAAAAATCAGTTAATTTCAGGTTGGTGCAAGCACAGTCTACACTGAAAAATCAAAGCAAATCATCATCATTTTACCTCTGAAAAAAAGAATAGAGAGGATTGCCTTTTAACAGTATAGATGGGTATTCACAACAGCAATCTGAGCTTTGAAGCTCATTTCTATTTACAGGCAGACAAGCAGGGCTTGTAGAAGGGAACTGAGAGGCAAGCATGATTGACTAATGTGTGAGAATGAAGAAAAGGTGTGATATGGGGGGGTTAATAGACTTCAGTACTAATTTGGCAGGGAGCTTGCATTCAGATTTTTCAGTCAAACAAAATCCATTGATTTCACATACAAGAAGGTGATTGTTGCCAAGTTTTTCTTAGTAGCCTTGTTGTTAGGGTGTGGGTAATAGCTGTCTCTTGGCTTCAAGCCTTTTTGGTATCTTCATGAAAATATCATATTTTTTCTGTGCCTTAGCTCCTGGATATGTAAAATCACAGCTGTCTGAAATGCAATGTCAGTGCTTCCACTGATGGGTGAACTATCCTGGTTTCATTCAAGAAATTAGACAAAAAAAGCACTCAAAGTCACTCAGAGTCATGAAATCCCAGATCCACTTGGTTTATTTCACAAATCCTAATTTTATACACACACACACGTATGTATATGTATATATATATTTATATAATTATTTTTTTTTTTAAGAGCAAACTCTCATGATTTGAACCCAGCTGACAGTCAAACTCTAAGCACCTGTTCACTCACCCTCCCCTCACCCCATGGGATGGGGAAGAGAATTGGAGGAGTAATGGTCAGGAGACTTGTAGGTTGAGTCAAAAGCAGTTTAGTAATTGAAATAAAAATAAAATTAAAATAATAGTGATAATAATGATAATAATAGAACACACAAACAAGTGATGCACGATGCAATTGCTCACCACATGATGACCAATTACCAGCCCATTCCTGCCTAGTGATTCCAGCTTCTGTGGCACCTGCAACAACTGAAAACAGGTATATTATCAGCATTCTTCTCACACCAAATCCATACTGAATCCAAACCACAGCACTATTCTGCCTACTAAGAACAAAAACTATCTCTATCCCAGCTGAAACCAGAATACTCTTATGTGTTGTTTGAGAATCACACATAAGCCACATCATCTCTTGGGCATATGACCTTATGCATAGGAAGATGATCATATATCAAATGTCTTTCGGGCTGGCCTTCATACTTGCTCAGCTGTATGGGTATGGGTAATGTCAGGTGTCAGCTTCCACGTAATGTTGGGTGTCAGCTTCCATCCATCCAAACATTGCTGTCTTCTCCCTTGACTTTTCAGGCTAGGAAGGTAACTATCCATTTTCCATCAAAATAGCATCTCTTTGTCCTTCTACATGTCAGATTAGTGACCGTCAGCAAGTAATGGCATGTGGCTCTCCAAATTCTCACCACACTTCATGTACTATAAATTGGGAGGCTATAAAGAAAAATGGAATTGCTCTCCACAGGCATAAGTGTGTTTTTTATAAGACTGGAACTGGTCAGAAATGTCCATCTTCATTACTATATCACCCACTAAAGATCTACTCCTGTTGTCCATATACCAAAACAAACTACTTCAGAGACTCACAAACTTGCTTTTCCCTTAAAGTCTGATTATGAATTGTCTTTCTCTGTGGCAAAATACCTTCCGCTTTTTTTATTTGATCACTTGCTTTTTGATGTAAATCTTTCTCTGACATGCTTTACTTTGACAGTTCCTAATATAGCTGTGTATAATGAGAAAAAAAATCCAATAGCAGAAGTACTGGTGGCTGGATTAACAGTTTCATATCCTTTTTCCTGGCACAAGAAATAGAAAAATTCTTCATCCATCATAGGCTACTACAGTGGAGGAATGCATGTCAAACATGAAAAAAACATTTTGTTTCTCCTCTTCAATGAACTTAATGGATGCAAGACCACAGCTTAAGGGAAGGGAAAAAAAGAAAAGAGAGAGAGAGAGAGAAACATAGTAATGACCATTATGTATCCTATCACATTTCTCAAAAAGCTTCAGATCAGAAAAAAGCTTCATGTAAGACACTGGATTAGAACTGAGATAATTTATCGCCCTAATAAGATCAACATTTATATGTAAAGATAAGTAAATATTGACTGGGTAAACATAGCCTGATAAGCAGATCAATTTGCTTCTCTCTTAGGAATACACAGGAATTAATGAGCTCAATAATGCTCCATATTTCAGACTCAGAGACTAAAATGCTCTGGAGTATCCTGAAGGACCATTGTATATGAACTTCTTCTCTCCTCCTTGCATAAAAAGATTTAACAACACACATACATAAAAAAAAAACCAAAAGAAAGGATATTTATTGGTTCTGGAGGATGCAGTTTCCTTATGCAACAAGAATGTTCATGGGTGTTCATTTCATGGTCTTGTAAGCATTTAACCATCAATCAATGTCATCCACAAAACACTATTCAGAGGATCAATTTATTTCCAGCTTTTCTCCAGTAATAAATAGAAAATGCAACAGATAAGGAGAATTTTGATTTGATATGAGCGGGCCTTTACAATCCAAATGTGCCTTCTGAAGTATCCATTTAAATCAGATAGATGTTAAAGGACATTTGGAAGTACAATTGGGAGCACATTTCCATATGTATATGGAAAGGGAAAGTGGAAACCTATGATTTCCACTCATAGAAAAGTTCTTGATGTGTTTGTCTATCTCTTTGTGTGCAGGATATCCCAGCCAGCAAGTAAGGTAGGATGGGGAAGTAGAAGAATGCATTGTTTCTTAGTTTGGTTTTCTAGCAGAATTTGCTGGATTTTGTGCCCTCTGAAATTGCTTGATGGTTAGCATGGAGCAACAGAGATGCTGTTCCTAAAGACACATTGTCCTGAAGAAGTGTTGAAGTCTCTTTCAAAAGGGAATCCAGCAGGATGACCTGACAGATGCTTCATCCAAAGAACAGGCAGGCATTTTTTTAAGAGCACGGGAAGGCTTGTGAGGGGGAGAATGGTACAATTTGATACTTTCCCTCTCTCCCTTGTCAATGGAAACTAGTGACCAGGTAATCTTGATTATTTCAATGTAGGAAGATGCAGATCGACACTCTAGGTTGTTAAGAAACATCAAACAAAGGATAACAACCTATTAACATTTGCTTGCAGAGTCACAACAGCTGAGTGACAGACCTGTCAACCCTTGCTATTTACCCCAAATGATATCCTACTACTTAAAAAACTTTCATAAAATAACTGGGACTTACCATCTCCATTGGCAAACCTGTTCTATGGTGATGACTTCTCTGGCTTTTGACCAGTCTTACAGGCACTTCTAACTTCTGCAGAGGCATTTAACAGGCATTTGAAAGCTTCAAAATCTCTTATAAACTTCTGTGGTCAGTGAAAGACAAGGGCACAGATGGCTATGCTTGTTGGGATGCAGGAGGTACCTCTCAGTATTGACTACTGGTACATACAGAGAAGCACATATACAGAGGTGCTTGTGGGTTTCTAGTGTTGGCTGAGGCTCTGGATAAGTGAGCTACTTGAAATACACTTCATAACCTTCCTGCACCTGCAGAGTGTGAGAAGATGGAGCAACTGGAGCTTGACACCTTGCTACTGGTACTCTTTGCCGGGGTAGCCGTGGGGATCCTAGTCTGTGGCCACTCCTCCAACCCTCGGCAAGTGGTGGAGGCTGACAGGAAGGCTGTGTGCGAGGGGAGGAGGGGGGTGAGGAGAAGGCGGTTTCCTCCTGACGCCATTTCCGAGGGACTGAGATATATAAATGAGCCGGTTGCTGCAGTGCCCCGTCTGGGATCTTCAGCCAGGGTGCTAGCATAGACGCGCACGGTGCTGCTCTCCCCCTGCACATCTCCTGGAGCCCCCACGCCGGGAACAGATTGTCCCTCTGCCCCTTTCTCCCTCCATCCCTCCAGCACTATGAGCCTCCCAGGACTGCTCGCCGTCCTCCTCCTGGCCGTGCCCGGTAAGTGGGTCTGGGGTCTGTATGCCCCCACTCTCGGGACCCCCAACCCGGCGGGCAGCGCTGCCCTCCTCCATCTTCTTCCCTCCGTGGTTTCTTCAGCACCGCGGACAGAGACAGCCCCGAGCCCTTCCGCACCGCGGACAGCGGCTGCCGCAAGGTCACTGCTCGAGGGCCGCGCCGGGCCCTGCCTGCCCCGGAGGCCTGTGCCACCGGGCACTGCCAGCCTATGGACCTTCCCTTCCCTTCCCTTCCCCTCCCCTTCCCTTGTAAATAACAAGCTCTCTTTTTTCCCTTCCCCTCACTTTACAGCCATCTCTCTTCCTGTGACAAATGACATGAATAAGGGCGACACTAAGGTAAGGATGGGCCTGTGGTAGAAAGAGTGAGGGGAAATGAGGGACGTGATATTTAACCTCCACATAGCTGTTTGAGTTTTATCTGCTTCTGCTGAAATACTCTGTAGGAAATGCCAGGGATTTGCATGAGATCCATCTCAAATCCTTTCCTATGAGGATTTAGCCTTGCGCAGCCAATTCTGGACACCTGAGAAGGAGGCAAATCCTTCAGGATGTGCCACAGGGATCAACCAAGTTTGTCTAGAGAATGGCAAGATTGGGGATGGAGGCTGAGCATAATTCTCCCTAGTCCTTCTATTTCCAGCTTTTCGAAGTGCCAACAGGAGGTGACTCAGGAGAGAGTGGGGGGAGATGTGATTCAGGAACAGGCACTGCTGGAACTCTGTGGTTGGAGGAGTGTACACATCTGTGTTTGTATGTGTTTGGTGTGTTATTTAAATATGCATGTTCCTGACAAACAGGCAGCTGGCTTACTCTCGGATTGCTAATCCGTCCTTAGCTGCTGCTCAGCCTGTCTGGATGGCTACGAGCAGTGCAGGACTTGGCTGACCTCTCCAGCCTTCTTTTATAGGCTTCCGTGCAAACATGTGTGCCACACTTGGCATTCATAGCTGCACTTCACAAGTGTGTGTGCTCCCAGTAGGCTCTTGGCACTTAAATATTTGAATAAAGTGTGCTCGTCTGTGTTCATCCGTGACAGATCATCCACTTTCTGATATGATAATACCTGTAGTCTTTCAAATTAGCTGATCTCTTAGCTGCCCAAATTGACTTGGACAGAAACTAATGTCCAGAAAAGAAACTCCAGCCCTTTCCCCCTTATTTCTTGAACTGCTTTGTTTGCCAAAATCTGCTGAAATCTAGGTAGCAGTAGGGTAGGGCACATTCATGTCAGTTTCAGTCATAGGCTCCATGGTAGTATCTCTGCTCCTTACCTACAGGGCAAGTGCCATGAGAAACACCTCCCCGTCTCCTCTCAGATGTGCCTGGGAATGGAGGGCTATTGCTTTGTTAAGACTTTTAGCCTGCTTAGCCCTTGCTGGGGCTGAGCCATGAGCTGCAAGCCACTGGGTGCCTGCTTCAGCCTGAGTGCTGCTAACTAGGAAATGTGGACTTGGGGAAGAGAGTTGCCCCTTCAGCTGGTCATGCCAGAGTGGGACACTGGTTGGGCATCTGATGGGACAATCCATAATTCACAGTTTTCTTTGCGAGGTCTATTGTCCTATTGTTCTATGTGTGAAACAGGGCACTTTAATGGAAGCTGGTGCAACTCCATGGAAATGTTTCTGTCAAGAATTCTCTCCCAAGTGTATCCCCCCCACTGTATGCTACACCAACACAGGTTCTAGCTGAGAGTAGGTCACACTTTTCTTTTGAATTTGCTGCAGCTGGAAGAAGCCCTTAGGGCTTTTCTGCCTTCACCATCCTCTGAGACACGGCATTACAGTGAAGGAAGTCCCTGTCTCATGGGACAGATCAGGGCAGGGGTACCATCACTTGTGTACAGCAGTGGGCTCTGCAGATCTTCCTACACACCATGTTTTGTGTAACCAGCATTAGTAGATGGCTGAAGGCTGTGTGGTGAGTAGACAGCACCTGAAGGCTTCAAACGACTTTTCTTACACCAAGGGGTTTCCATAGGGCTCTGAACACAACTAAAGCATTTACAACACCTCTGGTGTTTTGCTCACTCTTGTGCTCAAACAAAACTATTTCCCACTTGCAGCCATACATTCCAGAAGGGCCTGAGCATAGCTGAGCTCAAACACGGTGAAGTTTCTCCTTGTAAGCACATGATCCTTCAGAGCTTTCTGTGTAGGGACAGCCTTAGCTGCTCATAAGGATCTAGTTACATGCTCACAGTTAGAGGATAGCTATGGCAAAACTCCAGTCTGAGTTTCTGCACTGGATTAATTACATTCATTTGGAAAGGATCTCCTCCATTTTCTGATGCAGGCTGTTATGACCTTGTGAAGCCTCACTCTGCAAGACTTGCTCTTACAAAAAGTCAAGGAAAGTATTGTGGAATGACTGTGCTCTTCATTTCATTATGTTACAAAGTTCCCAGCGATGGACACATTTCTGTGATGACTGATGTGTTTCTTTGTGTTCAAAGACCTAAAATCAGCTTAGAAGTCTTCAAAAAGCTTGTTTGGAGTATTTCATTGGACCAGATGACTCTTATTCCTCGTGCTGAGAAAGTCCTTACTTCTGAAGCTGCATCACATATTACTGTAATAAGGGGCTCCAGAGCTTAGGAAATGAGGGAGTGATATATCAGAATTTGGGGTTAGTTCCATTTAGTGGTAGAGTGAAGTGATACGGAGTAATGTAAAATCTATATTAATGGATAGCTCATAGTGTAGCAGAGTGATATTAGGGAAATTTCTCTGCTTTCATTCTGTTAGNAATCATCCCTTTGAACCAGGCAGCCTGATTCCTATATTACTAATCAGCATCAGACTGCAGTGAATGCTGCTTTCTCTCTTGTGTGACCATTTGGGTCTACCATGACCATGCAGGAGGGCTCCTGCTGGTGTGTCTCATTGTGGCAAAGATGTTTTCACCCCTCCTAGAAGTGCTGCCTTACTTTTGCACCTGTGGCTTTCATTATCCTACCACACATACAGCACTGGTTGATCTCTGTGAGATCAGTGGTGTTGCAGTTGCATGGGTGAAGTGCCAGGGCTGCAGTCTCAGCATAGGTGACAAACTGGAAAAAGAGCACTTCTCATTTTATGCTGAAAAAAAAATGATCTACACCACGAGTCGGTGTAGAGGTAAAGGATAGGCCAATTTTCACGTTCAGCCACATCAAGAGCAAGTTGGACAGCTTTTACCTCAGCGAATTGACTGGATTC
>WBNM01029796.1:243396-333154 GCA_013399055.1 Ramphastos sulfuratus
ATATCAGAATTTGGGGTTAGTTCCATTTAGTGGTAGAGTGAAGTGATACGGAGTAATGTAAAATCTATATTAATGGATAGCTCATAGTGTAGCAGAGTGATATTAGGGAAATTTCTCTGCTTTCATTCTGTTAGCAATGTTACAGGAATGATCTAATCCAGCAGGCAATCCTCTCCAGCTGTGTAAGCAGTAATGAGCATTCAGCATTTTATGGCTGTGATCTGCACAAGTAGAACTCTGTCCTTACTCAGGGTGAAACCTTGCCCATCCCAGCTGGTCAATGAGTGTATCCAATTGCTTGAATGAGCAAGATTGTAGATGACTGGAAATTGCTGACTCGTGTTTAATTTTTTTNCTGCTGACTTCCATCTTCGCTTGTTCCCAACAAGACGACAGGAACCATCTGTGAACAAAGCTGATGGTCCAGAGTTCGTCCTGCTTGGGCAGCTGCAAATTCTTCCAAGGAAAGTGTGGGAACTTGCTTGTTTTCATGTGACCTGCTCTGTGTACAGCTTTTCCAGTCCATAATAGACAGTTTGAACACTCAAGCACAAGGGCAAACAGCTCTCAAGAGTGTTTTTTCCTTCTCTAGTTCTTGAGAGCAGTATGTTGAGAGCATGTTTGAAAGTGCAATTTGCCTCACAGCACCCTCATTGCCTGTCCGCAGTTGAACTATGATGTCCTTGTCAGGGCTTGAATAAATTACTTGCAAGATTTCGAGATCACCTATTGAAGGGCCATGAAAACTTGTTGCTCTCTACAACCTCCCACTGAGCCCTTTTATGAGATACAAGTTGAGATATACTGACTTTAAAGAGGATGATTTTGAGCTTTCTATGCATAAGTCCAGATCCCCTGTGATCTTCTGATGTGCCCAGCCTCTCAGATGGGTTGGAGTCGTGAGATCCTCAACTGAAGTATGCATGATGTTGAAGAAGCTCCTTCCATGGCTATGTGTGATTTGTTCAATTCTCAGTTTCAGAAGGTACCTTCTGTTCCCACATTAGGTAAAACAGGAACTGAACATTCCGTTCTGGTTTCACCAGAAAAGCAAGAAGATCTGTGCCATCATCTGCTGCATGAGTGACAAGTAGATTTAGGTAAAAAAGCAGCGCTTTAATTTGTGTTTTTATCTCTTTCTAGGTGATGAAGTGCATCGTAGAGGTCATCTCAGATACCTTATCAAAGCCAAACCCCCTTCCGATCAGCGAGGAATGCCTAGAAACACTCAGAGGAGGTATAGGCTCAGATTTAATGCTGGGTATCAGCAAGAGCAGATGTAGCAAGCAGGGGCAGGTGCTGCCCTGACATTAACATCTGGCAAGGGATCCCTGACACACTCACCTTCCTCACAGTCATCCCACTGGGCTGCACCAGACTCCAGAAGAGTGAGGGAGGTGCCACTTGGCCCAGGCTGTGCCTTGTGGTGGCATCATGGCCAGAGTGCTGGGTGACGTGAGGGTGTCTGGTTTTCATGGGGTTTTCCTGTCAGCTTAACCACGTGGTTAAGAGATGTGGCAGAAAAACAGGACAAAGGAAAGAAGAGTAAACAAAGAGGGAGGTGGGATTTGGAGTTCTTTTTGTTTCCTGTGGGTGGAGGGAGGTTGTCTTTGATTTCCTTCAGTACTACATCTCCCCTGTTGCAGATGAACGAATCATTTCTATCCTTCGCCACCAGAATTTGTTGAAGGAACTTCAGGAAATTGCTGCTCAAGGTACAGTGTCATTACACTGTTATTTGGGAACTGGAACTACAGTTATTTGGGAAGAGAAGTTTCATCTCTTTAACTCCTTTCACAGTTTGTTTGTATTTGACATCATACAATGTGCTCTAGCAAACATAGTTTAAGAATTTCCAGTACAGACTGAATGGGGCAGGAATTTAGCTTATAACAACTCCAGTATGCACCTGGTTACTTAAATGATGGTCAGTGTAACTTGGTAGTGGTACAGAGTACAGGTGTTTTGCAGTGGGAGAATCCTAAATGGAAATAGTGTGATTTAATTCAATCAATAAATACCAGCTCCCAGACTAGAATGATAGGCAAGAAAACCTTCATAGTCTGTGCAGCTGGAGTCCAGCACTAAACACAAGTGTGCTGTGGTTTGAGGTCAATTGGAATATTTTAATTAAAAAAAAAAAAAAAGATTATAGGTTGTGAAAAGCAAACAATGGTGATGTCTACTTCACTCATAGGCTTGCTGAGATGTATAAGAACAAGGACACAAACATGGATAACACAGAGAGTCCCTGGGTGAATCGGTGTGTTATCTATGTTTGTGTCCTTGGGGTTTTTTGTGACAGAAGGGACACTTCACTGAGCTTCAAGTGTCACTTGACCTGAAATACCCCAGTGACAGCATCCTTGAGCTAATGGGAATTGTTCTATTGGCTTCCTTAGCTCAAATGCAAGTTCCTTCGGTTTGGAGGGGTGCAGGCTGCTCACTGTGGGTCAGCATGGCAGCAGCAGCAGCAGCACAGAGCTGTACAAAGGAGTGTGCAGAGGGGGAGAGGGATATTCTCAGGTGCCTAGGTCTCCAGAGCTGATGTGCAGGTCCCAGGCGAGGCTACTTCAAAGCCAGTACAGGTCCCTCTGTCCAAGTGGCTCAGCTGAGGCTGCAGCAGGGCTCAACTCAAGTTGCAAGAAGGGTAGCTCTTGTCCTTCCCTCCTCCTCCATGGGGTAACCCAGCTGGCAGCCCTCCCTGTGTCCTGCTTGTGGATCACACAGCTGCCAAGGATGGCTGAAAGATAGTGCCACCAGACTGCTTTCACAGAAGGGAAGCCACAGAGGCAACAGGGAGAAAGGGGAGGAAAAATTCAGGAGTCAAGATGGGAAGAGAGCCATATGCATCTTCTAAAGCCATAGTTTGGTCACTGCTCAACTACCACTAGTAGAGGGGCCAGCTAGCCAGTGACCTCAGACCGGTTTCACGGATGCTCTGATGATACAGAAGAAAGAAACTTAGGCTTCTTCAGTGTGCAGGGGTGCTGCTGCCCAGGCACACGAAGACTCCTCAGCTATCAGACAGACTGTGCCACAAAGAGTCCTCGTGAAGGCACTCATTTCACAAAGGTGCATCTTGCTCAGCTCTTTCCTTTGCTTGATCCCATCATACCATTTTGTCCCAGGGTAACATGAGCTCTAATTTGCAGATCACAGTGACAGGAGGTGGGAAAGTCATGTAGCCCAAGGGCAAAGGAAAGGAGTGCTGGCTGGAGCTGGTGCTTGTCAGGATGAATAACCCACATAATCCAACTCTGCCTGATGCAGGGTTCAAGAGGACTGGGCTAGCAGTATTAGCTCTTGTCTTTACATCAGGCTGTAGAAGCAGGGTGTGAGCTGGGTTAGACAAGGCTTGCTTGATTTGCAGCTTCTCTTGGGATGGGCTGGGCTGCCTGGGGAGTGCTGTTGTCTGACCTCCAGCTTGTGCTGCCTTCAGATGCCTTTATCCAGGGTATGGCTTTTGTTGAACTGTCTCCGTAGGCTAAGGTGTGGGGGCTTGGAGTGGCAATGAATGCTCCTTCTTCCTCCCAGAGCCCTGGGGAGAGGAGCCCCCACAACCAGGCTGCAGGGCACAGCACCTCTCAGTGCTTACCTGAGCAGAGGTATGTGGGCAGCATCTGGCAGGAGGCATTTTTTCTCCTTCAGTACTCTGATGCTTAAGTCTTTTGTTGTTCTCAGTGTGCTGTAGTTCAGCATCTCTTATTCCCTAGCTTTCCATCAATATTAGTTTTCCTAGCAACCTTGCTTTGCTGCTTGTTTAGAGACCTTTTTCTTTCTTGCAGATAATGTTTTTGATGGTGGTTTTGTTACTGCAGTTGATTCATGTATCCTGCAGTTTCACTTTTCCTTACAGCTCCCCTTTGGAAGATTTGTCCATTTTAGAAAATGTATATATAATTATAAAGGGCACAGAACTATTTCCCTTCATCTGCTTTCTGAAACACAGGTGGGGGTGTTGCCTTTCCCTACTTTTTGTTACTTGGTGCAGGTGCCAGTGAAAGAACTCAGCAGCAGAAGAAAAGCAGTGGCTTTGAAGATGAACTTTCTGAAGTCCTTGAAAGTCAGAATGACAAGAACAAGCAGAGAGGTCAGTGTCAGCTTTCCCCTAGGAAATCCAGCTCTGGCTGTAAACAAGGATGTTCTTTCTAACAGCCTTGATATGTCCATCTGTTTCTTATTTAGGCATCTTCTTTGATGCTGCCACTGACAGAGGAGCAACCTGGTGTTTGCCTTGTTCTTATTTACCAGCTTAAATGACATGTAGTTTCCAAGCTGTAGTAACCGCTAATGGTCAAGTTACTGAACTGACCTTTTCCATCTTGCTGCCAACACTACCACTCACTCCTAATGCTGAAAATGAGTCACAGCCAGGGAAATCCCATATTAAAGACTCCTGCTGCCCTTGTTTCCAGACACCCAAGATATTAGATTATGGGTCACTAGAGGGAAAATGTATCTTGGGATACACACAGTGCCCACAGCCACACAAAACCTCTGCATCTTGGAAAGACTGGGATTTCCCCTTGTCACTAGGTTTATATGGCCTATGATGATGGCAATGTAGGGTGAGATTATTCTTTGGGTAGCAGGAGCACCCCCACAGAGGGTCTCAAGTGAGCTCTGGACTGCGTGGCTGAACCATGTCAGCACAGTGATTCTGCAAAGTCAGCCCAAAGCTGCCCAAAGCAATGAGAAATAATGGCTCCGTGGCTGCTGCTGCAGCCAGCATGGTCCAAAGCCATGAGAAAGAAAAGATGAGTGGCACAGGCTCTCCCTCCTGACAGGGCAGACCTGAACCTCTTGCTTCAACAGCATGGAGACTGCATGAGGATGAAGCATAGTAGCCTGGGCTGTCCTGGCCCACGGGCAGCCCAGTGACACTAGCGCAGTGTCACTGGCGGTCACCAGCCCCGTGTGGACCAGGTCTCTCCCTATCCTCTCACCCCAGCACACTCCTCTGCCCTGCCTGGGGGTACACTGGCTTTTCCATACTCATCTGGCCTTTCCCACTGCTCTTTAGCCCCTCATCTCTTCTTTTGCAAAATTATTTTTGTGGCTAATTATGTTAAAAGAGACCAATCTCTGCAATGAGCAAGGGCAAATATCCAGCCCACAGGAAATTCCTGCTGAGTAGATACTTTGCAGAAGCAGAGCTGCCCCCAGTCCACCCTGGGTCACCTGCAAACAGCGCTGTATGCCTCTTCAACTGGTGGGAGAAATCTGCATACAATGTTAGCACAGCATTCAAAGCAGGGAGAGCTGTGAAAGTGCCGTATTACACTTATTTAATACAATACTTATTTAACACAATTATTTAAATTTCATTTTACATGTGATTTGGTTCCATGGGGGCCAAGTCTGTTGCTGGTATCTCAAGAGATGGTGTTGAGGAGAGTGGCACAGCAAAGCACTTCAAGCATATGTTTAACTTCGGCCTTGTGAGTCTCTCAAGGTGAGCAGGTACCAGCAAGAGCATCAGCTTGCTGGAGTGCAAGTACATACTGAAGTGCTTTGAGAAGCAAATCCATTGGCTGGTTAATCAGATTGCTGAGAGGGGCTGAAGCTCCAAAAGAAATGCATGGGCTTCACTGGTTATGAAAGTAGCTCTCAGGAGAGATGTTGGTTCTTGCTCCTCCCTCTGCAGATGTGTCAGGAGAGCACTCTGAAAAGGAGCAGCCCATGGGCTCCCAGACTGAGCTGACAGCACAGAAAACCCAGAATGAAGATTCAAGAGAGGAGGGAAAAAACACCCTGGAGGAGATGGAGCCCAGGCTACAGAACACAGATCCTGGTGAGGAGAATCGTGAGGAAGCAGAGAGCAATGAGATCAGGGACACAGAAGATGCCCATCAAGATGAAGCTTTGGACAACCACATCAGCAACGACTTCAATAAGGATGAGCAGCAGCAACGAGAAGATGAAGAGGAGCAGCCCAGACACCCCAAGGACAGCTCAGAGCTTGATGACGAGGGAGAGCAGACATCCAGGCAGGGCCAGGAGCAGAGCAAGGAGGCAGCAGGGGAGCGTGTGGAGCGGGAGGATGACGGTGGAGAAGATGCTGCAGAGGAGGACCGTACTGAAGCAGAGAGGTTACTTGATTTGGCTGAGGAAGACGAGGAGAATGAGGAGATGCAGGGAGATGACAGTATGTATCACAAACTGCACTGATGTTTACCCAGGGGGTCCTGAGAGTACTGAGGCAGACAGATATAAGAGGCTTTAAAGTCTGAAAGTTCAGGAGGTGCTCACCAGGTTTACAGAAGTACTCCCACTGATAACCCTCAGACCTCCCTGCAAGCACCCAACCATGTGGGCCAATGTGCAGCAGGTAACACAGGCCTGGCAGATGCTTTGCTGCCTGCTGCTCAGTTCGTATAGCACCCAGTTTGTATAGCACCCAAGGACAGTTAGTTTCGTTTTCTGGAACTTTCTGCAGTGTTGTTTGACTGCTACTGACATGGTGACATAAGAGTATTTCCAGAAACTGGGAAAACAGGCCAGAGTCAGAAAGGTGGAGTGTAACCAGGTTAATGCTTGTGCTTACTGTTGTATTTAATGATCTTTCAGATAATGATGATGCTCTGGGATTTGGCAAAGATGGGCAGAGCTCAGAGGAGGAGGAGGAGGAGGAAGAGCATCCCCGGGCACTGAGAGGAGGAAGGCATCGCCTGGAGGATGAGGGGATTCAGGGGGAGGAGGACACCTTCCAGTCCAGGGATGCCAAAAGTGAAGAGATGGAAGAGGAGTCCTCTAGGGAGTGGGAAGACTCCAAGAGATGGAACAAAATGGATGAGCTGGCCAAGCAGCTGACATCAAAGAAGCGCATGGAGGAAAATGATAGTGAGGAAGACCCAGACAGGTCCATGAAAAAGGCATTCAGGTCCCACAAGTATGACTTCAGTAGTCTGGAGGAGGATATGAGAAGGTCGTGGAAGCGTCACTCAAAGGAAGACAGCAGTGAAGGAGGCTTCCCACTTGCTCCCATGCCTGAAGAAAAGAAGGATGAGGAAGGCAGCGCTAACAGGAGAACAGAGGTTGGTGTACCTGGTTCTAAGGCTAAGTGCCTCCCAGTTATCAGTTGTGAATACAAACTGTGCTTAGGGATGTGCCTGGTACCTTGCTGTTATGCAGCTGGCACCATTTCTCTGTGACATTAAGGAGGTTCTTGGTGAGCTTTTCGTCATTCAGTCCCAGGTATTACTGAGATTAGCACCTGGCTATGAGTTTGGCTTTTATCTTTATTTTAGTGGCTAGTGCAAAACCACGTCCTGCCCCAGAGAGTGCTGAGTAAGTGACAGGCTGGCCTGTGCTGGACATGTTGTCTAGAATTACATTTGGTGCCTAGGTGTGTCTTGTGTCCCAAAGCTCCTGCAAGTCAAAGGGAATGCGTTTGCTGGGTCAGAGATGAAGTGAGTCAGACTTACCCAAACCAGGACTGATGCTGTGGTGAGACAGGGCATTGGAGTGAAAATCGTTGACAGATATGGGAATACACCTGAGCCAACATTCCAAAGACAGAGATTCTTTCCTGGTACTTTGCATGATGCTGTGTGGTAGCTCAGCACCTCCCCAGCTGCAAGGTGTGGTGGTTTCGCCTTTGTGCTGAGGCACAGCCCCAGACACAGATGTTTATTTGTGCTAGTGTGGGGGATGGACAGTAGAGCTGGGCATGGGCTCTGCACGTGTTTGCTCTGGAACAAGTCACAATCGAGTGACTGCAAACAGAGTGGGGCAGCAGGTGAGTGAAGCCATTTTGCCATAGCTCTCTTGCCTCCAAAGTACTCCTCCTTCCTTAGTTAGACACCAAAGCATTGCTCAAAGATTGTGCATCAGCATCTCCAGTCATGTCGGTTCAAAGCAAAGCCAAACACCTCAGCTCCAAGCAGGGATATAGCAGGTGCCTGCCAAGGAGCTGGGCACCTGCCCCAACTGCCTCCTCACCATCTGCTCACATCCCAGGTCTCTCCCTCAGGAAAGCTGCTCCCCATCCACCCCTGTCAGCAGCTCTAGGGCGCATCTTGCCTGCAAGATGATAGACTCAGGCTCTGAACAAAGACTGGGTTGCTGAGGTTGCAAGACTCCAATGTTTACAGTTGAAAGAGGTTTGTTTGTTTGTTTGTTTTCTTAAAATTAGATCAGAGTCTCTGGGAGCCAGTGAGAAGGCATGAGGCCAGGCACCTAGCAGTGAGGAAAGGGAAGGCACAGGCTCTGGCTCTGCCAGAGCAGCAGCCACCTTGCCCCCTCTCCTCTCTTTCTGGCCACACAGCTGTGCAGCTTGGCCAGTGAGGCCATCATGGGCACAGCTGGGGGGTTCAGAGTGCTGTCCTCTCCACTTGCCAGGGTTCAGCCTGCAGGGCTGAGCAGGAGTAAACCAGGGCACATGGGCACAGTGTGAGGTAGTGGTTTGGGTCAGATCTCTCCTCTCTTTGGGTGCTGCAGAGGACCTCAGCACAGTGCTATTTTCTTGCTTTCTGGGGTCCCAGTTGCAGTGGAAGCTCTCCTCCAGCAAGGTGAGCCTCAGCTGGCTGCTCCCTGTGACCTGCTTCAAGCAAAACACACTGGAACAGTCACTTGGGCTCAGTTTGGCTCCCCTGGGCACCCTGAGCTGTTGGTACACAGTCATAGTGAGAGCTTTCCCAAGGGCTGAGCCAAGGGCCCTGTGGAGGGGCAGAGTAACTTTTTTTCCTCTTCAAGAAAATAGCTGAGAGACGGGAAAGTGACCTTTTTTAAAAAACATACTTATTTTTTTCATACCAGCCATGTGTAGTGCAGGTCAGTGGCTCAGGATCACCCTGTGCTGGGCAGCTGTTGCAGGCAGTGCCAAGGCTCTGTTTCCTCCACACAGGAAAGGGACTGTCACCTCAGCTCTGCTGACAAGAAAAGGCAATTTTAACACCAAGAGCCCTAAGTTTACTCCTGCACAACTTATTGCTGCACTGGAGCAAACCTCAGGTGACAGGAGCTGTGAGGGACAGGCAGGGCTGAGGCCAGCAGCGAAACAGGGCCAGTTCTGTATGACAGAGTTCAGACAAAGCCAGAGTTACGAATTTGAGTACCTGTGTTAAATAAAATAGCTTCAGGTGTTGGTATGGGTACACAAGAGCCATTACAGGAAGGCCACCATGTGACAAACAGATTGAGCCTTTAAACAAAAGGTTTCTCCAGTCACTATTTTCTGCAATAGTGTGTGCAGCCATCCAGCGAGCGTGGGATGGGAAGAGAGGATACTACTGCCCCCTCCACCAGTAGGGCACAGACTACACTTGGCAGGCACCTGTCCCACTTTGACAGTGCTGCCTCAGCACAAGGTCCTAGTGCTGTTTGGCAGTGCCTGCCTTGGTCTCAGCTCCCCAGCAGCCATCTCCCTTCAGCCTCATGCTCTGAAGGGAGAGTAGGACACCCCCACTGCCAGCTGCAGCAACTTAGTATTAGGACAGAGACATCTCTCTAGAGAGACAAGTGCAGGAGTGGGGTGATGGGATGGGGCAAGATGCAGCTGTGTTTGTGCCATCATGGGCAGCTACCCCCAGGCAAGGCTTCCTGTAGCTCTAAGGGGCAAGGGCTGCTCACCTGTGGCCGCTGACATGTGTCCTGTTTTTTTGTTGCAGGACCAGGAGCTGGAGAGCCTGGCTGCCATCGAGGCAGAGCTGGAGCGCGTTGCCCACAAGCTGCATGAGCTGAGGCGAGGCTGAGGCCCCCAGCCTGTTCCACGCGGGTGAAAGCCACTCACTGCTGCCACTCTTCTCCCTCCCCACCACATTTTTGTTTCCTGAGTTTAAAGCAACTAAGCTGGAGCAGAAGCATTGTGCCTAGGAAACTGACCTTGCTAGCACCCAGGCCTGCCTCCCTTGCTATAGTGTTGTGCCCATTATTGCTTCTTCACCTCATGACCCCCTGTCCACACAGATGCCCACCCACTCAGCTGGGTGCTGGTGGGCACAAAGAGCAACCTACATGTTTATTTTCTGTCTAGGTAGGGTTTCTCCCTCTTTTTTTTTAAATACAAGACAGCTTTCTAGAAAGTTCTCCTTCCACTGGTAGGTTCACTGGGTGAAAAACTGCAATAACTCATTATCTTTTGATTAAAAGCTGAGAACTAACTGTAATATATTCTATATTAAAAAAATTATCTAAGGAAAAATAAAACTGCAGTGGGTTCCTTCCTTTGCTCTGGCAGCTTCAGTCTTGGTCATCAGCACACTGCAGGGTTTGTATAGCCCTGGCAGGAAGGAGGGGGACTGGAGGTCTCCACACAGCAGCCACATTGCAATGGTGTTTCCCTTCTCACCCAAGCTTCAACACTGCTGCCCACCAAGGCAGGAACAAATAGGCTGTCAATGAAGAAAACTAGTAGTCTGTGTTCATCCAGAGGGGAAAGCTGGGCCTGAGGGGACACCCTTCCTGTGCACTGGCCCACAGAGAGTGAATTGCACTGGAGGTGGGTGTGTTGGTCCCTTAGGTGTAGGAGGTGCTGGATGTCCAGAGCTGTCCTCCACCCGCCAGGTGAAGCTCCTCAGGGAGGGCTGGAGGATCTGTTCAGTGGGCAGTGCTCCTCATCCCCAGTCCTGGGCAACCACACAGTGGAGGAAGGAGGCTGCAAGGCTGAACCATGGCCTGAAAGCTACCTCAGCATAGAATGCAAGCTAGGACAAGACACTGGGTGAGACTGAGTCCCAGAAGGAGGTGCAAGTGTCCAAACCCTGCCCTGGGGAGGCTGCACGCTCAACTTCAGGAAAACATGCTAAAGAACAAAAGTGAAACCAAAACTGCTTCACAGAAGCTGTACTAAAGTATCAATTAGGGAGTTAATCCAGCTGTAAAAGTCACAGTTTACATACTGATGTTCATTTAAATTGTAATACTGATGTTGTATTTAGTCTCTCTTTCATAATGTGTGTGGCAGAGTCTCTGCCAGTAGCACCACTCATACAACCCCCTGCAAACTCAGGTCACAATAAATTCACAGAAACCCTCAGCCACCCACTCCACCCCTGCCAAAACAAATAAACAAAAAAACCCCAAAAAACCCAAAACCAACCAACCAACCCAAAAAAACCAACCAAAAGAACATCACCAAACGACCCACCACAGAAACACATCCACCTCCAAACCAAAAAGAACACCACCAAACAACCCACCACAGAAACACATCCACCTCCAAACCAAAAAGAACACCACCAAACAACCCACCACAGAAACACATCCACCTCCAAAGGAGTTTTTCCACCAAGGATAGTGGCAGCAGGCAGAACTTGCCTATTGCTGCTGCAAGAGGAAAACTACTGATGGAGCTACTATAAATACTGTCTTAATTGGATACTCAAATACTCTTTAAACATTTGGGACCCAAGGACTTTCTTCAAAGGCAAAGACTGAGTTCAAGGCCTGAGTACTGGGCTTGGGAGGATGCCCCACCAGCTATTAAATGCTGGCCCTCTGCCTGCCTGGTACCTGGTTTATGGCATTTCTCAACTCACCTTGGCCTTGGGACCAATTCTAAGTGCTGATGCCCAGGGAGGGTTTACATGAGCACCCTTGCTGAGAGACCTTGTTGCTTAGCAAAATGTAGTACTAATGGGTGAGATAACCATCTTTCCTGCACTAGCCAAAACAGGATACTGATGTAACATCCTGCTAGGTTTTGAGAAACCAAGGATTCCCTGTCCAGGATGCTGACAGAAGAATCACCCCAGCAGCGTATGCTAGGATTAAATAGTTAAGTACAGCAGTAGCCTAAATTCCAGTGATGTTTACTTTTGTAATATAGTAAGACAAAAATAACCAGCTTCCCATTAGTGTTAGAATAATTAAGTCTTGCTGCTACAAGGAGGTCCAAGGTAACTGCAAACAAGTGCAGTGGAGAAGGATGTGAAAACCAAATTCTCATGAAAACAGGCTTCCCCCAGTGAGCTACTCACTTCACTGCCCTATCTGCTCATAAAGAGAAAGCAAAGTGGAACTTGTTATAAAGCATTTATTTTCATTATGTGTTGGAAAGGGACAATTCTGTCTTCAAAACAATTACAGAGATAATGCCACAATACCTACTGCATATTGCTTTACTGTTTAAACCAAAATATTGTACAAAACAAGTGCTTGGCAAGTGAAAAGAAAGAGTATGTTACTACTGAAATCAATGCTGTTAGATGAAAGCACCATCTCCATTGCCAGATCTAATCAGTCACGCAGTTGAAGACTGATAAGCCAGATAGGAAGTATTTTGGGGTTTTAAAGTCACAACCTCTCAAGGGCTTATGTAAGTCTATAAAAATTTAAGTACAGAAATGGGAATTATGTTTCAGAAATCATAGCAGTGAAGTGAATCCCATGACACGCTTGTTAACGCTGTACAGCTGGATTTGAACAACAGATACTGATGAACTTGCAAAACCTAACACACAGAGAAAGCAGTCCCCAAGATTCAGCCATGCTTAGGCTGGGAGCAATGCTGGAGAGTGAAGGAGAATACTGGACTCTATTCACACCTGGAGGGCCAGTTTTCTCAAAACTGTTGGGATCCCAAGGAATTGTTGTTACTCCGTTTTAAAAATAACTGCATTTCAGTATGGAATTCTCACAAGGGCATACGCAAGCTTTACCAAATACTGAATCAGAAATAAATAATAAAAGATACATCTAATATATGCTTTATTTTTAATTATTTTTTTTACAGCACTGACTTTACAAGAGGATAGACAACTCATTTTTAGGGGCTGCTAACATTTGAAACAAAGAAATCGCTATTTTATATGCAATATATACTCAACCCTTTAATAACTTTATATATGTATATATGACTTTTCACACAAAAAAATGTTAAAATAATTTATGTCTAAAAAACATAAAGCGTAAAGAGCAAAGGAGGAAATAAAATGTGGGTTTCCTTAAAAAGGATGGAATAGGAAGACCTGATTTTCATGAACTCCATTTGCTGTTTCAGCTATTTCTGGAGTTTAAAGAGATTTCCAGGCCATCAACAGAAAATTCCCGATGGATTGGGAGCCCTCTGCAAGTTTATGGCATGCTGGGCAAGGCCACCTCCTCATGAGCTCATGTGCCCCACAGACATCTATTGGTGTCAGCCCTAGTGGATTCGGCCTAAGGAAGGTGGAGAGAAAAAACATCCCCTCGGACTGCTGTTAAAAAAGCAGAGTGAAACTCTGGATTACTGGTATTCCTGACATCCACCAGACAGGATTTCAATCCTACCACTCCTTGTTCTCCTTCTGCAAATCAGATACAGGGCATTTTCTTACAGGGGATTTTTCATTTCCACAGGAAAACTGCCACAGCAGGAGAGGTGGACCAGACCCAAACAGCCACCTGTATGCACACAGTGAGAACAATTCCCTTGCGCATAGCGAGAACGATTCCCTTTGCTTGCTACTGTGCTTGCATTGCTGAGGAATCACTCTTAACATTTCCGTTTATACCTGGATCCTCTCAAACTTAAACCACCTTGAATAATTTTTGTGGCCATGTAAACACGACAGAATCCATGAGGGATCTGAAACCCAGTTGGTCAAAAGCTCAAGAGTTGATGGCCTGGATCCACATAAAGTGAAAAGGGAAAGGAAAGGTAGTGAAGACGTGGAAAATACTTTTCTGGAGGTTACATTCCTCTGAAATCAGTATTAAAGCAATATGACAAATAAAATCAGCAATGTGATCTGCAATGGTGTGTCCATTTATCTATGAAAGCAAGAGAATATTAAAGGAAATATCTTAATCTACACAAAGCATTTTCACATACTCCTAATTACAAAACACACAGCTGCAACATCATAATTGTATACCAAATACAGAAATCAATACATCTCTTACTAAAATGGAGAGAGGAAAAGAAAATTAATGGAGTAATGCAAGTGAACTCCTGCAAGTGTGCACATGGGGAGACTGCTACAAACTCAACATAGACTCTATTCACTAAAAATAATAAAAATCCAAGATTTTCTGCACAGCTGTGGAAGGCAAGGCTGCAAGACTGTGAAAAGGCCTGACTCACTTGTCACTGCTGCCCCACAAAAACTTCAGGATACTACTGTTAGTCCAAGAACTGATAAGCCTGGATTTTTTTTATTGGATGGAAAACAATAAAAGCATTTTTCCTTTCTTTCACTCTTTTTATGTCAGCCAATTCAAACAGCTCTGGTCTGATTTATTCTGTTGCCTTTGGACTATAACCTGCCTTTGCTATCTACCAACTATTCCACCTATTTGTTCCCTGGCTGGACACTGCCTGCAGGCTATCTGGAAAATTTACAGCTTTATCTTGAGTAATCTTCACTACCTCATGAAGCCTCAGAGCTGGGTTCTTAATGTGTACTTATCTATAATGAGAACAAACTAAACAGGTGGTTTTCCCTCTGAGCAACCTGCTGCAGACCCCCTCTGCACAAACATTCCTACACTGAGGATGGAGATCTGCAAACAGATTTATCACTCCAACATCTGAATAGCATTAATAAAAATAGTGCATCCTATCTACCGAGCAGCCTGGTCAGTCAGCTCCTACAGTACACAGGTTGAGTAGTCAGTCATGTGCTTAGCAAAGGCAAAGCAGCATTGGCCCAGTGGTAGCTCTGTGTTACACAAACCACGTGTCAGCACCAACGCTCCTAGTTAGGCTGCATTTCTGCAGTTGGTTTTCATGGAACAATCAGGATGTTCTAGTACAAACCCAAGCACAACACGGCAAAGTAAGCTAGCAGGGAAGGAGGATAGGGATGGCTTTACACTGCAGGTCATAATAATACCATCCAAGATCTCTTCAACAGGGAAAACTTTTCACCTACTGAAGCCAATTACATAATTATAGTGGAAGCTAGAGTCCCATCTCCTCCATCACACTGACACAAACCCTGGAAAAATGTCAGTCAAGCTAATGGTGTTCTTGTGGATCTCTAGGAGTGAAGCAGAACAGAAACATAGGCCTAAGAAGCTAACTGGTGACCATGCAATTTTAATATAATTGCTCCCGTCAACAAAGCCTCTAAAAAAACACAGCAGAACCTTTTCTAACCCACGATGGCAGAATTCAAACAGGCATTATGGAAAGTCTCCCTCAGATTGTCTGCAATTTTAAGAGCAAGGGCACTCAGGTATGGTCTAATACTACTTGACTCTCCTACTTTCACAAAAGATGACAAGACTACAGAATATTAACTAACTTACTGAGAAGCTTATCTTAAATCAAAACTATCCTGAGGCAGCAATTGAGAAAAGCACTTTAGCACAGGTTTAATAACATATGCATGCTCAAACGTTTTGCAATAATGTAATTCTGTGTCTGAATACTTGGTAATTTTTACAGGTTTGGCTTACAAAAGTTGGTCTCCCAATTTGCCCCAGTAATTAGCAACATTCTAGTATATGAGCTGCAACAATAATTTCTGCAAGGAAAGTACAGCAATTGCATGGTAATTTATGTGAAAACTCTACTGTAATGCCACATCACAACAGGTGCCTGCATTTCTGCACCTGTTAAATTAAAGTGATACTGATATATTTGATAAATAAAAAAATAAATTACAGGCTATGGGAAAAAAAAGTCACTGATCACACCAATTACCCAAATTTGCTTTTCTAGTTACTGCCAAGATCTGGAGTAGTATTTAAATATAGTATTTCTGCAAGCCTTCAGAGAATTACAAAATAAACTTCTAACAATCATTTGTAAACAAGTTTAAAATGCACAATTATATTTCAGTAGTTTATTTTGGAGAAATAAAGCAGTGCAAAATAGGCCAACCAAAATTAAGAAGGCAGCCAGGAAAATAAAATTCTCATTTGATGTTCTAACTAGGAAACAGCATACAGACATTTCCATTGGATCCAACACTAGGATTCATGTAAACATAGTTTGAAAGGTCTTGAGTTACTGACCCAGTCTTAACATCATTGCTTCTTTCCCACCACCCACTTAAAAAAAACCCAACACACCCCCCCNTGTAGGAAAGGGAGCGAAAGGCAATTCTACAAACACTCCACCAGCTGGTTACACGAAAGTACCATACAAAAATATGCACTGGCAGGTTCCTTCCTGAGGGTATCTCTTGTTATACATGTAACATAAAAACACTTTTAAAAATTTTAAACAAAGAAAAACAAACCTCAAACTGTAGATGTCAAATTTATTTCATTCATGGCTTTATGAAAGATTTGGTCTATTGTGACTACTTTTATGAACCCTTACCTATGTTTATCTAACTCACCCCACAGCCACCCCACCACCTGTGAGCTTCCAAAAACCTGGGATCCAGCAGCCTCAAAGCATACAAGGGTTGTGAAACATGCCCAGCTCAGAACTGATCTGCAGTAGTCAAGGAAGCTGGCTGCATTTATGTGCACCCTTGAACTTGACACATACAATGCTCAGAAAGTCCTTCCAGCCTCGACAGAAATCTTTAAGTTAGTAACCCCTCTAGAGGTGGAATAATCTCCTGTGTAAATAATCCTCAAAAAACTCAGTCCTAGCTACAGGAAATTCCCAAGAATGGCATACTGGGAACAACCCAAATCTCTCTGAAGGAAAAAACACTGTTTACACAAAAGAACTCCCACCTAACGCTCTTCAAAACTCTTTTCCCTCCAGGAATGGTACAATCAGGTAGGGTGACATCTTTTAGAGAGTTTAATCCTCTCTTCGTAGTCTGCCTGGGCTTTAAGCTCTAGATACTTTCCTTTTGAGTAGCTATCTAATACATGACACTAAACAAACTGGTATTAAAAGCTGCAGTGATAGATGCTTTACTAATACCTGCTATAGAAAGTCAGAAATTTCCATATCAGTGAACAAGAAGTTTAAATTAAGGAAAATTTCTTAAAATCATCCCTCTTAAACATACTTTAGGGATTATAGGGGAAAGAGAAGGCCACTCTGTCTACCAAAATAGTGTCTCCATTCTCAGCACTGACAGACTTGGTTATTTCTGTTTAGTGTTCAGAATTGGCAAAAGTTGCAGGAATTCTCAACAGCAGAAGATGCTTCCCTGCTAGAAGAGGCAACAGAAGGTGAACACTGTCGGTTTACTGCATATCTCGAGAGATACAAATTGGCTTTGCTATAGCTTACAAATCATATAAAGAACTATTGTAAATTACTGCATACCTCATTTGCCAGCTTGCCACAACATAATGTGGTCTCTAAGCTAGAGCTGTCATGTACTTCTACCACATACAAAGGTACACAACTCAGCTTACCTAATCTGCAAAATTTAAAAGAACTCCACAGCAGCACAGAGCAATTGCACTCTCTAAGGAAAATCTGTGGCTCTGATTGACAGCCTTCTCACAGAACTGTCCCAGAGTCCTCACAAGTGCAATGGACAAAAAATTAAATTCTCTGCTATGGGATGAGCTGCTTCCATCAGCTCTTTTAGGATTTCACCACTAGCAGATGATTGAAAGGGTGATATTTAATCTACTAAATCACTCAACCTAACTATCAGCACCCTGTTTGGATCAAATGTGTCACTGATAGTAGGCATGGTCAGAAGCTGCTTTTGACTGAAGCAGTAAGGCCTAGGTAAGGAACTGGAAAGTTGGAACCAGGGTGGTCACCTGTGTTCTGCATCCTGAACAATCGGTCTGCCTCTGTCCTGCTCAAAGTGCTGCAGCTTCACAGCAAGCTACCTGTGAACATCTCATCTGGTCAATGTCGCAAAAGATTTGGTTTAGTGATACTGAAGTTGTCTTAGCTTTTTTTTTTTTTTTTGCAATGGCCTACCTGGAAAAGGGGGATAGGGAATATTTTAGGCAGAAATCTCTAGCACTGTTACATTCAGACACTGCATTTCATTGTTATTATCTTCTTGATATCATGAGGTCCGATTTTAAAATGCTGGTCACCAGTGATTACAAAGAACAATGGAAATGAAAGAGCAACCCTCCCACAATGAAAGGACTAGTGTTAAAACCCATGTGTGTGTAAACTCACTACAGATTTGCAACTGGAATCTGATGAAATGGATCTGAATCACTTTTGTACTCTCCTCCTTTCAGTCCATTTCATCAGCAAATCAGGTTAAATCAAATGGTAAGCTTTTTTTTTTTGTGTGTGTGTGTTTGGTTTTTTTTTGTCTGTGTGTGTGTTGTGTTTTGTGATGTTTGTTGTTTTGTTGCTGTTGTTTTAGTTTTTTGCAATTGTGTTGTTACAGCCTGATCTGGTTCTAGGACCATAACTTCTATCTCTGTGGCTTTTGTCAGTCCATGGCATTGGCAAGTTATTGAGAAGAAGCTTTTGTTGCCAATGTAGCGACGCAGTGCTGCTGGAAGCTGGGGGACACTGCTGAGTTGCAGCCTAGTCTCTGATGTTGCAGTTTTACTGAGCTGTTGGTCTCGCTTTCCACAATCCAGGAGGAGTCTTTTCCCATGACACCGAGACAGCCTGTGCTAGCGCAGCATATCCGCTCGTCCATGATCCCGCTGGTCTGCTCTGCCAGGAGCTTGCTTCGGTTTAGCTGGGTCACCTCAGGTGCCTGGCCCTGTAGGACAGCAGCTATGTGGTTCAGGAGATCTGTGAAAAATTCAGAAACGCCCTCGTAACCTGCAGAGAGAAAAAACAAAGGAGAGAAAAAAAGGAACTTAAGGAATTTTTGTAGTTCTTTGAAAGGCTTCTTGTACCAGCTTACTTCTTGGGCTGTCCTTGCCTTCCAAGTGATAATGAAAAATCTTCTTGAGTAACTGCAAGAGGACATCAGCATAAAAAGCAATAAAGACCCTTGCTACAAAAATGTTTTGGTTCAATGAGAGAAATCGCCACCTTTCAGGTCTTTTTCCTCCCAAGAATATATGGGCATGAGGATGATCAGAGGGCTGGAGCACCTCTCCTATAAGGACAGACTGAAAGAGTTGGGGCTGTTCAGTCTGGAGAAGAGGAGGCTCCGAGGTGACCTTATTGTGACCTTCCAGTATCTGAAGGGGGCCTACAAAAAAGCTGGGGAGGGAGTTTTTAGGCTCTCAGGTAGTGACAGGACTAGGGGGAATGGAGCAAAGCTGGAAGTGGGTAGATTCAGACTGGACATGAGGAGGAAGTTCTTCACCATGAGAGTGGTGAGACCCTGGAATGGACTGCCAAGGGAGGTGGTTGAGGCCCCATCCCTGGAGGTGTTTAAGGCCAGGATGGATGAGGTTCTAGCCAGCCTGATCTAGGGTATGGTGTCCCTGCCCATGGCAGGGGGATTTGAACTAGATGATCCTTGTGGTCCCTTCCAACCCTGACTGATTCTATGATTCTATATATATGTGTATACAAAATTTCAGGTATATTGTATCATTTGTTGCCGAGTTCAGTTTTTTTCTTAAGTTACAAACTCTGTATTCCAACAATGATCTCTTCCATCCTGTCTCCATGTTTATGATATAGAGTAGCTCTAATGCAGAGTTCGCTTGAGGGTCTGGACCCTCTCTAGAATTTGCCCAGCAATGTCCTCAGTCAGAGAAAAACTCAGAGGGGAGGACAGTGGGACAGTTTCTATACCCTACAGGAAATGGCAGCTTCCCACAGCATAAGAAGCAATGTGATGCTTGTTTAATCTAAACTAACTTGGCACTTAAAACATGTTTCCCACTATGAACAATGTCTGGAAAAAGCACTCAAGGGATAGTAACCATCTATCAGTGGTACAGACTTTGGTAGAATCCTCAATCTTTTACCTCACTACTGAAACCACCTTTCTGCATGTTATGTTAAGTGATTCCTGACAATTTAGAAGGCTAAGTTTGACAACGAGTGTCCTGGTTAAAATAGTTGCTCAAATACCAAGAGATGTGACTTTTTTGGTGACAGAAAGGATGGCAGTAAGCGTACAGAGTTTCTGGCTCTATTTTAAACACTCTGGCACAGGCGGAGTTTTATCACTGCACTCATGTTAGAATTGAGCCAGACATGCAACATACCAGCACAGTATCCTGAAATGGAGCTTCACTGCTACTGCATTACCTAAAATTGTTATCAATTTGATTTGTTGACATATGCCACTCACTGCATTTAATGGGATAGGCTGACTGTTCTAAAATGTCTATAAAAGTATTCTGAAGGTGATCTAGTGTTGAAAGACTGAAGCAGTACACGTTTACAAGTCCCACATGAAGGGCAGACATTCGCAGGGCAGCATGTGAGCAGAATCAGACACCACAAAGCAAGCGTACATTTTAAAACGCTTCAAGTGATGTGATTGCAGGGCAGAAGGGTCCCTCAGATCCATAAATAATTCAGTTTTGATCTCCCTTCTCCTGGAAAGACCAACTTTCTCAGGCAACAAAAACTCAACTGCTTGAAGAATATAAGGTAAGAGGACAATCACCTTCAGATACATTATGGTGCATTTATGACTCTTACATTAGCCAGTTAATTCTTATTTAGGTTGCTACTCTGCTTTGAATTTTATTTTAGTTGGTCACAATTCTCCTAGATACTTAACAGGTCACACAAAACACCAGCAACATGAGACATCTCCCAGTTTTCCTTCTCAAAGGCCCTTGAACAGATTCTCCACAAAAATCAGCCATTTCAAAGCTCCCAAGTTTCCTATTGCCCCACACAATAATCCAGTGGTCAGCAGGAGCAACTAGGATTCTTACATCTGGTCATGGGAGCCAGAACAAGATCTCCACCTCTGACAGAGGTGCTTGTTATGCTTCCTCGCTTATGTAAAACCCAAGGGATTAGCCTTCAAATCTACTCAGAGTGCTTCAAACACCCCAGGAATAAGCCTTCTCCATGGCAACAGCTTTAATATTCAGTCAGGAGATCCATAGTAACCTAGAGTGTTTTGTGTCTGCTCTCTGAAAACAAACTGGCCTTGTTTGAGGGCACCTGGCAAACTCACAAAGAAATTACTTTAAATATTTAACAGGAATAAGATGGCCAGTTATTCAGGTTTGAAATCAGCAGATGTTACACTGTAAGGAAGTTGTACATGCAGGTTTCCTCTGAGTTAAGTCTTCTGCACACTGGCTGGAAAGGTCTGGGTAATTTGGCTTGGTCACACAGAAGAAACTTCACACACTTTTGAAAAAGAAATGCAAGGAAGGGAGGAATACAACCAAGGTGTCTCATCTTTTCCAGAAAGCCTAAGGAAGGCTGCAAACTCAGCAGATATTGCTTTACTCTTATTCACTAGCTGCTGCTGCTGCTGCAGGCCTCTCAAAAAAGGCACTTGTGGGTTATCATAGTGCTGTGATGATGATAAAATCAAGAAGGAGATTAAATTACATCCTCAGAAATTACTGGCAATGATTTGAGGTTCATGTCACACAAGAAATCAGTGGGAGGATGTAACTTTTGCATGCCTCCAGCATGTACTGTCCTAGCACTGCCCACTGAAACCATTTTGGAAATGCCTGTCTACAAGAGGTCTGAATTTTGCTTTGCTGAAAGCAGTCTCCAGTCCTCTGGCTGCACATGGATAGGAGAGATGTCCACCCACCAATACATCTGAAAATAAGTACTTGCACCCCCGAGCTCTGTGGAGTCAAGAAATGTATATGGGCATTTTTAAGCTACCATTAGAAATGCTACCTGCCTGGGTTTTAGGAGATTCTTCTTGATCTGGCACACTCTACTGCATCTTCCTCTGGGAAGAGCTAAATGAACAGCCCATGTCTTACATTTGTGGCTGTATGTTAACACACACAAAGTACATGTTCAGAACCAGCAGTTCACCTATACTGGTGACAGGCTGCAGGATGTGCTCACAATCTGCTGCTCGGACAGGGTGAGCTCAGACACAGCCACAGGCCAGCAGGCTATCTAGAGCCTGTTCTACTACCTGTGGTCAGACAACATAAAACCTACATGCTATGTAACTGTACCCACAGTTCAATCTCTCAGCTGGTAACCACTGCTAAATAAAATCTCAGTGGTTTCCTACAGACCAGGTGGCCTGTCAGACGTTTTAGACATTTATCTTTAAAATCTTCTCAAAGAGTTGCTGGTGCTAATGGAGCAGATAATACACAACATCCTCCTATGGGTAAATCTGCTCTAAATTCTGACATTAATCTAATCTCAATATGACATCCACGGAGCAGCAGGTTCAAACGAGCTTCAAACACAAAAGGCAGCACATAAGGAAACCAGGCGGTTGGATAAGGCTTTGGTTTGGCCTAGCCACAAGCAATAACTTGACCTTCATGAAAGAGGTTGTCAATGCTCTTTAAAGGGCACCTCTTCTTCTCCCTTCCCCAAAGCAGTGGTGCAGAGACAATGCAGCAGGCCCCTGAAGTGTCTAACTTGGCTCCAGTGTGGTTCTACTGCAATATTTTCAGAATAGGTTGACTTGAGGAAGAGGAGCAAGGGAAAGCCCCTTCCTGGGACTGCACTGAGTCACAAACAGTGAGATCGCACTGCTGATGCAACTTTCTTGAGCAGGGCTGAACTTGAACTCCTCATTCTCCATCAGTGAAAGCCAGGCCTTGAAGCTCTTAGCATTTAATCATACCGGCCCCTTGAGGGAAGAAATGTAGCTGTCTGGGCTAGATATGCTTTTGGGCAACAGAGTATTCCGTGTTGAGATAGAATTTTTCTTCTGTTGTATTTTACCCAACTGCATCTTCTTTGATCTCAGCAACCCTCAAGAGCAGCTCATCTCTCTCAGTTTTGCTACCTTTTACAAATTTGAAGCCAGTTCTGTCTAGACCCAGTCTTCTCTCTTTCTTATGCCTAGTCCCTTCTGCTATCCCCTAGACTTCAGCCAATCAGTCTTCAACCCATCCCACGGTGATAAAGCCAGTAGCTACCTTCACCACCTACACGTTCATGACCAAAAAAATTATGTGTGAGATACAATGTAGACCTGTGCATAAGAAGCTTCTCTGTGCTCTCAAGCCTTCTGCAAGGACTAAACTACACTATTCATTCAGTGTCTCTTCAAAGACCAGTAACTGTGCAGACTGAAATACAGGACTTGGGTTGAATATTGAAAACTATTGCCTCAGGGTATGAGTATAGCAGCGCATGAGGCTGAAGACAGTTCTGCAAACAGTTCCACAAACTTCTACTGCAATATCTGAAGGGGGCCTACAGGAAGGCTGGGGAGGGACTATTGACAAGGTCTTGCAATGACAGGACTAGGGGCAATGGGTTTAAACTGGCAAAGGGGAGATTTAGACTGGATGTTAGGAGGAAGTTCTTTACAGTGAGGGTGGTGAGGCACTGGAACAGGTTACCCAGGGAGGTTGTGGCTGCTCCCTGCCTGGAGGTGTTCAAGGCCAGGTTGGACGAGGCCTTGAGTAACCTGTACTAGTGGAAGGTTGGAACTAGATGCCTATGGCAGGGGGTTGGAACTAGGTAATCCTTGAGGTCCCTTCCAACCTTACCATTCTATGATTCTCTAAGACAATATTATTCCTTTTTAAGTAGTTGCTCTCCAATTTGGACTTTTCAACATTTCAAGAAAATGGGAATTCCTGTCTGTGCAAAGTACCAAATACAAAACAATACTTGGGGGAAAAAAAAAAAAAAAGGAAGAAAAAAAAACCCAGGCAAAACAAACACCCCCCCCAAAAAAAAAACCCACCAACCAAAACCTAACAACCAACCAAACAAAAAACCAATACAAACCCCCTCCCAATAAGGGCAAAGGAGGTGATTTTCCCCCTTTACTCTGCTCTCCTGAGATCCCACTTGGAGTACTGTGTGCAGTTCTGGAGCCCTCAATACAAGAAGGACATGGAACTGTTGGAGTGAGTCCAGAGGAGGGCCACAAAGATGATCAGAGGGGTGGAGTAGCTCTGCTATGAGGACAAGCTGAGAGAGTTAGGGCTTTTCAGCCTGGAGAAGAGAAGGCTTCAAGATCTTATAGTCACCTCCCAGTATCTGAAGGGGGCCTAAAGGAAGGATGGGGAGGCACTATTTACAAGGTCTTGCAATGACAGGATGAGGAGTAATGGGTTTAAACTGGAAGAGGGTAGATTTAGGTTGGATGTTAGGAAGAAGTTCTTTATAGTGAGGGTAGTGAGACACTGGAATAGGCTGCCCAGGGAGGTTGTGGATGCTCCCTCTCTGGAGGTTTTCAAGACCAGGTTGGTCTTTAGCAACCTGTTCTAGTGAGCGGTGTCCCTGCCCATGGTGGGGGGTTGGAACTAGATGATCCTTGAGGTCCCTTCCAACCTAAATCATTCTATGATTCTATTCTATGATAATAAAAAATGCGAAACATCAACCTAAAAGGCAAGATTCAGGACTGCAGAAGAACATCATGCATCACTGACTTCCAGACCTACTGTCTGAAATACAATCCCATTCATAAAACTGAAATGGCTCCATCTGACACCCAGTTCAGGTTTTTCACTGCTCTTTTCAGAAGACTGGTTTCATTGCATCAACACCATATGGCAGAATCAAGCTGCAGAGCGACCTGAGAATAGTAGGACTGCAGTTTTAAAAGGAAACCAGTTCCTGTGGAGATAGACAGGTAAGGCACTGCAAAGGCAGTAGTGGGTCTGAGGACCTGAACTGAAAAATTGTGAACACCGAGGGCTCAGGGCAAGACCTCTAGATGTAAAGATACCTCAGCCACGTAGAAAATACAAACTCTTCAATTACAAGTTAAACAAACGATGTAAAAGCCTGTGTATGTCTCTGGAACTCTGTATCACTATTCAGGTAATAAAAGGAAATTCTCAAAAAGAAACCTCACACAGAACAGCATCAGGTAAGATGATGCATCAGGAATAGTGTGGCCAGCAGGAGCAGGGAGGTCATTCTCCCCCTGTACTCTGCACTGGTTAGGCCACACCTTGAGTACTGTGTCCAGTTCTGGGCCCCTCAATTTAAGAGGGACATTGAGGTGCTTGAGCGTGTCCAGAGAAGGGCAACGAGGCTGGTGAGAGGCCTCGAGCACAAGCCCTATGAGGAGAGGCTGAGGGAGCTGGGATTGTTTAGCCTGGTGAAGAGGAGGCTCAGGGGAGACCTTATTGCTGTCTACAACTACCTGAAGGGTGGTTGTGGCCAGCAGGAGGTTGCTTTCTTCTCTCAGACAACCAGCACCAGAACAAGAGGACACAGTCTCAAGCTGTGCCAGGGGAAGTTTAGGCTCGAGGTGAGGATAAAGTTCTTCACCGAGAGAGTCATTCACCACTGGAATGGGCTGCCCAGGGAGGTGGTGGAGTCACCATCCCTGGAGGTGTTCAAGGTGGGTTTGGACGTGGCACTTGGTGCCATGGTCTAGTCTTGAGGTCTGTGGTAACGGGTTGGACTTTATGATCTTTGAGGTCTCTTCCAACCTTGGTGATACTGTGTGTGTGTGTGATACTGCGTATTCCTTTCCCATGTTAGGCTACTGAACTTGACACAAGGGACAAATCATTATTGGCTCCTCCCCATATACACTTACAACTCCTTTTAACAATTCTTCTGGTCAAGGATCTTGTTTAGTTGTTTTGGAGTAATATTTTGTGCTTAAAAAAGCAGAACAATTCTACCTGTTTTCACATGCTCTATTCTATCGTTTTACTCCAAGATGCAATTAGGACAACCTGCACTCCACAATGCGCTTAAGAGAACCTGTAAGCATATTTAACTTTTTACAGCAACTTTTGCACACCTACAATTTTATCATCTTCTTCAGATTCTTCTGTTCCTTTTGTGCACAAATGTCTTTTCATGGGGAATCAATCTGCACAGGAAAGGAACAGTTTGCTGCTTCCACCCCCTCAACACTTCTAATGGCACAGTCTGGAAAAACAGAAATCTTAAAAGGTTGTCCTGAAATGGAATTTATCCTTCTTCTTTTCATCTTCAGAATGGGGGATAGGCCCAGAAAGGCCAGATCCCAGCATACAATCCCACATTTCAGCTCCTGCGCATCACTTTGCAGGAACAGCCACATCATACACGGCTACTAAAATCTGACTGTGTCTCCTGAGAGCTGGTATTTTGGCAGCACATTCCAAATCTAGATCAGAGTTCTGCCCTTCCCAGGTTGAATAGCGTGTTATCTCAGAACAATCTGGCTGCTGTTCTCCTGTGTTCCTTCTGGGAAGCAATGATGACACCAGCAGTAAAATGTCATTCTAAGCACACACCGTATGGTTTCCACAAAGCACGAGTGGAAAGGCCTTTCTCACCTGGGAATGCATTTATATCAATGACAGCATGCTGCCCAGTCTGATTGTTAATGATGATATCAATTCCAAAAAGGGAAACTCCCAGAGCTTGCCGCAGAGCCTTAGAGATTTCCCGGATGACGTCGTCATTTGGCCGCTCAAATACTCCTTCGATTTTATCCAGCTGTAGTAGAAAAAGACACACTGGTGAGGTATGCTGAAACAGGTTTTTTTTTAGTGGAAAGATTGACTTTCAGAAGTTTCCAGAGGCATATCCATCAAATCTAATAGCAGAGAACTGGTGGCATGAAACAGAAAGACAGCAAAAAGAAACCGCTTTCATAATTCTGTCTCCTTCCTATATTGGAAGTTTACCTGCTCTCAGTGCCTAGTTCTTTCTATTCATACTGGTGCAGCTTCTTGAGAGACAGAGCAGCATAGGAATGGATGGAGAATCAGACCCATTGTTTTCAGTCCTAGATCTACACCTTAAAAAGGTATATATCGCTGGTGTGTTTCACTCTGTGCTGCAAATATTCTAGATATCACTGCCATACTTCAACGTAGATTCAAGCCTACAGTAAAGGGATGATAATACTGGTTCCCGCCATTAGTTCCGTCTGAGACATATAATAAGACTCAGGGCAGAGGCTAATTCAGAAGGGATCTCTTTTGTGTGGGCTTTCATGTATAAGTTATTCTGCAAACATTTATTACAATGAGTAACTCAGATTACTTATGACTGGAAGACCTAATTTTCTTCACTTTTCAAACAACACATTTTGCCACAGAAGTGTGGTGGTATACCTACAGAAGTATGCATTGAAGATGTATATGAGAGAGATGGCAGGTAAACCACAGGAGCATATACTCTCTGTGACTAGCACAATTACAGTTTTAATATTTAGCATGTCTATCTGTGTTGCACACAACTTAAAATTTAATCACTGTTGACTACTCCAAGAGAGCTTGTGAAACAGAAAAGAATCTGGAGACTCAAAGATTGAAAGGACTCAGTCCTGTAAAGTGACTTTCTCAGGAGTAAACTGCCCAAGAACTTAGTAGGATTTGTCAGCTTATTAAAAGGACTTGCAATGCAAGCATGAAATGGTGCAGCATGCTGCCACTGCGGGCCTTGAAAAACATCCAGAAATGGTCCCATGGTCACGGCTCGGGCACTGCAGTCAGATACTGGCCCTCTGTGGCCCTGCCCAATGCAGCTTCTCTGCTAGAATTTAAACTGTGACATTCCTCACAGAACTGAGTCCTAGAAGGATGATTTATGCTTATTAAGTTTTCTGGACAGGAAAAGGCCACGTATTTGCCCTCAGAACCTCCTTCTTCCCTTTGCCTAGATTAGCTCTGGGGAATTTAGGCCTGGCAAGCAACACAACCCTGCTGCATCAGTGCTTCCTCACCAGAGCTCGGTAAGGAAAACCAGAGGGGGGTACAGTCATGCTGGCTCGTTGTACCAAACAGACCTCAGCCTGCAACACAGAAGCAGACAACTTGTGAAGGAGAGTCACTAGCTACTAATACTTTGATAAGAAAGGACTAGATACAGTTTTCCAGCCATGCTAGAGGAAAAAAGACCAAGTGTACTTACTGCTGTTAAGACGGATGAGGATTCTGGTTTTGAAACATTGTGGCTGTTGAAAAATATTGATTCTCTGTCTGGAATGAAAAGCAGGTTGTAAATAACTAGGCATGATTTTAATTTCCAAATGATTAGTGAAGAACAGCAGATGGCACTACAGCCCCAGGAATCTAGTGCTGATCCCTACCAGTAGTCCCCAGCCACCCACTCTCCTGCCAGCTGGCACTTAGCTGCCGGCACAAGCAGGGATCCACAGCTGGGTCACCTATGGTTTTTGGACCTCAGACTAACAATAAACAGAATGGCACAGGGTTAACAGAAATCAGTTTCCTTTCCTTCACCAAAGAAAATTATCCGAGTTCTGTAAAATAATGAAGTTATTTTCTGCTGGTTTGCTATACTAAAAGTGACAGTTGCAGACAGTGAACACTGAGATCCCTGTGAACCTGGGAAGAGCACTGCCATCATGGAGGAAGAAGGAATTTTCATGGTCAGAACCTGCTCTCTTTATGGAAGCACCACAGAAATGCAAGAGACATGCTCAGGTGACAGAAGCCATTAACTTCCATAGTGGAAATCACAAAAAGAATTGTACCACCACTTCCTGCCCTCCTCCCTCTGTTTTGGAGGTTTTACTGCTGGGGAGAAATCCGCCACAGCAATTTTCCTCATGGGACTCTCACCACAGCAAACTGATGGCATCGTACAGACAACCCACACAGAAACACCTGGACCAAAGTCTCAGCATGCAGATGGCAGCAGCATGAGTGTTTCTGCTGTGCTGGTCTCTCTGGGTGGACATTTAAGAGCAGCCGTGGGGCCACATACAATAAAGATGGGGGAGCTGTGAAAAGCAAGCCCAAATCTACTTCACAGACTGACACTTCTTGCTGTTTTCTGCCACCTAGAATGGCCTTCTATTTTCAGACAGTCAGTTCCTAGAGTGCCTCGCAGCCATAAGATCTACTTAATCATCAAGTGTCTGCAGCACGGCCCACTTAAACTCTCATAATGAGTTTAGAAAGCCCAATTTTTATCTCCTGCCCACAAAATTTATTTTTATGTGAGCTTCCAGAAAACTTTCAAGTCTTACACTAGCAGATGAGACATTAGGTAAGGCTCCTTCAGCAAAAGTACAGACCAACTGTCCTAACAGTTTATACAAATACAGATTATGGCCTGCTTAATTTGAATGGGACATAGAGCAGACCTAAATGTAAATACAGGCATAGATGCCTGCAGACAAGGACTTTTACTAGGATCCTACTACATATACACAAATTTGTGTGCAGAGTGCAACAGTGAGCATACATGGACATACTAACATCAACAGAAACTACAAAAAAAGGTGACAAGAAACTGGCACTTGTTTATTCACCTCCTTTAGTTTGATACCTTCTCTTGGACCCATCCCCACTTCCTGGATTTGTCCAGTTGCAGACAGATCATGTTCCCATTCATGCATTGCTGATTCCCTTTGGTTCTGATGGGGGCCACAGAATGCAGTTCTATGGAAAGGAGCTTTTTTTCCCATAAAGGAAATGTAAGCAATCTTTAATGAAATCCCTTCAAGTGCTGCTTTCTAGTGACACATAGGAGGATTACTGTTCTGACAAATCCATTCCTCCTTTCCCCAGCACAGTTGGTAACTACAAACCATAGGATGCTTCCCACCAAGGTTACCAACACTAGGCTTCATGCAAACAGAGAGGTTTGTTTAGGGGAGAGTACGAGTGATCTCAAATTTAAACACAGGTACATACTGAAGGTAAAAATAGAGAGAGGAACTTCTAAAACTATGGAATGCAGGAAATTCTCTCCAGAGCACATTTATAAACAAACTCCGGAACAAACGACACTTGAACTTGCTGTGAAATGAGAGAATTTCTTCCCCTCTCCTCCTTTACACATGACATAAAACACCATTTCTAACAGGTAAGAATCAAGTTACCATTGCATAAATATTTACCATATGAATGTCATTCCTATCTATCCCAGAGCAGATGAGTTATCGCTCTTCCTACTGAAATAATACAGAAGAGGAAACACAGTATGTGAGAACCAGCTGCCTTCACTTCAGCAGCCAGTTCAAAGATTGTTTTTCTTTTCAGCTGTTTGCTGCCAAGGCTCTGAGAACTGACAGTTTCTTTGAAATTGGCACACCGTACCTGAAATTCCTGCAGAGAAGTTCTTTAATGATGGTCTTTTCACAACTGTGTAAGATTCTCCAACCACAAAGACTTTATACAGCACAGCATTGTGATTGATGAAGCTCTGAATGACACAAGGTGGGCGAACAGCTTTCAGGCCCTCCTGGTTGAAGATGATCGCCATCTGAAAACACACACACACACAGTTGTGCACAAGTCTTTGAACAATTTAATGCTTACCTAGCACCTGACTAGCAGTGAGAAGGATATATGTATCTACTGATGGAGCACAGGAAGGACATGGAACTGTTGAAGCAGGTCCAGAGGAGGCCACGAAGATGCTCAGAGGGCTTCAGCAGCTCTCCTATGAGGACAGGCTACAAGAGTTGGGGCTCTTCAGTCTGGAGAAGAGAAGGCTTCAGTGAGGGTGGTGAGACACTGGAACAGGTTGCCCAGGGAGGCTGTGGCTGCTCCCTCCCTGGAGGTGTTCAAGGCCAGGTTGGACGAGGCCTTGAGTGACCTGTACTAGTGGGAGGTGTCTCTGCCTATGGCAGGGGGTTGGAACTAGATGATCCTTGAGGTTCCTTCCAACCTTACCATTCTATGATTCTATATATACCAATCATGTGTGAATCCCTTCTCATCAGCTAGTCCTGTTTTATTATGTGTCATTTCACTGACATGCAACTCTCCAAACACTACCGGTAGTGCATCTTTCATTTTTCAACTAACATTTTCTTCTCAGTTCTTTGCAATTTCATTTGTTGCTTTTAGCTGAGAAGCTACTTCAACTGCAGGTATGACAAAAGATTAAAACATTTGACCAACACAGATGACAAAGTCTGCATTTAATACAAGTGCGCATAGTGAGAACAACCGAAGGAATAGTTCTGTATACTAAATACAGGAGTTCTTACCCATAGCTCTATTTCCCTTGGTTTGGTTCAGTCCAGCCACAGTGGCCTAAGCACCAGGGTTTCACCTACATCAGATTATTTTTCTGCTAGTTCTAACTGCTAGCAAATGTTGGCCTAATGATTTTCTTGGCTTGGTTTTACCCCATTGCTCCAAATGGTTAGTTCTCTTGAAAAGACTAACACCTGAATGACGAACAACAGCTGCCTTGAACAGCACAGAAGCTATGCTGGCAGGTGCACAGAAATACTTTGATAAGCCAACTTATCTTCAGCACATGTTACATTGTTCCTTCCATTTATCCCTCCACTACCATGCTTACGTGCACGTAACTCTCGTGCCTTGCTTGGCAGGTTTGTATGGATGCTGCCATGGCTCCTATGCAGAACTAGCAGCAAGCACCATTCTGGCACAGATAATGAAATTACTTTATACCAGTGTGCCCCTACACAGCAGTGAGAATTAACTTAGGTTTGCTCTCCATCCTCAAAGCACTGAAAAAGCTACACTCTAGTTATCCTAATACTGACCTCTCTTCATTTCTCCAGTGATTCTGGGCCTTGTTATGCAAAGTGACAGTAGGGCATGTTGGTAGCCAGGAGAATAAGAATAAGGACTGTTCAAGGCCAGAGAACCTGAAAAATGTTTTATCTTCCTTTCCTCTGGACAAAACTCTCTCCCCCATTGATAGTGATGATTTGGTTAGAGTTCTTTCCCTCTCTGAAGAGCCTTGATGACAACAGCTAACGTTCCAAGTCTTGAGCCTATCACCTATTCTAGTCAGTGCAGGATGCACAATACTTACCAGAAAAGTTCCTAAGCTCTGAAACTAGCCTGCTTGAGTCTACTGTTTTACTCAGGATGCAAGACAGTCCAGAGAGGCTAAGAGAATTTCCTCTGAGTCCCACAGAAAAAAGTTGCCTCAGTATGGTGTAGATGAGTTATATATCCTCCTCACTCTTTCCATGTGCTTCCTGTTAGTTTTTATTCTGAGATAAAACTGTGTCTTTGAGAAGTCAGAGTTGCTGGAAAGATTTTTCAAAGAAACTTTACCACTTTGTGCTCTCCCTCTCGTGTATTGTACATTTCCTGCTGCTCATCTGATACATGCTGTACTTTGAGACTGAATTTTTGCTAACAAACTTAAGCTTTTTCCAGTAATAAAAATAGTAAATATATTTTGCTGTTCAAAAACACAGACATAGTAAATGATGTAGTGATTACATGCTCATAGTTAAAAGTTTAAAAAATATTTGTCCTTATTCTTGTCTGGTAGATCACATTACATCACATAATTGTCTGCACACATGCATGATGACTCAGTGGATCAACATTTTCTGAGTTCAAGTCAGTGTGTGCATTCAATATCTATTTGCAGCTGATATCCCTACTCTGTCTCTATAATACCAGATACCTATATATCTGTCAGCATGGGGTGAATTTGTGAGGTAACAACCTGTGCAAGAAACCTATTCTAACTAGCAGAATTGTCCATCAAGATGATTCACAGCAACAACATCATACCTCATTTGTCTCTCACTGGTGGCAAGAAACACTGCTTTCTCCCTCCTCCTGTGCAGACTGTTGGCATTACAGTGTCTACAACATTATACTGGCAAGAACTGTGCTGTTCCTATAGTGTTCTCTTCAAATATTAGTTAATTAATATAAGATGAGCAGGTACTTATTATCCTAGAAGTGTGGAAATGCAGAGTTTATCTTCTCAGAGCTGTCCTACACTACCAGAAACCAAGTGAAACCTCTCTTCTGCAAAGCTCTGTGCCAACAGCCCCAAGGGCTAGCACAGAACCCATGTAACTCCCATGGCGTTGTGTTATGCTGGTTTACTGTGATGTCTCATGGGTTTTGTCATGCATGAATACGTCTCCAAGAATTTGCTTGCAGGGTGCACTCGCTCTTTGTCATCTAGCACAGACCTGCTGTGTCTGGCAGTCATGTGGGAACAATACTTTATATCATAATTTCCAAATAGCATTCCCCATAATAAATGCAGAGCTCTTCTGAAAGCAAAACAAAGCATTTGGCACCACAAGTTTTCACTGATCATGTCCTTAAGGAATGCAGTCTCAAAACGCAGACTCTGCCTTTTCATTCCTGTCTGCTCAACAATTAGAAAAAGTCATTCTGAGCACAGTTCTTCATGTTATGGGTCTCAGTGATGCCTCATGGCAGCTTTACAAAAGGCCAGTTATGTTCTGTCCTGGTGGCAGCTGGGAAGGACAATTTTTAGGCGTCATCTCTATTCAATTTTAACAAACAGTGCTGAGCTGACCTATGCAACTTATAGAGTAGAGGCCACGAGACTGTGGGACACCACAAGAAGACTAACTAACAGCACCTTTTCTTTACTAGCTCATGTTTTCACTGCAAAATGGAGAGTTTCCCAGCCTTGGCTGCCACCAAATCTAAACTCAAGCTTGCAGGTTCAGCTGTCTGTTAGCCAGTACTTGAACTTTCAGAATAGTTATCTCATAAATAAAGGTAGGTTTCTGGGCAGGTTGTCACCTCTGCAGCAGGAATACCTCTACAGAAAATGAAACAATTTATCAAAAGCCAAAAAAAGAGTCACTAATAGGCAACAATTTCTTGCTTCTAGACCTATGCTACCATCTTTTAGATGGGCTGTACTATAAGCATTGATTTTATGTTTCCCCTGCCATTATTGACCATAAAATAGCAATTACAAGACAGTTCATATCTGATTTAAAAAAAAGTACAATTTTGTATCACTCCTCAGAACTCAGCAACTTCAAAAGTGACTACTATTACTTTGTAAAATAACACACAAGACTTCAAGCTTTTATTTCAGGGGTCCTTCTAAGGTTTATCCTCAGCTCCAGCAATAAAGTGTCGCCTACAATTATATTTTTCCAATTTTTGCTCAGCAAATGGAATTCTGGCAAGAGGTTGAAGCATGTTTGCACTGTATGAACAAAATTCAAAGAAAGATTCACCAGGGAAACTAAGCCCAAGCCTGACTGGGACAGGCACTGCATTTCAGGTCGCAGTTGCAAGAACTCCTCTTGGCAGAAAAATCGTCCTGGAAGCTGGAGTCTTAAATTCATGAACAATCCAGTTCCCAGGTGTTCTTGGGAATGGTAACAAAAATTAACAGTGGTTGCTCCAGCAAACTAACAGAACTGTCTGTGAGCTTGTAAAATGATCCAAACTCAGGATTGCTTAAAAAAAAATAATCTCCCTGTATTTTGAAAGAAAGTACCAGTCACTCGAGATTTCAGCTGCAGCCATTCTGCTTGTCTAGATTTAGATTTTACTTTCAGGGCCTTCAGCTCTCAGAAACACTGCAGCAACATATTGCACATTTCATAAGCAGTTGGGAAACCTGGACTGATGATCACTTTTGTTAACAAAGGAAGCCAAGCATCAGGAGAGCCAGCAATGAGTGCTGGACTCTGAAAACTGAGCTGCGGTAAGCAGGAAGGCAGGAAGCACAAATGGAAAAGAATTAAAACAAGACTGAGCTCATCTAAATTTAGAGGAAGTTAGGCTCATAGGGAGTGCACTCCTTCCAGGAATACACAACCATTTTAACTGCAATTGCTTTACGGGAAGGAGGAAAGGCAGAAAGTTCTACTGGACGTGGTCTCCCCACGGCTCCAAGTGTGTTATTAGAAGTGAACGTGCCTGGAGATTACCTCTATTTCCTATTCCTTTCCCCTCAAGGAAAGGAAGCAGCCACTTTATTTGCAGCACATGTACTACATATATGTCTGAAACAGAAATATGGCATGGTGGAAATATCGCTTAGTGTGACAAACCACCAAAGGAGAGGCCAAAGGAGATTCTTAGCAGACACAGTTCCCTGTAAACTACAAATCACCAGAATAGAGGACAGAAGCTAGAAACTGCTAGAAACAACTTTTATGTCCAAAGTTAAGTCCTATTTAACTTGATTTCAGAGAAATCTGGAAACAATAGCGATGTAAATAAACATAAGGGAGAGGTGGGGGAAGGGAAGTTATTTGGGCACAGCCCTCACTCTGCTTACTACAGGATCAGAAAGGACCATCCAAACCACCATAGGGGGACTGGAAGCAGGGAAGGTAACACTGCATAAGTTTTTTAACTCACCTCATGAGAGTTGGTTCCATGGGCCACTCTGGTTTTACAAACTGGGTAAATAAAAAAGAAAAATAATGCACCACTGAAACAGGACACATAAACCCTTTATAAATCCATTCCCATCCACACATACAAACACTGGAGTTCACCAGACCAAGGCAGTGACTGTATCGGATAACAGTGACAGTCTCTGTTTGGACAGTGTCTTCAATCACTGCAAATCTTGGCTCTCTCCAAGCCCTACTCTCTCAACTCCTCCCTGTAACTAAGGTGCAAACAAAGGTAATTTATTATTAGGACTGGACAGAGACGCAAAGCATAAGCTAAGGAGCTAGTGGCAGTACTGGTATTGCCATCCTGCCTACTCAGAGGGCATTTTTACAAGTACACAATTTTGTCTGAGGTTACGGGTGCCACTAAACACCACTGTTCTGATACGAGGGCACTGAAACACAGTGCCAACTTCTTTTTCTACATCACTGTGTTTGGGAAAGAGCAGGAATCTAAACAGGCTGAACCAAATTAAGATACAACATATTTTTTGCAGGCAATCATAGAGGGGAGCCCAGTAGTTGTTCTTTCTTCTTCATACTCCTTATCTGCTTTTATGTCCTTGTTCTTGCCTCCATCCTAAAACCAGTAAGAGGAAAGAAACAACACACTCCTGATATTATGAAATCAGAGGAGTGCTGAAGACGCTGGAATCCACACAATGACTTGAGTATTTATATGTTAAGTAGAGAAGATTAGAACCTGCAAGTGGTGAGGGGAAGGACAAGACAAGACTTCTTTGGGAGTTATTAGAGGAGAGAAAATTGCAAAGAAAGAGGACAGGCAGCCATGTAAAGCAAATGACCTGCACTAGAGTCCAAAATAAGCTGGTAACTTGAAATTTTGGTAAGTAGGAGAGGACACATGCTCTGGAGAGCAGGAATATTCTTAAGAAAAAAAATAAAGAGTGAAAAGGGACAGAAGAGATACTCCCACAGTACTGTGATATATTTTTAGTGTTATTTTTTTAATTTTCTCATCATTTAAGATGGGTTGATTCAGGCTTTCTGAACATATGGGCTATACTGCTGACTTCTGAGTATTAGCCAGCCTGTACTGAGAGGACAACATGCATGGGTGAGGAAGTGGGGTCTGAGCCATTCAGTGGGTTCTATATTACTGCTTCACAATCTAGTTTCTGGAGACCTGTGTCAATTCCTTTGGACTGCAAGGAATCAAATAAAAGAACAAATTAAAAAGCACAAGCCTCACAATGAAACTTGCTACAAAGCATGAGTTCATAGAAGCTGTTTGAGGCTGTGGGCCTTTGTGGCCTGCTAAACATGATCATTTTTATACACCTTCTTCTACCCTCTAAGATTATATTTGTAGCCTAGACCACAAAAAGGGAGGAGTGGGTGAAAAAAGGAGGTAGTCAGCAGGGCAGTGATTTTCTCAAGAAAAAATAATGAACACATCTGGCAGGAGAAACTTCTTGCACAAGTTCAGGGCAAGAGGCTAACTTTGCTAGAACTGTTAGCATTTCCAAGCAATGCGTGTTTACTGTAGTGAGGTGCTTAAAACAGGGAACACCAACAAAAGGCAAAGTAAAATCTGATAGGAAGAGGTTTTGTTTCACATTCCAAGCAGACTGCTTCACAGCTTTTGTTTCAGAAAGTTTTTAACATGCCTGGTACTTTACCAATAAAGCCCACGCTCCTACATTGTTGGCTATGTCTAGGGGAGGGTGCATGTGCAATATTTAGAACCTACTAGAAGCATCAAGGCAATGCCCATGTACATACTGAATGGGAATGCCAGTCCGTTCTTCTCTATAAGCTGCAAGGTATCTTCTCCACAGGCACTTGTCAGCTCCATAAAGGGTGGGGAACAGATCCTTTCATCTGCAAGACAAAAAAAAAAGACGACTCAAATGGAGATGGGGGGTTAGCTTCTCAGTTACATCATTACCAGCTATCTCAGCATTGACTGCTTCTTGATAGTCAATTTTACTTTAACAGTTGATATTTAAGCACTGGAGAGATTATCAGCCAATTTGAACTTGGGTTTCTGGAAACATTTCAGAAAATGAAAGGTCTGATTTTCAGATAATCTAAATGGAAATACAAAGCCCGTATTTTCACATGCAGCAAAATCGATCACACCGTTAGGAATATGTAGCTGCAAAAGACTCGGTGAAAAGAAAAGGAATTGAGATTTTAGCTCTTAACGTTATGCCTTAAAGTACAATTTTCTAAAGTTGTGTGGCTGGGGTAGGCAGCCTCACAAAGCTGTCACTATCATAGGGCCCCTCAGGTGGCGGACTGCAGTGTGGATTTGCTTCAGCCATGGTACCAGCCATTTAATACATCCCACTGTCCATTGAGACCTCTCTGCCACGAAAACAGTGCTCACTTGGTCTGGCAAAGCCAGAGCACTGCTGAGACACTGAAGCACTTTAACTAGAGTGCTCAGCAGGCTTTGATTAAAGAGAAAAAAACATGAGAAGCATAGTAGAATTTGGCAGAGCAGGTTTGCTCTAGAGTGTTTCTGCTAACGTTGTGCTGGTTCACATGGGATTGTAGGAAGGCTGGAGTCAAAATCCAGCCCTTTTAGTGGCTCAGGTTGAACTGCTCTAGGATTCACATTCTGTTCACTGTAGGGAAACTGCCTAGAAATGCATTAGGAAAGAGGCAAAGCACTGTAGGAGTTGAAGTACTGGGAGTATTAATCTCCACTACTCATAAGGTTTGAGTTGCAAATGCAACTGCAAAGAGAATCTTGACCTCAGTCACAGCGCCAGCATGTGTCAGTGGCCCAAAGACTTTCAGGGAGAAGCTGTGAGCACACTGACAAAGTCAAAGCAAGAACATCATTCAAGTATGAGCAACCATCCAACATAACTCCTCAGTGAGAACAGTCTTACAAGTACTGTTTCCATGGTGTTTCAAATGTGGTCAGGTTAACTTTGTTGTAAGTCAACTGTGGAGTACTCTACATTTTGGTATAGATATCTCAGTATGTGCTTCAGTGATCTGAAAATAACAGATAACTTTGTTCATTAGCAATACTGTTGTAACAAAAATTTTACTGCAAAAAGAAAAGACTATTTTCATACATTCCAAAAGGAGCAGAAAAATTGATGCTTTGAGGTCAGCCTCTACAAAGCTAAACAAAATATCCCAGACTTCAAAGCTTTCAGTTTGCTGCTATGAAAACAGAAAGCCACATCCAAAAGTGACAGGTACTGTAATATTTACAAGTCTTTGCCAGAGTGAAAGTTCCTTAGTTGGCTTTAAGGAATCAGATTTAGTTTACAGATACTTGTGAACAACTTTGGCTTGGCAGCTCTCCCACACAGGCTTGAGGCTCACAATTAACTCTGCCTTCACAGTGCAGATGCAGAGTGATAAATGGTTCCACCTCACTTCCCTCTTTCTCTCCCATGCAAACAGGAACAGGAGACAGGGAGAATTCAGCTTTCCTGACAATTACATGACACTTACATGGGGAGATGAAGGAAGAGGCAAACAGTAATTTAACTTTGTATTTAGAAAAGACCACCTGGATCAACGAAACGCAGCCAAGAAGACTCTTAGCATCTCAAAATGCTCCTGCTGGCTTTGTACAACACTGGCCTTTTCTTCACCAAAAAGGTAACTCTAGCCCAGTGAAGCCTTTAAAACAGACCATTAATTCACAACCGGACCTAAAGACAAACAAACCTTCACTCGACACAAGATTCCAGCATTGTCTAGACCTAGAAAGCTGCTGCTCTAATCACACACTGCAATTCTGAAGGTAGCTGTAGGTTTAGAAAAAGTCCTTCAACTGCCAGTGACAATTCTCTCTGGTGGAAATGCATGCTGAAGTTTTCTTTCCACCACCAAGCTCCAGCTATCAGCAACAGCAGTCTCAGCACACCCTCTCTCCAGGACAGACCCAATTCAGCAGCTGAGGTTCAGTACTGGTGGAACTACACCATACAATCCACAAAGTGCAAACGGACACCCACTGGTACACTGAACCCTCCTCTCTTCTCCTCCAGAGGTAAGCTGCTTTAATATGATCTTACTGAGCTACAATCAGGTGCTGGACCATTGGCCACTGTCACTGCCTCTTCATGCAAACCAGTAATAACCAGTCACCATGGAAAATCATTGCCAAAATGGAAAACAAGAAATATACAAGCAAATAAACTTAACAGTCTAGAGCTAAGGATCACCTGAACTTAAGGAGAAACTTTACTTTCAGGATGACAGAGCACTGTAACAGCCTGGATGCCATTCTGTGCAACCTGCTCTGGATGAAACTCTTCTGGCAGGGTGGTTGGACTAGATGATCTGAAAAGATCACCTCCAACCCCTATCATTCTGTGATTGTGAAAGGTTGTAAGGTCTTCTTCCCTGGAGACTTTCAAAACTCACCTGGATGTATTCCTGTGCAACCTGACCTAGACCTACCTGTGTTAGCAGGGGTGTTGGACTAGATGATCTCCAGAGATCTCTTCCAACCCCTACCATTCTATAAGTGACATGAGTCTGGCCCCACTGCTGACAATTTGAATGGACACTACAGCCCAACCCTCCAATCTAAAATTACACAATATTCTCTGCATTAGAGAGCCTTGGTGTGGATGAAGCAGTCAGAGAACTATTAGTATGAGGCCACAGCCATGGCACATCCTCCCCAAGCTGCATTAGCTTTGCAGTACTAGCAGAAGTGACTGGGTGTGTGTGTGCCAGGACACAGAGCTGACACAAGCCAGAACCTGTGCAAGGAGCTGATGTTGTTGCTCTCCTACCTCAGCTCTGAGCTATGCATCTGGATGCTGCTTACTGAACAGGCTGCGTCTAAACCAGCAGATTGGCAAAGACTGTCCATTCTTCCACCCTTGGCTACAGAGTAGTGCCCTTCATTCCCAAGTGATTATTACAAATGCAATTTCTATGCTTTTGACTTTGGATCTGAAACTAAACCTCAGGTATTTCCTCCCTCTCTTTGGGTACATCACTGAATTACATAATGAGCAGATAACCGTAACTATTAAACCTGTCTCCATGCAGCCTTTATTGAACTGAAGGAAACAGCAGGAAAAATCCCTCCATTAGTGAAAGGACTGCTGTGATATAAGAGGCTGCACATTTTATAGGGCACACTTAGTGGTAGTTCTTCTTCTAAATGCCTGGTGATCTCTCAAGAGATCTGCCTTTGAAATATAGCCGGGACTCCAGGTGGACCGTGTCAAGTCCAGAACTGTCAAATTTAAGAGCAACAAGGTATGACTCTTCAGATCAGGAGAGGGTTCAGGTCTCACTTCAGACAAGTACCAGAAGTATCTGTAGGGCTTTTGTTGTTAGAATCAACACATCACAATTAAATTTTAAATTAAAATACTGTCACTGTGTTCCTCCCTCGTCTTTGTCCTAATTTTCATTGTATGCTTTGGCACTAACTTTGTGGTGCCTGCTTTCCATATTTTCCTTAAATTATTATCCCTTTTCTTCAAGATTACATGATATCATAGGGAGCTCCCTCTCTACTCTTTTTTACTTTCTGCATTTTTTCTCACCCCATCCCCATTTCTACTACATACTAGTCTTTTTCTCAAGTCTCCGTTCTGTTCTTCCACTACTACCTACACTTTATCCCCTCCATCACCTCCAAATGAAGACCATGGCTGGGATCATGTTCACTGCCCACATAAGGGAGGCATTTGTAGTGGGACTCCTGAAGACAGCAGGGAAACTGGCACTAACAAAACAGGTTGTGGTTTTGAGTAGCAAGCAGCAATTGTCCACCTTTGCGCAGCATCAGTGGTGTCAGCTCTGGCATGTCCTGCTCTGGGGTGAGCTTTGTCAGAGCAGTGCTCCACTGTCACAGAGTAACACCACCATTACGAAGCTGGAAAACATGACTGGTGAAGTTCAGTTTACAGGACAAGTAACACAGCTAACCAGTAAGAGAGGTGAAAGAGTAGTCAAACCAGTGTGTTGGTGTCAAGGAGGGGATTATTCCAGCTAAGTTTAGAAGTAATGGAATGTGAAGATGGGGAAGATGCAGACTAAACGGTGTCCAGGGAAAAATACTTTTCTGCCAGTGAGAATGGTAGAAATCTTTATGCTTTTGTTTTAGTAAGAGATGTTGAGAAGTGCTTCTCTACTCAGGGCCTGTAGACAGACTGCCAAACAGTTCTAGAATACCAAAAACTTCAAAAGGAAGAAGGCACAAGAAACCCAACACTGAACACACACTCCCACCATCCAGCAGGTAGGTGAAACAGATTAAAAAATAAGAGCAACACATAGCTATTCCCATAATAGCAAAACCCACTATTTTGTGGTTTTGAAGTTTTGAACCAAGTCTTATGTGATAGAAAACTGAAACCACTGTAGGGCTGTACAAGACAATACCTGGCTACGTATCGCTGTGGGGAAAAAGTAAACCACAAAATAGTTTCCTATTCAGATTTCTTTCGTCCTTATGACTCCTGAAGGATAAGGCAACAAATAATGAATTGCAGATTCGACGTTCTGCATTCATAGGTCAGCGAACTGCATTTCCTTGTCTTCAGAAAAGAAGTTTTAAAAGAGAGTTCATAGTCCACTGAGAGGATAGCTTAAAACTTGTGGTTAGGAGAAAAAAAAAACAAAACAACAAAACAAACATGAGGATGCCACTGCCTATTAAGGTCAAGGTTTACAGTCTCAGAATGTTTCCCTACCTCATATTTGACTATTCTTCACTACCTAATCTATGAATTTGGAAGCAGACAGGCCAAAACCCAAGTATTTATTCCCAACTCTACCAATCTCTCATCACAAGACTATGACCCAATCACCAAACACATCCTATCTCTGAGTTCCCATTTGCAAAGTGGGGAAAAGGCTTTGCTACTTTATGAAGCTGGTTTAAGGAGTTTCAGGAAAAATACTTTTTGATGTTACTGGGGTCATTATAAACAGTTGTTTGAAGCTTCAGTGAAGCTGAGAGTGTTACCAGAAAAAACATAAACCAGATGGTGTTTACTCAAGAATATTCTAACTTCTGACCAGCTTCAGTATTGTCTCATTAGCAGCATCTTCTCTGTTTACACAAAGAAGGTAGCAGGAGCACCAAATGAGGGGACATGCTGGGAAGGGAAGTACAATGAATTTCTGAAACAGGTAGAGGGAGGATAGTTTGTTGAAGGAGCACAGGAGGAGGCCTGGAATCCTCTGGGCATGCAACAGACTTGGCTTAAAGCACAGGATTGTGTGATCCCCCAATTATGTGCAGCAATTTCAAATGGAGCACAGCTTGTACCCAAGCTTCTCCTTGTGGCTGGAAAGGCTGTCAGGATTATTTCTGAAGAAACAGGGTGTATGACCTCCGTATCATACAACACTCTAAGCAAAGGAATGACAAAGCTGCTCCTGAAAAGTGCTGGTCTCTGCTGTAAACACTCTTAAGATAAGGAGAAAAACATCCGTGACAAAGTCAGAACTGTCTCAGGTCAGTCATCACCCAGTGCTCACAGAGCCAATGTTAAGCCTTACGCCTGCTGAAAGATTTACAGCAGGCTGTACCAAACTCTAAACTTCCTACTTTGTTGAAAAAAGGTGCTCATTAATAGAATTGTTGGCTCTGTGATCTGACAACACTTAAGCCTCTTTAAAAACAAATATATTTTCAGCAAACTGTGCTTTGCTGTAGCTTTCACAAGCTTGCACTGATATACTCTGCTCCTGGGGGGATAGAGTGGATGCACTACCAGAGCAATGTCTTTTTCACCTAGTACAATCAGGGGAGGAGATCTGAACTTCTAGCTCATCTCTCCTCCTAAGTTCATTTTCAACCAAAAATAAGACCAACCATGAAGAGAAGCTGGCAGGAGGGTTTTCTGTGTTTGGTCGTTTGTTGGATTTTGTTTGTTTGTTTGGGCTTTTTTGTGGTTGTTTTTTGTTGTTGGTTGTTTTTTTTTAGCATGCAGCTGAATCTTATCCTGAATGTATCTTAATTCAAATCATTGCATGAATGGGGGTTTTTATCCTTCATGATCCCTTTAATTACTGTAAACTCATCATAGCTTTGGATTGTCACTTCTACTAAGGTCAAAAGTTGGTACATGAATGAGTCAGCCAAGTTAGGCCAATCCACAAATTCGCAGTCCCCAGCCTCTATCACCTGCAAGAACTCCTTCTTCACTCCTTCCTCTAGTAGGCAATTTTTCAGTTGAAACCTCATAAAAAACTTCATTCATTAAACCCACAAGTTTAGAGTGTTTGATCAGGTTTACTCTGAGCTGTACTAAAAAATACTCTCAAGTTGTTTTCCCTTGCCATCAGACACGTGTGAGTGAGAAATACTGGCAGAACAGACTTAGTTCAAATCTGCTTTGACCTGTACTCATCTCTGAAAAATCAACCCATATCTGAGTGCCTACGTGTTTGCATCTTACTCTCACATCTATGGTGGTGGGAAATGCCAGTTCTTGTGATAAAGCAGCTGTATTTGGGGAGCATTTGGCAGCACATTCCAAAAACAGAAGAGGGTAGAGCAGACCCAGCACTGAGGGCATGATTTTAACCTTACCCTAGCTTGACATATAAGGAATTGTGTACTAAATATGTATGTTAAACAGAACATCTGCAGAGCGACAGCCTTTATTTCCAATAAAGTAGCAGTTTTGAAGCATCTGGGCAGTAAGTGAGGAAATCTCATATTGGATATAAATAAGTAACTACTAAAAAAGTTCCCAGTAATTTGCCATTTCCATGAAATTTAGGAGTGCTAATTACAGGCTTTGAACATGATTAATTCCTGCTTACACTGAAGAGAAATTATAAAAGATAAAGAACAAACAAAGACAGAAGTCCAAGTAAAGCCATAAAGTTTCTACTGTCAGCTGAACTCTTCTTCAGAGACAACCATTTCACAAAGCTATGGGCTTTACAGGACCATCCTTTATCTTTTCACTCTCAACCTTTATCTTTTAGATCTCATGCCCACTTTCCTCTGCGAGCAGGATGCTCCTCTCCAGTTCTCAAAGAAGGAATTCATCCCATCTCTTGGGTGCTCAGGCTGAAAGAGGCAGGTTTTGCAAACAAGCGCTCAGCTTACTCATGGTCATGGAACTTCACAGATAATTTGCAGTAGAGGAGTACAACTACAGACATGCCTTCAGTTAAAACAGACCTGTTGTGGAACGTGTTCATTGACACAGCCTGGTAAAGCGAGCTCATGGAAATGTAGCAAGTTAAGAGGTGAAAGTTTATCTCATTCGAGAGACAGAATAAAGGCAGGGGGGTGTAGGTTCATTATCAAACAGCCTCATTTTTCAGTAAAGACAACCAGTTACTCACCACCTAGCAAATATAAGGGACAGGAAGCTTTGCAGCTGAACTAAAAAAAAAAAACAAGCACAACTCTTCTCCAATGTCCCACAGTTACTAAAACACATGACTTCAGGTGTTTGACAAATGCAGGTACACAAAAACTAAAGCCTACTCCCTGCATTTTGTCTGGATTGCCCAAAAGAATGGACTATCTACTAACTTCAAATCAAATCCTCTTTCACTGTTTTTCAGTGGCATCACATGCCAGGGCTCTTAAGAAGGCATCCCATTGCAGAAAAGTGAGGCATATGAAGCAAATTTCCAGGAGAAGGAAGTACGCCTGGTGCTTCTTAGACTCTGGGAACAAGAATGTTAGGCAAAACTCTCTGATAAGTAATAACAAAGAGTGGAGAAAACCTGGAACAGCTTTTGTTGAAAAGGTGACTATTTCTTAGAGCACTGAAGCTGTACCAAAACTGGGGGAATCATTTTACGTGCTGAAGTGTTTCCAACACTACAAAAATAATGAAAGCCATTTTTTAAATCAAAGAACAAAATGAAATTAATTGTTTGGGAAACTCAAAGAAGAATTTATCTTCATTTTCATCCCAAGTTTTACCTAAGAGAGATATGCTTTGTGTAATTACTCAATATTAAACCACAAACTTCAGGTGAATACCAGAACCCTGATTAATGCCAACTCAGCTGTCTCTAAACAGTAAATTTTATTTGCTGTTTCACGTGTTGGATACAGGAATGACGGAACTGCTACTTTGAAGCAACAGAAGTCTCTGACTTCAGTACTCTTACCAACATGGGCTACCCTAGCACAGAGAATGAGAAATGAGTCTCAGAACCAAGAGCAAGTGTCCAAATACAACTCCTTCCTCTGAAATACAAAAGGTATTTAATGGTCCAAATGCAGTTTATTTCCTGTTTCCTCTCCCAAATACTGAGCTAAGAAACTACTTAAGACTAGTACAAAACAATTCCAAGTTAAACTCCCATCTGCAAACCACAGATCTTCAGGACAGGTGCCAGCAGGATGCTGGTTTGCATCCCCCTGGCCTAGATAGAATTATTTAGTTTGGGAAAGGCCTTTAAGATCTGAGTTCACCCATTAACCTAGCACTGCCAAGAAGTGGGTGAGAGCAACAGGTAATGGTCTGCACTTCCCTGTATAGACACACACCACTTGAAAATGGCTAAGGAGCACCAGATTTGCTGCAATTTTCTTGTTATATGCTATGTGTTAAGAGCCTGAAGGAAAGGTGTGAACACCAGGGCCCTCATACGCTTGCATAGATAATGTTGCACACCAAGGCTCTTCATAATCAGCTGATGTACAGGAAAAATTCACAGTAGATCATCAGTTTGCTCCATGGAGCAGGATGCTAATTATACCCAGGAATCTAAGGTAAGCCTTCAAGGCCCAATGCTGAGCTCCCTACTGATTTTAACTGCACATAACTCTACTCATTCACGTGAATTACTTCCTCTCTGTTGAAGAAGTAGTCTCTCTGTCTTACACTGAGTATGTTGTCTAATAAAAAAGACAAACCCCAGTGAGTGCATTTATGGCAGTGGACGTGATGATGGACGTGACACAGGCAGCTATTTCTTGCCCGTGAGAATTCATTTGTAGACATTAGAGTACCCAGAAGAGTAGAGTCCACTGAAGCTCTTTATAACTCTAATCTAAGAAGGTTGATGGCCCTTAACCAGATCAGTTTAATGAGCTTTTGGAAGCTAAATCCAGGGAGAGACTACACAATGCATGTCCCACGCTTCAGGTAAATACCACTTCCAATCCATATGTGCTGGGTCAGAGACAAAGCAGCAGCCCACAAGGACAGTGAAAGAGTGACAAAATTCCCTTTGAGGTAGAGAGGCATCTCAGGGACATGTTGGAAGGGGTTACAACAGTATTCACTAATTTTCAGATCAAGCCTTTATATTACACGAAGATGCCTGTGGCAGCTGTACCCCATCTCAAGCCAGATAGGAACAGCATTTTTAGCTCCTGTTTCAGACCACGCAACTAGCGACAGGGGAAACATGAATAACTACCTGCCTTTTATTACTTCACCAACTCACATGCATATGAACATAAAGTGATATGCAAGAGATCATATACAGATCTGTAAAACACAGAAAGATCTTAGATCTTTCTAAGACTAATAAGGCATATCGCTGCTGCTAGACTGCTGAGCAGGGCTGACAGCAAGCCCTGTGGCTTAGCATCTCCAGTCAGCTACGCTGTGGTTCCACCTCTATGCTGTGAGGTCAAGAGAATTTTCCAGAGACTTAACAACCATTGGTTTCGCTTGAGTTGCATTACGCAAAGCAGCTTGCCAGAACATAACTACACAAGAGCAATGCATTTTTGCTGCATTTTACTGGTACTTCAGTAACAACAGCGGAAAGAACTGTTTAACCTGAAACAAATGTATGTTTAAACAAACCTAACAGACTTAAATATCAACAATATATGCAAATGGACAGTGGTCCCAAGTTTACATGTAACACATGGGAATCAAGAAGGTAATGCCCTGCCCTAACACTGGCTTTGCATAGGTTAGCAAATTTCTCTAATGCATGGGGTACTTTGACCTTCCACATACTCATTGTTCCATCCTTGTACTTTGGGGGGTGGAAGGAACACCACCAAATGAATAGGTTTTTTAATTAAGAAACATTTTATATTTTCAAACAAAGATGTTAAAGACAACTTGAAGATAATCTCAAGACACTTAGAAAAAAGAACTGTGAAACACTATTCTGGTTTTGAAGGATTCTGGAATATGGGGCACCAACCAGGGCTGCTACCCGCTACAGGTACTGATGTGATCTGATACGATTAGTCAACAGTGGGGTGCATAGGGCACACTCCAAAACCAATGAGAAGAAATAACCTCTGAGAAAAATGAGCTACATGTACTTTAAACACTAGAAAGAAAAAACCCAAAGACCTATCTATGTGGGAAAGCTTTTGTAGTGTACGTTCTTCTGTTATGTTAGTATGACTACAGCAATGGAATGCACACACATCACTTTGTTTACATTGGATTAGTTTCTTCTTTTAAAAAGTCTTCAGATAGATGATTTTTTTCCCCTAAACAACTGCAAAACACTGAGTAGATATTGAAGGGTACAGCATTCCCACTCCAAATCCCAGATGATCAAAACACTGTGCAACACCTGTGAGAAGCTATTGGGAGGCAAGGGCTAGCAGTCCTTACCCGCTACGTCAGAGCCTTGTTGTTTTAGGGAGCTGACACTATTTCCAGACTGCTGACATGCTGCAAAGAGGAAATCCTGTGCACCTGGATTCTGGCTGGCATCATGAAGGAAAGGTGGTGGCCACTGAATTGGAAAGGGTATGTATCCAAGCTTAGTATTTCTGTGGATATCATCTGCCACAATGGCAGCCTTCTACAGTATCCACAAAAAAATGTTTTCTATTTTCTCTATCACGAGGGTGGCTATTTGGCATCATCTTTGATGGAATCAACATCCAAGTACTGAGCATAATAGGTAGCTAGCAGCAGCCAGAAGCTTCTTACTCCTCGAAAACCTCAATGCTTCAAATTAAGAAGTCCAGCACCTGATCCCCTCCAGTAACACTTGGGCAGGAGAGAAACAGCAATAAAAAGGCAGCAGGGAGAAGGACAACTCCACTAAGAGCCAGGTGTCCTGCAACAGCAGCATCCTGAGCGTAGCTGTGAGCTCCCGGAAGACATGTGCCAACAGATAAACTGGGATGGAAGGGGAAATTCATCTCCCTTAACACTTATTTGAGAAGTACATGGTGGCAAAGATGCAGAGTACCTCATCTGCACCCACTAACTATTTTCTAACCCACTTTTTGGTGAGCAACAATGCTACCAAGGTATGTTGAAACCCTATGCTTTACATGTGATATACCCTGCACAAAATAATTTTGAAGTTGCTAATAGCATCAGTTAGGTTAAACCCTATTCTTAATTATGTTGTAATCAAAGAAGAATTAAAGACTACCCAGGCAGAAGAATGCTGGGCTTGTACCATACCAGTTACAGGATCTGAACTCTGCTGTGTAGGTGGATTACTAAGTTATGGAAAGTTAAATTCTTGGCTAATTTTCAAGAAGAGAAACATTGCAAAGCTCAAGAAGCTAGACAGCTCTCAGCATGACCCATCATGGTTTGTATAAAACATCTTTGATTTAGTAGACATGCTATTTCCTTTCTGTCTGATCTATTTAATGACGTTTTTCCAGGCTTTGGGAATCTGGGTACTCATTTACTGTTTGACAGACTGAAAACACTGTAAGAAAGTCAGGGCAACAGAAGACATTCAAAGACTCAGCATTTCCAAAACAAGGAACGTGTCTGGATGCCTGGGAAAGCTACATACTTCAAGGGCAATTAGTAGATTTCTGAGACATGCAGTCATGTCTTTCAGTCAAAACTTTACTAATCTGCTCCCTAGTAGATGAAAACAATTAGCTTGTATTTGCAACGATTAACAAAAGCACCATAGAGTAAATATCAAGTTGAAACTTTTCTACTAGCTAAACTACAGAGGAAAGAATGTTCACAGGCTCAAGTCACTGATGAACATTTCATTTACACAAACCTTTTCAAATACACAGTTTCACCTGCACCAAGGATTCTTCCAGTCTCCCTGGGGTACCCAACGGGGGTTTCGTTTTACTACCAGGGAAGATGAAGCAGCCCTTCAGTGAACTGACGAGAGCAACAACGGGTTTCAGCAGCTGGCTCTGGCTCAGGGTGTACCAGTGTGATGGTTTGGGAGTTACCTGCCCCCCCGCAATGAAATAATTGATAAATTGTATATGCTCTGGAGCTTTACCTTTCTCCAATGCGTTGAAGTAGACATCACTATTGTTTTCTTTTCACAACCTATAATCTAATTTTTCTCATTAAAATATTCCAATTAGCTTCAAACCAGCACAACCAGCAATTCTCCCACACCACCATGGAGCATTCCACATTTGGAGATATTTCATTCTTTAAAAAGGCAACACTTGTCACTATTCTGTTTTACAGACAGTGAAAACAGGAGACAAAACCCTAGAAGGACTCTTCAAGAGACAGCCTGCAGACAGGCATGAAAGACCTGATCTTTTGTGCCTGGCTGCACCTGAACCAAAAATCTACCAGTTCCCAGGCCTGTCTTGAGCCATCAGCCACTTGCAATGCAACTGCTGAACAATGTTTGTTGAGAAAGGAAACAAATATTGAAGTAAAACAGTGCAATGGAAAAGTCCCTTCCCTGGAAGTGTTCCAGGCCAGGCTGGATGAAGCCTAATCTAGTAGAAGGTATCCCTGCCCATGGCAGGAAGGTAGGAACTAGGTAACTTTAAGGGCCCTTCCAACTTAAACCACTCTATGATAACACAGATATGTAGCTCAAGCTTTGTATGAGATTTCCTCACATGTCTGGGAGCTCAAATCCTTGTCCATTTGCATGAGTTCAACTTGATGTTCTTACATTACTGTGATTATTAAAGACTGCTTTTTGGCCTTTGCTCCTGTGGATGATTTCATGTAATTTTAACTGTGCCACCAGCACCATGTAGGTACCCAAAAGTGCTCAGCTTGTAGAGCCTCTAACACACAAGAATTTGCACATCAGCATTCAAAGCACTTCAGAAACAAGCAAGATGCATGCTGTACAAGCATATCAGTCTCTAAGATTGGGATATTTCTCTTCCTGACCTGACCTCATTTTAGGAAAGATGAGATTATGCAAACAACTTCTGAGACCATGGATTTGTGCCGACAAGAACATTTTAACTTTCTTTCCTCTTCCTTGAGGCCAGTACTGGCACCAGCTGCTAGGAGAAACCTAACTATCATGTGTTATGCAGGAAACCAGAGCACATACAGCTTTTCTGAGTAATTTCTTCATATTGGAAGGCAATAGGCCATTGTGGACAGAGTGCTGTAAAATTCAGCACTTTGCTAAAAAGCAGGAGGCATGTAACTTCTGCCTTCAAAACCTGATCTAAGCAACTACTCTCTGAGGTGTAATGTGGAGGAGGGTGTTGCTGAATTCAGCTTAGAAAGAAGAGGAAAGCACTTGGGAAAGAATGCTATGTATACCAAACAAGGACACCCTAGCACCCTACTGGGACACCAGCCTGGGTAGTACTTGTATCTGTTTCATTCCAGTAAGCCCCATCAGTCACATTTATGCACCAACTGCAGCAGCCAAACGCTGTAGTTGGGCATAGAAGGCTTGTATAGGCAATTTCAGAAACCCATTCATCCCCTGCCAAACTACATGCTGCCAGTTAAAGAGGAGGATTCTCACTCCAAGAGTTGGAGCAGTATTTTGTTTCTAAAAATGTACCAGGAGTCAGAGGTGACACAGGACCTGAAAACAGGCAGGACAACACAATTGTCCTCAGGAAACCCTTAGTTTCAGCAGAACAAGAGGAGGAAGTGCCCTGAGCACTCCTTGCATCGTCTCCACAGGAAGAGGAATTGATTGTACTGCAGAAATGAGAAAGTGGGAAAAAATTATAATCTGTATTCAGAACTAGAGAACCACAGCAGGTGTCAATGCGTTCCAGTCTTCAAGCATGAAACATAAACATTTCAAGCTTCTCCATCAAGCAATTAATAATAGTCTCTTTAGGTTCCTCAGGAATCACCTGCACAGTATGCAGCAGAATACAGAGGCTGGAAAGCATGTGAGATTTGGTGCTTTAACAAAAGAGGAATCAGAGAACATGTCAAGTTTCTTGTGAAAAAGGAAAGAAAAAAAAAATCCTATCTTGGGTAATGCTGCACAGCTGTGGATCCTGATGGTGGCTCGGCTATAAGAGTTTTTGAAAGTTCCAGGAAGCCATAACCAAGAGGTACCAACAATAAGCATGCAGAAGTTAGCCTAGCTCGCTCATGCAAAAATCTGTCACTACTTCGTTTTGCAGTTTCGCATCTATACACATAGGAGAGAGGCATCCTATGTACTTCACACATCTAAGAGCAAATATTCAGGTTTCCAGGTAGGAACAGGCTGCTACAGAGAAGAGACAAAGTTTAACAGCACCCACACACTGCTTCTCTTTCTAAACATGCGAGATTGAGGACACAATCTTGGTTCACAGCACTTAATACAGTAATCAATGGACTTCTAGGGCTGCACCAACTAAAGGCAACCTGTAGAACTAATCTCTTATTTCTTTCTGCTAGCCCTGTTTAGGGCACATGGACATACGCTTTACACACCAGCAGACTGGTACAAGGCAAGTATTAGCTCCAAGATTGACCAATGAGGAAACCATAAAACCAGAAAGGTCCCTTCCTTCCCAGCAAGCACTTGCTGTCCAGCTGCATTTTTCTAGCCTAAGGCTGGGGAAGAAGATAAGCATCCATCTACAGAGAGGACAGGACACTTACAACTATAAGCTATTCATGATAACACAGTAATTAGTGTGCAGATATGCCACTAGAATAACCAGTGGGAAACCAGTTCAGTCACCTCCCTGGAGGAGCTCGGTGCTTGATCCTCCTGTGGCGGTCAGACCTGAAACTCACTGCAAAGGAGAGCAGAAGTAATAAGTTGTTTCCTTACGGCCATAGAAGGCAAACAAAGTGAGACCTTAAGAAGGGTGTCGCTGCTGCAACTTACATTGACTTAAAGCAGAAGACACGTCTAAGCCAGGGCATGCCCAAGGCACACAAATGACAACTCACCATCTTTTGAAAGTGTAACTCTTCTCCACTATGTGATTTGTTTAAGAAATAAGGCTGAGCTATGTGCTTATCTGCATTTGCTTTTAAATCTGCAAGATGACCCCTGCTCTGTACAGCATTGGACAGTAGTTATACTCACTTTGGCGATGCTTACTGGTCTGTTATAAAAACTAATACCCTGTCCTCAATGTCTGTTTCTTAAGTGTGTCCAATTAAGAGAACATCCTATAAATGTAAGCCCTGTCAGCTAGCCAACACACTTGTGTTATTTTCTGTAATACAGGTGTACTTTTATAGCTCTTTCCCCATAAATACTTTGCAAGTCTATTTCAGACAGGAACTTACTTTTCTGTATAAAAGGCAAATAGTAGGATAAGATGTTCATATAGCACAGTCAAGAATGGAACAATGCAAACACATCATTGCCAGCTGAGCAATACAATTTCTTTGCTTGCAAGGGTTTGAGAGTTAAGTATGAATAAAGTTACCTCCCTTTCCTCTCCCCTTTCTGTTTATCCTACTAAGCAGGAAATCCCAGAGAAGTCTCATAGCCCACATTAAATAATTTATCTAACAATCAACTTAAGATTTTAAAAGGATTTTCGTTTATTACAGATCATGATTACTTCTGCACAGCCCTGTACTCATATTACTTTGGCTTTCCCCCAAAAAATACCCAAGGATTTTAATTTCATTTAATTTGTAAGTTTTGTTTTTTATTTCCAAAGTACTTGTATTCTTCAGCATGAGTCTAGTTATTATGTTCTGGCTTACACAAAGATGACAAAATCCAGGGTTAAACTGCAGCCAGCCAAATTTCAGACTACTTCTTTGGAAGAACACAGCCCAAAATTGCTTCAAAAGCTGCTCTTCAGCACAAGACAGAATCCTGACAGGAAGCATCCCACTTTAGGCAGCAGGTACAACTTGCATGCACTAACACCAACATCTTTAAAATACCTTTGAATGCATTTGATTCCAGATACCAGAGAAGCCTAGAAAGATGGCAGTTGGCTTTTTATTTCAATACCCATCTGACTACAGTATGACCAATGATTAAAAATACACTACATGAACTAGCTTAAGGGTTTCTATCTTTTGTTATGCCCTTAGGCTTATCCTAGTCCACAAGAGAAGAGTGGTCTCTCAAAGCACCCAAAATGATCCTTCTAATTGGGATCAGGAAACTGTTTTGTTCCACAGGATGAGGCTCACCCTTTCTGTTCTAGGTCTGTGGAGCCCTGTGACGTTTCCAAAGGACAGAAACTCAGGTGCATATTTGTAGTGATGGGGGTAAGTATTCACAGGCTCTCATGGAAACCATTCCCAAGTATTTGCTTTGTTTCTCTGTATTTTATTTTTACTTTAGGTTCCCCACTTTCTTTTCTCCTTGGTCTTTGGCTAGGAAGATTTTCAACATCCTTTGCTTATTTGTTTTTATTTTCCTCTTTTTTTTTCCCCCTCAGTATAAGGAGGCCATCTGATCATAACAGGACAAATCAGCAGAGGCAAAGGCTAGAAGCAGATTTCTAGGGAAGACTGTAAAAGCACAGAAAGCTTACAATTACATTGTTCACATCATACCCCATGGCAGGGACTTACTGAGGCAAGTAAAGGGTTTATCTGTTCTCAGTTAAGTTTTTTCTGCCATCAGTCTAATTACTTTTTCAAACCCATACAAATTTGCTTTCACAACACCCTGTGGTACTGAGTTTCCTTGTTTGCCTATGCAGTATAGAATAGTGAATATGTTGCTTTTTTTTTAAGTTTACCATCTATGACTTTGATATTTACCAGAAGAAAAAACACATTGCTGTTCCCATTCATCATCAGCATGCAGCTCCTGATTCACACAGGCCTTCCTTGTGTTCTCCTCTCAGCTGCTTCAAGTTTTGAGTTCTGTATTTCAGTTTGATCGAATCCTTTGCCAGTAAAACTACTGCACCAGGGATGGAAAAGGAAGGGTCTGGCTGCTGCAGTGATGCATTTAAGTAGCACAGTGTAAGTTTATGTTAGAAAATCTTTTATTTTGTCTTGAAAGATTTATCCTGAGTCTTTACAGAGACTTTTAACAGCAAAGGCAACAAGATGATCTTGTATTTATTTGTAGAAGACTTGGAGGAAAAAAAAAATAAATCACACTTCTCTAAGCTTGCTTTGGGGCTTTAGGCTACTTAGGTTGCATTTCAAAATACACCAGGTTATTAGGTAACTCTTGAAAGGCTAGAAGAGCCACTTCCTGAAAGAAAACAAGGTATTTGGTTGGAAGAAGCTGAAAAAATGCGAGAGAATACCGTGATGGCAGATCACAGAATCTTGAGTCCTAGGCTATCACTGACTAAACCATATCTCTGAGAACTACACCTACATGACTCTTAAACACCTCCTGTGATGGGGACTTTGTCACCTCCCTGGACAAGCCATTCCAATGCCCAGTAACCCTTTCGGTGAAGAAATTTCCCCAATATTCAACTTAAACTTCCCTTGAAACAACTTCAGGTCATTTCCTCTTGTTCTATTGCTTGTTACTTGCTTGAACAGACCCATCCTTTGGTGCAGGCCAGATTTTGAACACAGTCTCCTACACAAAGTCCCTATCTTCCATATTAGAGTGCCCTAAACCAGCAAGTCTAGCTATTAAGAACTAGAAGCTGCTCCAAAAAGATCATTAAATAGTTAAAACTTAGTCCTTTATTTGAATTTTCTTAGTTCAGAAGGGAATGCATTTTGGCAGTGTTAGAACGAAGATGAGAAGCTGCACTTACACAGAGATCATTAAATATATCACATTCCTTTTTTTGTGAATTAGAAAAGTAATCAGAGGCCATCTGTAATTCCTGTGCAATTAACTCTGACTGTAAATCCTCCCAATCCTTGTGTTCAGAAGGAGGGAGAAAATTCTTGCTCCTAAAAAGAGATGCAGGCCCAGCTCAGAAATTGGTGATGGTGGATAGGCTTCAACTTTATGCACAATTGTGCCTAGATGGGAGTTTTCAAAGACTAGTATGCAAGGAGGCAGAGAACAGCATTCAAGTGTGATGCCTACAGGGAATCAGGGCCTCCATAGCCCAAATACACCCTTACCCTAAAACAACCACCACAACCCCAAACAAAAAAAACCCCAAATACACACACTCCAAAAAACCCCAAACAAACAAACCACAAAACCAACCCAACAACAAAACCCCCAAAACAAACTAAGTCCAAACCAAAACAAAAACCCACAAAAGCAATTTGCCTTGTTTAATGTATCAAAATGCCACAATATACATATTCTGCTCATTAATTCCAGTTAAGAACACAGGCAATAACATGTAGCTGGAAACAAACTTTAGGTCTACTTTAAATCAAGAATTAGATTTTGTAGCTGGATTGGGTGGGTTTTTTTTATATTTGCTCTATAGCAGTAGACATGTCTAGTTTGGGGCTAAGCTTGAAGAACTCAGAAAGCTGCCTACATGCTAGGTTTGAATTCTAAAGAAACTCCACACAGTGCTTTTCTAGGCTGTGATGTACATTGTTGGCTCATGACCAGCTTCTTGTCCACCAGCACCCCCATGTCCCTTTCTGCAGGGCTGCTCTCCATTTCATCATCTGCCAGCCTGTACTGATATCGAGGATTTCCCTGACCTAGGTGCAGGACCTTGCATTCAGCCTTATTTGATCTTGTGATACTCTTCTCAGCCCACTTCTCCAGCCTGTCCAGGCCTCTCTGGATGGCATCCTGTCCTTCAGTCTTATGAACCACACCACTCAGCTTGGTATCATCTTTAAACTTGCTGAGAGTGCACCTCAATCTTGCTGCCTATACCATTGGTAAAGATATTGAACATCATTAGTCCCAGTACAGAGACCTGCAGGACACCACTTGTCACACTTCTCCATCTGAACACCAAGCTGTTGACCACTATATTGTATGCAATCATCCAACCAATTCCTTATCCACTGAGCAGTCTGAGGAACTTCAGGAAGCCTTGTGACAAGTGGTAGATCCATCTCAATAGTATCTTACTCAGCCATCAGCTAGACATGTCTTAAATGGTAAGCACAATAGAAAAATTAATAAATCAATCCTATTTTAAGGATAGCAGTTCTCTGTTCAACTCATTCTATCAAAGTTCAGCTACAGTTCTTCACAGACATATACATTAAGCTTAATTAAAAAACAATATACAGTCTGGTTTATTTGAACTACGTCTGACGTATCACCAGCCAATGGACCTTTCCTCTCTTACATCAAACTGACTTTAGAATATGTAGTACTTAATTTTGCACAAACAAGTCATCATTACATTAAATTATCACTAATTTTCATTACTATACTATCTCAGCTCTGGATGTATGTCACCCCACCCTAAAGACATGCTTTGTTTCAAACTACAAAGCAGTGTCTCTTTCTTCTGGACTGCTTTTAAAAGCCAGGACATTTATTTAGCCATAACAGCAATCAGTATAAAGCAGAAAGCTAAATCACAGCACTGAAATGGCAAAAACCAAGTTGACAGCAATGCTAATCTTTCTCTGACCCCTTTTTCCAAGAGGTTGCCCTTTGCAAGCTGATCAAACTTGAAAGCCCACAGGTACTTCTGGAGATTAGCTGGTGAAGCAGAAAAGAGGAGCATGAGCTAGGGCGGACAGTGAATGTAAGAAAAGTGATTTATTGTGAAAACTTCTTCATACTTGATCCCCAGGGCTCTTTTTATTAAGCATGTTTCATATTGATTGAATAACAGTCTGTACTGAATATCTATAGCTCCCTTCTGTCAACAAAGCCCAGGACTGACACTGGCCTTAATTTAACAGATAGCATAAGATGGAGGAAGACATTTGTCCAGGGGTCCCACCATGTCTCTTACACACCTTATGTCACATGAAACACTTGAGTTTTCTACTTAGCTTGAGGCAAACTGCATAGAGAAGGGTTCTAGAGATGAGAACAGGACACTACAATTTTGGAGATGTTGACAGATGAGGATGGGGAAAAGAACTTCACCACTTTAGGTTTTTTCTGCTTTGAGGAACATTTGGGATCTGAAGCCTAAATAGCATCTCTTTTCCTTGCTCCTCTTTGTCAGAAGTATTCTGCAATGGTGAGAAAAATAGCACTGCCGGAACGATTGAAAATCAAAAGTCCAGGAATTATACCCTGTAAGCAACACAGTACTACTGAGTAAGTACTGATCTTTCCCAGCTTGGTGAGGAAAAAATGGTTGTTGCCAGCAATTCTAGCTCACTGTGGAATTAACTTTAAATATTTCAAACTGGCAAATCCTGAGCAGATCAGAAATCCTCCCCAGCAGGGCCCCTGGCACAACTAAGAGTTAATAAAATGGAAAGGGAGAAATGTGCACACACTGCCAGACACTTAGACGGCAAACAAGGTCTGTTAAGCTCCACACTAAGATTTAGCATTTAGGTAAGGCATCTGCATTTGTGTATTGGGACATTTTGTCTGTTTGTTTTCCCAAGAATAAGCACTCTTCGGTGGAATTCACACTCTACTTTTTTACATGTGTACAGCCTAGAATTTAGGTGGCCTCAGGTTCTCTTACAAACAACCTTGTTTGATACTTGCATCTATTGAACTAGAGCACATGTTTTGTAATCAGGTTTTTCTTCACACCAGGGTTAAAAGAGAACTGCAGTATGTGCAAAGCTGCTTCCAGCACTGGTGAACACCTGGAACCAGGGATAAACAATCAAAACTTGCTTCATTTGCTCTTAGTATCCTTTTTAGCATATTATTTGATGTAGACAAATAAAACAGATTTAGGTTTGTTTTTTTTTAACTTAGTTTATTTTAAATAATTTTTTTCACTGTTTATTCTTCTAAACATCTAACTGCTATAGTTATGTCCTGACAGGAGAATTTACTTTCAAATATCTGTTCTCTCACTACTTTGTAATAACTGACATTAAGCTCTAACAAACAATTTGCTGAATACTTAGGTTTTAAATAGGTTCACAAAGAACTCCAAAGCTGCTCAAATTTTACTTACTCATTTCTTTTGCAATATCCCTTTCAAAAACCAGCGCAAGGACTACCAATTTATTCTCATGATTATTAATGCAACCCCATTATGCAGCCTGAATTTTCTATTCCTCTGAATTTGCCTTCTCTCACTCATGTTCCTTGCCTTGGTTTTTAAGGGAAACAGATGAATATCCTCCTGGAAAGGACCTCTGCTCAATCTCACACTCACAGATCACGAAGCCAGAAAGAGAAAGGGAAGGCAGAGAAATAACAGAACAACAACGAAAGGTCAGAAAACTGAAATTCTTCTGCAACATCATCCCACATCAAAAGGCAGTGAGCTCACAGATCTGACCCACAAATGTTAGTTAGAATCAAATCAGCTGGATGAGAAGTGCTGGAAGTAAACCAGGATGCCCTGAGTAATTCCATTAATCTTCCATTTGCCTTTTGTACAACAAAATGTTCCTACTGCACCCAGATCAGGAGTAAATCAAAGCACAGCTATAGATCACAATTCTCACCTCATGTGTAGCACAGAAATGAGATTTGGGACTCACTAAGAAAAAAATCATACTTTTAACCTGAATACTGCAATTCTTCTGCTTCTTAAAATCAATATATACTGCTTCCCATTCCAGTGCTCTAGAATAATGAAGACTCTGCAGTAGTCCCAAGGAGCAGGCAGGCTGGTCTTTCTGGGGATAGAAGGAGCTGGGGACAAAAAAACCTCAGCTACCCTGCATGTGAGACAGGTCTCACTCATCCAGAGCTGTCGGAGTATTCCCACCTTGCTGTTCTGTGCACTGTAATCTTCTTCAGTCTCAACATTAATTTTATGGTCTGAATTAGGTTCTGCAGAGTTTGCCTGTTCATAATGAGTCTAACAAGCTACAATTTTGTTTCTTTGTAGCAACCAGAGTCACTGCAGTTCTCAGTCCAAAGATTTTACAATATTGTTTTTCACCTAGAAGCAGGTCGTGCCGGAATAAACTCATGAGATAGTAAGGTGATCAATCAGGCTGAGGGACTGGTGGATTGGGCACTGATGACATCCATCACTTGACAGAAAAACCTAAGGTAAAACTGGGATTTGTGCAGGTAGAGATTGCTCATATCTAAAAATTAAGCAAAAACATGCACTCCTAATTAAATCAATGCCAGTAAGACTTTCTAATGCACACTTGCTACTTACACTCTCCCAGTACTGCTGTCAGCTGCACCACTCACTCCCTTCTCACTTCAATACAGTTTGCTTAGTACAAGCATGCACATACACTAATCTTTGTCCCTGTGCTTTGCTTTACTGATATCCACAAATTATATGTGATATCCTAAGAGTTGCGGATCATAAATCCCCTTCAGCATCAAACTTCTGCTGGGTTTTCTTGGTTTTTGTTTGTTTGTTGGGTTTTTTTTAATTAGAAGCTCAAATGCACTTGGACTTTTCTGTGATCATAATATTTCAGTCCAGAAGAACTGTGGGGTTTTTTGGTTTTGTTTTGTTTTAGTGAAGATACCTGGACTCAGGGGACTGACTACAGCACAGATCTTGCAAGTCTGAAGAACTCCGCCTTACATATTAACAGGTGCTCTGTTAATCTCTACTTTTTTCCTCCCCAGTTATAAAATACACCTTCTCCTAATAACTACACAACCAGGACTTTCATGCTACTCAGTGTTTCAGTTTTACAGTCTCAGGCATTTCTATGAAATGGCTGTGAAATCCAAACTGTAAAGGACTGAAGCATTCGATTCTGTGCTTATGCTCATAGCACAATGACAGAATATTACAATATTTAGCTTAAACCCTTCTAAGGATTGAAGCTGTAAAGAAGCAGGACCAACCCTCAGCATTTCACAGCTGATTGAAAAATGAAGAATTCTCCCTGTCTTTCTTCATATTTCCTAGATATTGGAGAAATGACTAAGCCATGAAATGTCTGAAATTATGCTATAAAAGCAAGACCAAAATGGATCTTGAAATTCTCGTTCTAATCTGTTTTTCTACTCAATTTGGGTTTGCTCTGAGCAAATCCCTTATGAACTGCATGCCAAGACATTTCTATAATGATCAAGTGAACAAGTATTATTTATGGCAAGATTTATATAACCACCTACACGTGGGAAGCTCAGCATAGTGTATTTTTAGCATCAGATACTGCAGGCTTCAAAACTGTGATGAACCCTGAATGTTTAAAGAAAGCAGGTCACAGCTCAGAATTCAGCTTTTACTAAATTCTGTTTCAAAGCATTTCCTTTGCGTAGAGCTGCAGTTAAAAGCTAGATGAGCACTGTGACAGTCTTACTGTTTTCCTCCAACATCGTAGGACGACTGCTATTGCAGTGGCATTGGAAGGGGAATATTTTGTGTGCTGTGCAAAACACACGACAAGAGGCAGTGTCTCTCTCAGAGAAGTTTCAAAGCAGAGGACTGATGAAGGACAGAGGTGTGAAATGAAGAAAAATGAGGATAGAGAAATTAGTATCTACCCACACACCATTGGAAAGGCTTGGAAAAAGTTCAAGCCCTTCAAGATTCAACACACTCGAGTTCTACAGGTTTGTCTTCCAACAACTTCAGATCTCTCTCTACCTTCCTGGCTGCCACAATACCCTTGCTCTAAAGAATATTATGATAGGACATGTCTTAGATTTATTAATCTACATGCCCAATGGCCACTAAAACTACACATCAACACCTTAGCCTTTAGAAGCTGCAGTACATGGTGTATACAAAGAAAAAAAGAAAAATTACAGCACAAGCCAGGAAATGTTTGTTAAAAAGTAAGTTGCTATTTTAAATTTAAAAAAAAAAAAGAAAAAGAAAAAGAAAAAGAGAAAGAAGAGGAAGCCTACTTCTGTTTAAGTTTCCAGGAAAACAAACTTCCCCAAAAGCCTGAATAGACATTCAGTGCATGTGGATCTATACATCTACAACAGGAAAAATGAATATTCCTATAAAGTCTAACCAAGTATGGAAAGTTATTACATTAAATTCTCTTGGACAAAATAATACAAAAAAGAAAGAGTGCAGGAGATCACAGAATGAAAAGGGATCAAAATCAGCTGCATATGACAAGACACATTAAATTCCATAAGAAATACATTTGTTTTACTCTTCAGTTCCAGGAAGGAATTTTTACTTTCATTGCAACTGAACTAAAGAAAACGTTGATGATCTGATGCAACAAACTAACATAGATGATTTTAAAAAATACCTAGAATTTGGTAAAATTACATTTAGGAGACAATTTTGTTTAAGGATTCTTTCCTACCTCTATAACAGAAGGGGAAAAAAAGGGATTTTAGGATTAGAGAAGTATTACTAGCTTATTTTCTTAAAGATAAAAATTCTTGTGGTAAATCAAAGATATAAATAAGAAAGATAAGGGAAGTACTGCCAGATGCAGAGAAGTATGTGCATGGCTAGATGTGATTCTTATTCCATAAATGCCTATTATGCTTTGAATCCCAGCTCTGTCTCAGTATTAGCTGGGTTGTGTGTGCTAATGTTCAGGGCTCCAATAAAAGCTGAAATGGCCAATGCAGAGAAAAAAAGAGTGTTGTTAAAGAAGGTGGTAATTCTTTTTGTGAAGGGTACACCCAACTGTGAATCAATTTGGACCTGAAATTAGAAGGGATTCTCAAATGTTTAAGTATTAAATTTAATTAAATTAAATGATTCGCAAATGTTAAGTATTCAGGTGCTTGAGCCATCTGCCAGCTGGAAGTCAGTGGAGAGCAGAATGAAGCCTCCATAATCCAAGGGAAATGGTTAGCAGTCTTCTACACCACTTAGACACACACAAGTCTGTGGTGCCAGATAGCATCCACTCAAAGGTAGCAAAGGAGCTAACAAAGTGCTCACCAAGCCACTTCCCATCATTTACCAGCAGTTCTGCCTAACTGGGGAGATCATAGCTGACTGGAGGCTAGTAAATATGGCACCCTCCTACCAGATCATCTTGACTGCCATCACACGGCACATACAGCACAACCAGGTCCTCAGGTTCAGTCAGCATGCATTTATGAAAGGCAGGTCTTGCTTGATGGACCTGATCTCCTCCTATGACCAGGTGACCTGCTTAGCAGATGAGGGAAAGGCTGCAGAGGTTGCCTACCTGAACTTTACTAAAGCCTTTGACACTGTTTCCCATTGCATTCTCCTGGAGAACCTGGTCACTCGTGGTTTGGGTGGATGTACTCTTCATCAGGGAAAAAATTGGCTGTATGGCCATCCCCAAAGAGCCGTAGTGAATGGAGTTACATCAAACTGGTGCCCAGTCACAAATGGTGTTCCCTAGGGCTCAGTACTGGGGCCAGTTCAATTTAATACCTTTACCAATGATGAGGATGAGGGGATATAGTGTACCTTCAGCAAGTCTGTGGATGATGCCAAGTTGGCCATGAGTGTTGATCTGCTTGAGGGTAGAGAGGCTCTACAGAGGCATCTGGACAGGCTGATGAGTCAATGTCAATTGTATGAGGTTCAACAGGGTCAAGTGCCAAGTCCTGCACTTTGCTCACAACAATCCCATGGAATGCTACAGGTCTGGGGCAGAGTGGAAAGTTGCCTGGGAGTGCTGATCGACAGCCAACTCAATATTAGCCAGTGGCATGCCAAAGCTGCCAAGAAGAACAACCACGTCACAGCTGCTATCAGAAATAGTGTGGCCAGCAGGAGTAGGGAACCGATTGTCCTCCTGCACTTGGCACTAGTGAGGCTGCGCCTTGAATGCTGCATTCAGCTTTTCAGTCCCTCACTACAAGAAAGACATTGAAGTGCTGGAGTGCATCCCAAAAAGGGCAATGAAGCTGTTGAAGAATATAAAAAACCTGAGAAGCATCTGAGGGAACTAGGGTTTAGCCTGGAGTATAGGAGGCTAGGGAGAGGCTTTCTCACTCTCTGCAACAACTTGAAACAAGGCTGCAGCGAAGTGGGGCTTGGTCTCTTTTCCCAAATAACGATCAGCAGGACAAGAGAAAATGGCCTCAGGTTGCACCAAGGGAGGTTTAGATTGGATATTAGGAAAATTTTCTTCACTGAAAGGGTTGTGAGGCACTGGAATAGGCTCCTCAGAGAAGTGGTGATCTTTGAGGTCTCTTCCAACCTTGCTATACTGTGATACTGTGATACTGTGATCATTTGGAGCTGGATATGGCACCTGCAGTGCTAGTTTAACAGTTGGACTTGATGATATTAAAGGTCTTTTCCAACCTAAATATTTGTACAGAAAGTGTGAAGAAGGAGGAAAACCTGACTACTCTTCCCACAGGCTCATCCTGGGTTTCTGGAATTGGCTGGATGATAATGTGCCTACAACAGACTTGGTAAGCCTAGCTATGTTGTGTATGTTGATAAGCATAGATGCTGAACTAACACAGAAAGTCCCAATTTCCTTGTAGGAAGAACCAAAAAATGGGAGAGTTTGGGGAGCATAACCTGTCTGTATGCCTCACTCTCTCTTTTTTATGTTCTGAGGGAGGCAGGCATCCTCACAGGCAGCCTCACTAAAGCTCTTTCAGCTATCCCTACCTTTTCCCTCAGCAACAGCTTGCATAGCTACCACTACTTCATCTGTTATATTAAGCCAGTCCGAACCTGATAGATCTTCACAAGCCAACCACGTAAGGTCCTCCACCCATACTTGCCTCCAGAGAGCAACCTATGCCTGTGTTTGGCACAAGCACTACAATTGTTTCACATTTTCAGCTCCATAAAAGGTTCTCTAAACACTTAAATGATGGCATCATTTACACTTCAGCCTGTTTCACAAAAGATTTGTTGTGATTCAGAACAGTGTACTTAAAAATAATTGCTCTGAGGAGTAAAGTAAGAGGGAAGAGGCAAAACATTGCACGATCTTGGCTCAGGACAGGCATGCACTTGTCAAGAGCTGTATCCACTGAGCATTTCCTGCAAGAGGTGCAATTGCCATCTGGAACGGTAACCCTCCCCCAATACCTGTGCACACACATAGTTGTACAGTTCATCCCTCCTCCCACACAGGAAGTTGTGCAAGAGCATTCTCATCAGAGCTGTCATTCACTGGAAGAAATTAAAAGTAACACACCTAATGCAGACAAGCTCTCAGACCCTCCTAGGTGGGACTTTTTTGTAACTCCAGTCCCCCACCAGTGTGAGTCGTTTGTGTTTTACTTTTGCATCTAAGTAGTTTACAGCTATAGCAGGTCCTTAATGTTAAATTCAAAACAAATGGACAATCCAAACTGTCTGCAACAGGGCTCCCACTTTCATCACAGGTGCAAAGCAAGATGCTTTTCAGTGAAGCATAAAGCTAAGCTCCTTTACTCTTAACTCATACAGATATTCAAAAGAACAAACCACCTCTGTCCCAGGGACAGAAAGCTTTGGAGTATGGGAAAGGATGGGGAGGAAAAGAGGCAATGTCTTCCCTTCTTCTCCAAAATCTGAAATCTCAAAAATGCTGGCTCTCTTCAAGACCACTTTCAGGTTCATTATAAATGATGATTTATTCAGTGAAAATAAAATCGATGTGTTCTGACCCCTTCTAATATTATTTTCTTTCAAAATACTGAAAACCAAAAGCAATTACAGTCAGAGCTATTGCCTAGGACATTCGCTTTCCCACAGAACAGGACCTTGAGGGGAAGCATCACGCTCACGGAATTGCCTGTTATTTCACAAACAACTCATCAAACAGGAAGGTATATAAATATTATGGGGTGGCATTGAAAGACACAACACTCAGAATGACTACAAAACCTATCTAATGTTTTGTAGCACTTCTGCTATCTAGGTAAACACTTTTCAAGATTTAGCACTTTAACTGGCAGCCTAATGACTGATTAGAAAAAACAGTGTCAAAATCCACGACAACTGCAATAAACTGTAAGCACAGATTTTACCCTCAAAACTTGTTCAGGATTCTAAGTTTCTAAGGCAGCAGAGATCAACCAAACAAAACCCCATATGCAATCTGGTGTACCTGTATGACAGATCTATGGAATGAAAAAGAATTTATGGTTGAAAGTGCATTTGAGCTGCCTAGCTTCCCTGGTGGAACTACCCCTCCCAGAATGCATCTGCCTTCCTGCCAAAACTAGCAGTATTTTAAAAAAATATAATAATTTCTTAAATAGGAGTTTAAAAACTGTCCCCAAGAGTAACAATACCATCAGCAAATTACACAGTATAAGAAATCAGTTGCAGTGATACACTTCTTCTAGAAAACCAACACTAATTGGTCAATACTGAAGCAACTTCAGTTCATCTCCTAGCAAATGCTTGTAAGGATTCCCAAATCAGCAATTAGCATCTGTCCCATTGTGCTTCTCTGCCTAATATCTTATGCAAAGTATACAATTTATAGCTTTAGATTGGATGAGAGCATCGCTCAACTGCCTCACCCTTTTGAAGCAAGTGACAAACTCATTCTGCAGATTTCTCCACCGGGAAAGAAATCCTTGGTCCTGCTGCACCATGGTCACATGAACAAGTGCAGCCAGCCCACAGTTCCTCTCTCAGCATCCCAAAAAAGAAGAATGAAGCCATCTTCAACCCAGAAGTCACACAGCCAAAGTAATGTGACTGCCCAGCTAAAACATACTGCTGAGTCCTGCAGAATTCACTTTGCTTCCTTTAAGCAATGCAGTATAGTGACCTGAGCTGTGATTATTGACACTCCAGAAGAGCTGTCTCCATGCAGCCATACTAGCTTATGGATGCATTTGGATCTCTATTTCCACCCCATCTGCAGCATTTAAACATCAGAAGAACAAAAACTCAGCACTTTCCAGGCACTACTGTAAAAAGAATACCCCAAACAGGAGGGAAAAAAAAAGGCAAGATGTTAGCAGTGTAGTGTACCAAATAACAATAAGTAAGTGACCTTCTTTAGGAAGACTATAAAGCAACTGATCATAGAAATTTGGTTCCACTCAATAATAAATTATACAAGAGATTCAGATCATCTCAAGTCCCTATACTCAGCCTTTATGCTTGCAGCCTTTTCCACTCTATCTTTAGAAAGCCACTTGGAAAATTCGTAAGACAGAATCAACTACTGACATTAAAGAAGATAAAGGCATTCGAGCTTTCATGATTTTTTTTTCCTGATACACTTAAATGTCCTAACAGTCACACAAAGCCAGCAGATAAGTGAAACGGGGGCTGGGGCTGATTGTACTTTTAGGGCAATACAAAATACTTTTAGGGCAAAATATACAAGGGCAAAACCTCAATATGAGGTGCCCTTGTAAATGAAAGCATCTTTGTCATGTACTGTTATCAGCTGGCCCCATTCTAGACTGATAAAGCCTTAAGGTCCTACTGGACTCTTCACGAGTTTAGAACTTAAGCAGAGGTCTCACGTGCTGGCTAGACACTTGTCTAAGGAAATGTGAAGGATGATACTTTTCTTGTCCACACTAGACTACTGCAATACACCTTAAAATAAATGGCTTTTTCTGCAACAAAAGTGACATGAACACATCACACCGGATGGGAAAAATGTTATACCAGCTAAATCCTGGTTTGCAATTCAGATGAAGACTTATTGTTTCTTTATCTTATGAAAACAAGAGTAGAAACTTGCTCCAAAACGTATTCCCAGTTGAGTTTCATATTGATATTGTAAGCAATTTATCTTTAAATGGCCCTTCCTTACTTTTTATAGCACCTAAATATTTGGGAAAAGTATCTCCTGTTGCATGCCAGACATGGAAATTTCTGCTCAAGAGGATCAGAATAACTCGAAGCACAACTGTGCTGGAATTTAAAACATTCCATTTATTTAGTGAAGATTTCAAAATGACAAGAAAATTCTCAGTCCTTCTTTCCTAATATTAGAGACAATAATCCTCAAGAACTAATCCACGTTCTGTTCTTAAAACTCAGACTGGAGATTCCATAGAAATGTCCCATGCCAGTGTAGCTGAGTTATGGCTTGTATCTTTTATCTGATAAAAGCAGATGCAGTCATTCTTGAGATCCACTGAAAACCCAAACACAAAATTCATAGAAGCTCTTGTACAAATTATTATGAACTTTTCCACGTTTTCAGCTTTTATCAAGTAAACAAATGTTTTCAAATGATGTGTGTAGAGATACACCAAAAATTTCCAACCCTAGTATGCAATAAATGAATAAAAGGCTCAGCCTTCTATCTTTTTTAGCTTCAGAGAAGAAAAGGAGACTCAAAGTGGGATGGAGATTCCCCATATGTGGGGAAGATTAAACCTAAATGTAACATCTAAACTTCGCAGACAGGGTTATTTTGAAAATTCAGTGACCATCAAGATTACTTGGATGAAAGCTGAAAGCTGTTCATTTGTTCAGGGAGTTCTGTCTAGCACACTGAGATGAAACCACAAAAACATTTTCTATATTGTTCTCTGACTTTTGTGTCTTCTGAACTGCAGAGTTGGCTTGAACCATATATCTTAGTAGGCCAGAGGAAGCAGACCAGCAGACTGCCATTCCTGGACGGGAGAACAGAAATCTCATTTCAGGAAGGGCCCTCAGCCCTCTGGGTCCCTCCTGCCTATGCTGGGACAGACTTGACAGATAAAAGTAATGAAAACCTGAGAAGAGGAAAAGTAGGCAGGAAGGGAAAGGAATCTGTTTGTACTTTGTGTTTACAAAATGGCTAACTTACAGCATTCTTATCTCAGAAAAGCCTTTTGTAAACTACCCGAACAAGAGCGTGCAATGGTACAAGAGAGGAGGTTCCAGGTTCCCTTTAGGGCTTCTTGCTTTCTTTTCCTTGCCACCTCTCTCAGGATAGGATTAGCCCTTTACAAGCAGCTGCCTACTTTACATTTCAAAGTCAGGGATTCTTTATTGTACCAGCAGCACACCCATGCCACTTTGTCAACTCCATCCTAGACAATGAATGAGATCTCCTGGGAAAGATGTCATGTAACACCTCTGTGGGTCAGAAATCCCTCAGTCTTTGCCGTTTGAGACAGCAGGGCTGAGACCTACCAAGTGCTGACAGCCAGGGTACAGAACACCATCACGAGCAACACCGGTGTGTGCTGATGTGCTTTGAACAAAAATCCTTTCAGTCACAGAGATCATTAATTCCATTCCAATTAGTTCCCTCCAAGCATGTACACTAATCTTCAGACAGAAATTAAAAGGCAGTGAGTGAACATTCACCACACTTGAAGTCAGGTAATGAGGCATCTGTTTGCATGCATTCTTAGTGAAAAGAGAGTGCACGATCAACAAGGGAGTTTTGCATTCAAAAATCAGTGCCGTTATTTGCAGTAGCTAATAATTAGTCCTCTAACTTAGATGCTTTACTGATACATCCCTATATAAGCAAGTAAGGCTCAGGTGGGTGATTTAGAGTTTTCAAATTAAAACCAGATTTATCTTTTTTTTCTTTTTATTAGGAACTTCAAATAAAGGTAGAGGCACGTGAAGTTGACCTGTGTGACTATTCTTTGTCCCTTCTGAACTAAACTGCTATGAAAAGTAGGCCACAGGGAGTAGAGGCCACAGTTTCAAAAGGTGAATGTACAGAACTATGTATATACAGCTATTTTCAGGCACTTGTAACTGAGTGGCCTGATTTTGAGAATTTTTGGGTATGCACTACTCCAGAAATGTACATGCTCCAATAGCTTCCAAAAGATGAAACCTGACTACCTACTTTGACACTGAAATGTAAATACTCAGTTTTCCATTCAACAATTGATCTACAATTTCTGTTAAAACAGCATCTACACAGACTGCTTGGCATCAGAGGCTCACTGTATCAGACTAAGTGCATGGTTTCTGCCCAGAAAAATGTTGCTCAAAGGAAAGAGGCAAACAGATGTGTGTCAAGAGAAGACTGAGACACATGGGGGTAACATGCTGTACCCAAAGTCACACAGCGAGTCAGAAGCACAAAGCAGAAAAATCTGAGCCCCAAATCAAGTGCCTTACCCGTTACATCATGCTGAGCCTCTCTCAGTCACAAAAGATACATGCAGTTGTTCAAGGAGTATTTGTAAGATAGACAGAATCTGATAAAAGAAATCCAAGGAAAAGAGAAGGATGCAGTGATCTGTTCTGCAATATTCCCCAAAATCAGAAAGGAGAGCACACAGCAGATATAACATCTCATATAATAGTAAACAGTCAAACATAAATTAATTCAGTTACACACTGGGATGAAAAAGGGTTTTATACTACTTAGAATGTCCCAAGAGAATAGTTACCATACTTCAAAACAGACTATTAGAGAAATTCGAGAGTCACAGTCTGGTTTATGCAGGAGTTCTCTCTTCTAGAGGACCCTCATGAAGAGTCTTTTCTGTAGACATTTTAGATTTGGGAGTTTTAAATTTAAGAATCTAAAAAGAAGATTTTAAAATCACGGCAAAAGACAAGGAGGAAGTGGTCAGATAAATGAACTCCAGGGTCTGCAGTATCTGAAGGTCAAACATTACTGCTGAAAACTAAGCTACTTGAGACAATAAAGGAAGCAGAGTATCAGATGGGAACACTAGCTAGGTAGAGCACTGAGTAACATATTTACCCAGTTGTGGTTTAAATTCTTCCATTTATATTATTACTTGTAAGATATGTAGGAAATTTTAAAACACGTTTATCTTAGAACCAAAAATGCCATGTAAAAAGGCTAGTTAGTTCATAGTCACAGTGATTATCTATTAGCACCTTAAGCACAATTTTAAAAGCTGTATCTTCAATCCTGAGGCTGCTAGATCACAGCTTTACAACACAGTATTGGAGAACTTAGTTTTTATTTATGAGGTTAAAGCTTAAAAAAAGGTTTACACAGCTCCAACAATACAATACCCTGCTAAAATTGAAATTACCAGTAAATAATGCTTCTAATCTCACACCAAACATTAGCAAAACTTGAGCTTAGGGCACTTTCATATCTGTGAAGAATTACCTGTAATAAGTAAAGCAACACAGTTGCCGAGAGTACTCAACTGCTATACCAAATCACTCTGTTGAGTGATGTATTTCAAGACAGACCTGCCAGCTATGTAGGACAGAAGTTGGGAATGCAACCTTTATTTTTTCAAAGCTTTTAAAAAGGCCTCAGAAGCAAAGGTTTCTCAATTACTAGATCTTTTAGAGCTTGCACTCAAAATAACAAAATAACAGAGAACAGGAAAAGAGGAAGTCACAGCCCTGGTCGACCATTAGTTCCAAAAAAGAACCCATTTAAATCAGTACTAAAATAAAAGTGTCTCTTCCCCCTCAAATATCATCTCACTTTCTTTCAAGGGAGATCTCACTATGTAGACTGAAGAAAACAACAACCTCTCTAAGTCACCTTGGCATCTGCTAGTTGCACACTAGTACACCAGGTTCAAGGTGAATCCTGGTGCAGGTTGCCCAGAGAGATCATGCAGTCATGTGGAGATAAACAAAACCCAACTGGACATGAATGCAGGGAACTTGCTCTAGAGGACTCTGCTTTAAGCAGGGAATTTGACTACATGATCTCAAGAAGTCTCTCCCAACCTCAGTGATTCTGAAAATGTGCAAACCTTGTATTTCCACAAAGACTGAGTAGTTACAGTGTCAGTCTTGGACAGAGAAAAGTCCAAGTTCAACCTTATGCTCTCCCTCAGGCTAGACGTACAACTCCTGCCTAGTTATTAGTTCTCCTTCACCTCAGTTCCTTTAGTGGCCACAGATTGCGTTAGCCCAAACAAGAAGCATGCCACAAAGCATCTTTCTAGCTCTTTCTCAGGAGGCTGGATCAAAGTACTTATCACTCAGAGACTTGACTCAATAAAGAGCAAGCTACAGGATGTTCAGAAAGCCTAACAACGTCCAGATGCCCACTTTTCAAATGCTTCAAATAAGGAGTTGTTGTTTCAGGAAGCATGAAGAACTCACTGTCAAAAGGACAGTCAAGGCATTATCTTAAGACATTTAAAATAAAATTGTTTACAGAACATGAGGCCTCCTGCTGCAGAACACAGTCACCTCAGCAACATCTGCTGGTTTCAAAGTTGCCAGCCGCACAGAGGGAGGAGGATTCAGCACCACCATAAAAACTGGAGTCAGTAGAGCATGTGGTTAACCTTCCTTTAACTCAAATGGTGCAAATCTTTATTTTTTACAGTTGTTGTAAGGTCTACAGGAATGAAATTAAGTCCAAAATGAAAATCATAAAGATTATACCTACTTATAATTACTTTTAAAAATAATTCGAATAGAGGTAATAATTCCCTGAAACCAAAATTAGTTTGCCAACAGCAGAAGATTTCTTTTTACACACATAGTCAACACTCCAGAGTTAATAACATTCCTCTGAAAGTGACAATCCCTTGCACTGAACTTAACTCATCCCAGTTTTGTATCCTGTGATCAGCTGGGTTCTCTATATACAAAGACTTCCCAGTTAAAGACTTGGATTTTATTTTCTTGGTAGTGACTTCCATTTTGAAATTCCAAAACAAAAAAAAAGTGGCTTCTAAGACTTCATGCTATTCACAGATAGAAAACTGAAACGGAAGTAACACATCCGTGAATAGCCTTGAGATATGACATAACAGCTGCAAAGTAGAAAACAGAATTTAGCAGGTGAAAATAAGGAGGGGAGGAAAACCCACAACGCTGTCTAGAGGGATGTAACTTATCTCACTGCAGATCACCATGTGCTGGAATACACAGGCTTAGGTTGGAACAAAAAGTTAGCCAATTACTCAGCTCTCCTGAGACTTCCCTTGCTAAATACTAAATTGGTTCAAGGTCTCTGTCAGGATGTTTCTCCTGATGACACGGAAATAAGATGAGATTCAGGAGGATGTGTTGGGTGGGTGGGCACAGGAACAGGGGAGATACAGTCACCTAATACTGCAGCAGCCAGTGAGAATAGGTGAAGCTTTCCATGGCTTCATTCCTCAACTTTATTACAGCTTCTCTTTAAAAGGTCAGTTTTAACTGAACACAAACCTATTTTTCTCTTTTTTCTGCTTAAAGATTTATTTCTTTTTCACCAGTGGGTGAAATATGTAAGACAAACCTCCTGCAAAAACTGGATGCTTTCCTGAACACTATTCTCAGAGATAATAATAATGATAGCAATCTAAGGGAAAAAAAAACCCAAACTAATAACCTACCGAATCTCTCTGCTGCTAGGATAAAGTCCCAACCAATACCTCAAAGCACAGGTGTTCCTCAGCACCACTCTCTCCTCACAAGCTGTAATAACCACTCCAAAACAAAATCCTTTTGAACTAATTGAACATTCTCTTCTAAAGAGATTCCAAAAGACAAAGGAGGGTGTTGAGAATTATTAGCCTTACTTTTACATAAAGACACTGCCACTGGGGCCAGGCATGTCAGATGCAAACAGTCTGTCTATAAGTCCAGAAACATAAGCAGCTCATCATTTTTTATTTTTATATTAAGATAGTGGCAACACAATCATAATGGCAATTCCAGTAACACCCCTTTAGAACATAGTTCACTAACACAATTTCCCTCAAGTATTTCTAACGTATGAAAGCTACATCAAGAGCTACTCTGGATTTAAACTCAAAAGCCAACAAACGTTTCAAAAATATGACAGTAACAGAAGTAGCAAAGGAATGAAAGATTTAAACTAACTCAACAGTTACAATGGTTAAAATTGTAAGGTACTAGAGTTCTTCAAGCTGAAAAGGCATGATTTCGAAACATGGGAATATAACTGAAATTATGCTAATTAAAGGCAGCAGTCTACGTCAGGTACACTGGAAGTTCGTTTATCTTTCTCTTAGTAATTAACTTCTCCAATAGGCTTCCAGTTCTTCTCAAAAGTTTTGTTTACAATTTAATTTCTTTCAGTCCTTCCAAACACAAGTTTTTCTTCTTCCATAAATCTCTCTTAAATTCAGGCCCCAGGACTCTTATCACAAGCTGCTAAGTTTGTGCAGTCATTTCAATTTACCGGCACACACAAAAAGACAACGTTTGCCAGGTTTCTGGGAGTGCTCACTGTAGTAAACATGCTCCTCACTAAATCCACATTGTATTTTCAAGCAGATTCAAACCTCTCTTTTGTAGATGGAAAAAGAAGAGCACGGGATTCCAGAGGGCAATGCTGTGACACAGGAATGCTTCAATGTTTGTGCTCCCATGGAGACACAGAATACAAGGCGCCCAAAACCACTACTTCAACCTCACATCAAGTCTCCAGAAGCCAGCTGCTTCCTTCTCTAGTCACAATAAAAGCCTTCAGGAAAAACAGATATTGACCTACCTTGCATGTATGCCTCTATCTGCCGAATTAGCTCATAAGACTTGGATCGGTCCAGAAGTGTACGAATAGCTGGAAGAGGGTCCAGGATAATGGTTTCTGGATGAGCATCAATATACTCCTGCAAAACAAGTACACAGCAGAAAAACCCAAAAGGCATTAGGTTGGCTGCAGAACATGGAAAAATTATGAGATCAGGAAGAGAACAGACAACGTTAAAAACCTCAATGTCCACCTACTCTTCAAGAGGAGGCAAATGGACAGGAAGTCACTGGACAGTCTGGATATTGATATTTTAGTCAAACAGAATCCTTAACTGGTTTAGGATGGTAAATTTCTCCTGTGGACTTACTATCAGCAGTGAAACCTGTGCTGTCATCACATCAACTCAGAGAGGAGCTGCTGGCAAAGTGCCACAGTAACAGCTGTGAGCAGGGCTAAGAAAAGCAATTAGGAGAAGAGAGATGATACTCTGCTATCTTGGGGTCAGCTTTGCATTGAAATTACTGCACGTGAACATCACAACTGTCTAAACTAAGCTCAGAACTACATCTGGATTCTTTAATGTTGTTATTATTGCTGGCCCTTAGTTGGGCTGAAGACAGTCTTAAGAGCCAGATGATAAGGGCTGGGATTGTTTTTGGCAAAGCTGAAAAGACAATGCTTCACTGTGTCTTCACTGAGTTTTGAAAGCATCTATCTTGCTAATTCTCCAAGTTCCTACTCTTCTCTTCTGACTAAGAGAACAAAGCAAAGTTAATGTTCCCAAGGATCTTTAGCTTGGGAACTCTATTACCCATTCACTGAGGTCATGACTGTACTACTGCATCCTGGCCATGAACAAAGACACAGCTGCCCAGTGTTGCCTTTGCAAACCCAGCAAAACTTCCTTCTGTTTCTCAGAACAGAAGGTGAGTTTTTTCATCATTGCCCCAGCCTGGCTCCATAGTCAATGGTCAACAAACTAGCATCCATCTCTTCCTCTCCAGTATCAGACAAACATTCCAAAGTTAGCATCTATCACTGTTTTACTCTTTGGTTCACCAGAGCAGAAGCTTTGTTCAAGTCATGAATATCCTGAGTATGGTTTTCATGAGTCTCCTGCCCAGAGACTCCAGAGTCAAGAAAGCAGGCAGATTTCAAATACAGAAGACATTAATTGTCTTAGTTTTTTTTTTTTTTTTAAGATGTATAGTGTGTCTATGCACATGTTCTTATATGCAGCACTAGAGATGTGGAACTAGGGTGATCCCATGATTAGGGCATTAGCTTAAACTTGCTGATCATGAAACTGTATTTGAGTATCTCAACATATCTAAGGTATAATATGACAGCTCTTTTAGCCCTTTTATGCCTCAGCTTAAAAGATGGGGAGCTACCACAGTGTGCATTTTCATGACCACGCCAAGAGGATAAGCACATTACAGACAGTAAATACCCTGGTGGGGCAGTGGGTACTCACCCACTGGGCTTCAAAACATGACTCAGCAGAGATCTGGCAGCAAATATCCCATAGTGTTTCTAATGTGTGCTCCAGTTCTTCCTTCTGCACTGTGGTGACCACACCTCTGTATTGACTAGTCTCTGGTTTCACCTTGAATCGAAGCTTCCTGTATTTCCATTCTGGTCAAGCCCCTACTCTGGAAATATTAATCCTTCCCCTAATACCTGTTTATCCAGCCTATGGCATCCATCCCCTTCACTCTCCTCCAAGGAAGAAATGATTTTTCCCTCTCCTAGCATCTTGTGCACCTTCCCAAAGCTTCCTGTTGCTCACCTTGGCATTGAGGACTATCCTCACTTCCTTTGGTTAGGTGTGTTCCACTTGTTAATTTGGCTCACATTACCCTAAGTACTTCCAGAGAGAGCTTTGCTTTTTATGCTTCCTATAAGGAACTTTGCGGTGCTTTATAATGGTTATAACTCTAAGCTGCATTAAGTGAGCATCCAAGCAGTCAGCTTGACACAGCATAATGAGGTCTAACAGGAATGAAGGCCTGATTCCAAGGCCATGCTACACCAGGCAATATGCCAACAAAAATGAGCATCTTAGCTGACTTCCTAGTGACTGATTTCTCACACTGTACTGAGTGTAAGGCTACAGCCCCTTTGCACGCACTGAGAGGAGTCTGAACATGAGCTTTCTTTATAAAATGAGGACATTTCTCAGAATCTAACATATTCTCCAAGACTGCCAGTAGGACAGTGAGGATCTGCATCATTTGAGTAAAGGAAAGACTGGGACATGAAGTGTCTCCTAGAGCAAATCCGGGGATGAGCTACAGATCTCTCAACAAAACCCAGAAACAGTCTCCCATTTGAAGCAAGTAAGTCTGAATGTGAATATATATGTATAGATATTTCTTACTTGAACAGAGCTAGCAGTTCATTGTTGAAGCTGTTAAAGGGACAGGTGCAACAAAATGCTCTCAGGTCCTTATAACTATGCATCTCTTCTCATGATATTGTTGCTTGAACGTCCATTGCAAAGCATTAACCACACATTCAAAAATCAGAACCATTAAGCTGCACCAAGACCCTCAAAGCAAACTACTCAGCCTCCTCTTGGGCATGTACAAAGCCAACATTTTCCTAATCTCCCCCACCTCACACCAGCACACCACAGCACATGCAAAAGAGAGTGCAGCTACTTTAAATAAAAGATTTCAATTACAATTAAAATCTTAACACCAATTCCCCACAACAGAAAGTTATAATAAGAAAAATCAATTTTGTTAGCTTCACAGGAACAATTATGGTAGATGATGTGAAACCTTTCATAAACTTTGATTCTTTCCTAGGAACTGCTGCATCCTCAGACATCATGTTTTACAGAACATATTACTGTGAAGATCTCTGCACATATTGGAAATCTCTTGAGGGAGACTAAGTACCAGTACTCAGCCTATGGCATACAACAACTGCAATATCAGAAACACAGATTTGAACGTGAGAGGTCTAAGAATTTGATAGCAGATAAGCTACTATAGGTATGAATGGAACATTTGCAGAAAGAAAAGAGAAACGCTGAAGCCAAGAGATAGCTTTCAGTCCCCCACAAGCTTTCAGTCTCTAAATCTCCTCTGTTCATTCCAACAAGACAAATATATACTCCCCAGTCCAAAGACTGGCATCCAACAGCAGACTCCAACAATCCAGGCAACAATCTGGAGGTTATTTAGGCTTCTCAACAGTATTTTGAAAGGGCTCTGTCCTTGGGCTGCAGTTCAGCTTGACCCAATGTCTATGTTTTCCTTTTTCTAATCTTTGACACAATAAAAGCAAACAAGAAGAAACAAGGACTTTAGCAGACCCTCTTTTGTTTGTATTCCAGGTTTGGCATTCCATTGTGATTTCTACCAGCTCCATTACTGGCAGAAGGCCAGCAATGAAACTTGAAATCAAAGACAGACTAAGTATTTCATGTTCCTTATTAAATATCTCTGGATATAAGCCAGAGGTTTTTTTTAAAAACCCTGTTCATGAGAAACCTGTTTATAGATGAGAACAGACTTCTTTGCCATTTTACCCTAAAAGGCAGCTATTTTTATTATTTTAAAAATATTTTAACATAAATTTGATACAGTATCTGCTGCAAATATTAGGTTATTAGATTATAATAGGGACCCACTGACTCATTTACTTGATTTTATTATTAAGCAATAAAACTTCTATAATCTTAGAAGGTCAGAATGTTTTGTTTAAAGTTTTTTATTAAAAAGAATGTTAGCAAACAAAACAGTAACAGAATTTGGATTTGTTTTGCCATGCACAGAAACAAAGATAATAATTTGTAACAAGACTGACATTTCCCTATGTGAAGACAAACACAAAAACATCTAAAGAACTTGCATCAGATTCAGGCTTTGAAGTTCCTTTTGGTTTGTGCCAGTATCTTTATGGTCACCTCCAAAAGGAAAGGTGTAAGCAAGCTGGATCTTGGACAAACGCTTATCTCAAAATTGTTTGTCTCTAAAACTGATTCCTGCCATGGCTGAGAAGGATGGAGCAGCCAGCAAAGGTAACAGAGATCTGTCCTTGCTTTCATTTTTATTCATTATACATACATCTCAAAGCAAGCTTTCTGAGTACTCAGCCTCTCTGTTCTGCCTTCAGAAGTGCTTCATCTTGCAAATACCTACCCAAAGGAAGCTATCCTACCAGTCTGCACTTGAATGAATTTTTAGTTAATTTTGTCTGCTTATGAGGCTCTTCTAACAATCATAACAGAACTCTTTTTCAAGTGGGAAAAACATGGTTATTGGTCTGAGAATTCAGGTACAAATAGACCATTTCAACTTTCTGTCTCACCCTGTCCCCCCCAGTAAGAAAAAAATTACTAAGATTTGATGGTTTACTTTGATATTTCACGTCTTTTCTCAGCAGAGCATGCAAAAAGAAACATGCAGTGTGTACTGTAAGAGTACAAAGCTAAAAATAAGGAAAAGAAGGGACTAGTGTCTTAACAAATAAAGAACAACTACAAAACCACCACAAAACCAACCAACCAACACCAACAACAATAAAACAACATAAAAAAACCCACCAGCATAATTTCCAAGAGGACATACCCAAACTACTTTCTGAAAGCTGAGACTTCTGAAGAATGCAATCAGTGCAGCAAAAAAATGTACTTCTCTCCTTCCAAGCAAAAGCAATCCTCTAACTTCTTCTCTTCCAAAATACCTCCCTAATTTTCCTTTCTGTCTCAAATCCTTCTAAGGAAGTGTCTGAATCAAGAATGGAAGAGCCTTTCCTGGACAGCTTCAGAGTGGGATCATCAACAGTTAGAGAGAAGGAAGGGGAGGAAACACTACATTTTCATCAACCTGACAGCAGAAGCTTAGGCATAAAATCTGCTTCCAATCTAGCTTTTTAAGAAGACTAATGCAAAGAGAACTTGTTCAGATAAAAAGCTCTGAAAGACAAATTAATAACTCTACTGATTTTCCATCACTTGAGCCATCATTTTGAATGGAACAGACTAGTATGAAGTTGCAATGAATGAAGCTACTCAAACCTCTGTAGAGTTACGACAGGCTGTACAAAGATTTCCCAGTCAATGTCTTACATGTGCCAAAAGACGCTCACATTTCAAAGTCATAAACTTAACCTAGAAGGCAATAACTGGCATAGTTTGGCTCTCTTTCTCACCAAGAAGACAGGAATTGGAGCATCAGCAAGTGAAAGAGACTCCTCTTCCCACCTGACTTCTCTGCATGTTCCTCTAGTCAAGAAGGAACCACCAAGGACTGCAACAATTTGTAACTAGACAACAAATAAACTATGTTCAATTGGGTCAACCCAGCATTACAGTGGGTAGAAAAGGAGATTAATCATCATCTCTGTATCTAATCATTATCCCCAAAATAAGGAGGCAAGTGTCCTATGAAGCAAACAGAAGGGCTTCTCTACTTTGCACTTCACGCACTATACTAGGAGCTGCACGTATTCTTCATTTTTTCTTTGGATGAGATCACAAGGCACTCATCGCTGATTTGTGATGCAACACAGAACAGTTTTCACCCACCAATACTCTCCTGAGAAACTGCAGTCCAAACCACATCCATCTAGCATGAAGACCTCTGACAGCTCATCCCTGAAGGTCTTCTGTAGCTAAAAAGCCCACCAGCTACAGGCCACCACTCCTTGTTATTTTCAGTCACCTGTAATGATTGTTTTTTAAAAGGCAATTGAGAATATTCATTAAATAGCAAGACAAGAAAGGCATTCTAAAAGGCTTCCTAGTTTATTTGTACTCTCCAGCAGACTGTACAATGGTTCATCAGAGATTCCGGAGAGCAAGCACACAGACTCTCATAGAATCACAGAATGTCTCATGTACTTGTGAAGCCAGTTTCCTCCTCTGCTCTTGCAGACCAGATCAAGGACTGTCCAATACAGGTCTTAAAAATAGTTTCTCTTATGTAGCTTCACAGATTGTTCTTCCTCCTGCAGTCAAGGGTGCCTTGCTCACTGCTTCCTGAAAGACTGCTTTACAGAGCCAACAGTGAGACTGGTGCCAGGTATCATCTTGCAGTTACCTTTACATTCAATAGCAGGAAAATTAGCATCATAAAGTTTGCACTGTTTGGTCTGGTTAAGACCACCATAATTTTCTCAGTTACTCATCCCCAAGCCTGCGGTGCTTCATGAGGTTGTTGCAGCCCTTGGCCTTGTTGAAGCCCATATGATTTGCTTCAGCCCATCGATCCAGCCTGAACAGGACCCTCTGAAGAGCCTCCCCAGCAGATCGACATTCCCAGAAAACTTGGTGTTGTCTGCAATCTTACTGAGGGAGCTTTGAATCTCCTCATTAAGATCATTGATAAAGATACTAGAGTTGCCCCAGTACCAAGCCCTGGCTGCCAACTGGATTTAACTCCATTCACCATCACTCTCTGGGCCCTGCCATCCAGCCAGTGTTTGATCCAGTAGAGATCTAGTTGGGCTTTCATCCTTCAATTTTCTCCCTGTATAGCTAAATCAGGTTAAGGGATTTAGCTTTAGCAGATCATTTTACCTCTACTAGCCTTTCAGCAGCACAGCAGTCATCAGACAGACACAAGAACACCCCAAATCATCAACTAAAGCTGAAACTCTAGCTGCAAAGTACTCTACCCTGTTTCACACTGAACTTCGACCTACCGGTTAAATGCAGCTTTAGAAAAACATATTCTCTGCACTTTACTACTGTTTCCTGTAGACCTCACTTCAGTACTTGAAAAACATCAGCTTCTGACCTTAAGCTGGCAAAATACAGTAATTTGACAAGCTGAATTCATATTAAAAAGACTCCATATTCATTGAAGAGTTCTTGCTCAGGAATAAAAAGAAAGGTGTTTTAGACATTAATTGTACTGCTACACACCGACTGTTGCTATACAGCTGCTTGCACAAGTTTCCTACCAGCATGTTCTCCAGGTCCCAAGGGAGGTGCCACCAAATTACACAGAGCTGCCTTCCCTGAGTCTCATTAAAGTCTGGCCTTCACAAACACATGCCAGCAAATGTAAGAATTTGGAATGGGGAATCTCAAGAGTTTTAATCAGGTGCAAGCAACTTAACACATTTGCCCTTTTGCCTCTTTGGTCTTTTTTTTTTGGTATATTGTGATTGCAAACTAGTTAATGTCTGAATTGGGGAAAGACTGTGAGGAGAAAGCCCCAGAAGCCCACCTCTGCATATGACAGGACAAGGGGCAATAGGGTTAAACTGGCAGAGGGAAGATTTAAACTGGCTGTTAGGAGGGAGTTCTTTGCAGTGAGGGTGGTGAGACACTGGAACAGGTTGCCCAGGGAGGTTATGGCTGCTCCCTGCCTGGAGGTGTTCAAGGCCAGGTTGGACGAGGCCTTGAGTGACCTGTACTAGTTGGGAGGTGTCCCTGCCTATGGCAGGGGGTTGGATCTAGATGATCCTTGAGGGCCCTTCCAACCTTACCATTCTATGATTCTGTGCTGCTTTGGACATTTACAAATTTCCAGGTACTGCAGGAAGTGAATGTCTACACTACTTAGTGATGAATAGGCACCCACTATTCAGAAAGCTGGTGCCAGAGGCGCAGTGCCACAAGTCAAACCTTTCCCTCTCTCATGGGTAATACACAGGTGGGAGGAAGTAGAAAAGCTTTGTAACTAGAGCAAAGAGAATAGTGACTCCATTAAGTAAAATATTTTCAATGTTACTAGTTATAGAACATTCAGCAGAACAAAGAGAACCTCATTTTCCCAAGAAAACAAAGCTGTCAAATTGCAGAACCTGTCTGAGCCATTTTTCCACCTGACATAAGCATATGCCATAAAATTCTGAAAGTGTCTTTTTTGATTTTGTTTCTTTGAAAGAGAAGAAATGAATCTTCATTTCATCCAAGATAAGCACCAGAAGCAACGCTCTTAAAAATTATAAAGGTGTTGTTTTATCATTTTCATCAGCTTTCAGATGACTGATTGAAGTTCTTTGGGAAAACTGTTCCTTGTATCACAAGGCCCTGTGTGTTTCTGACCTTCAAAGTAAACTTGAGAAAAAAAAAATAATGCAACAGGATTCTTAGCACTAGAGGACAGAATCACTCACAGCAACCTTGATGTTATAGTAATTAACATTAGAGGAACTGGGAAGACTAGACAGAACTGGGCCAAATTAATTTAGTGGTTTCTGTCGTGGAGAGATATGTCTGCAAACACGTTTCTCCTTGTGAACAGCACTCGTGGTCTTGGAACAATACCGGGACAACATCTGGTGGGAAACCAGTTCTCCTTAACCTTACAACTTAGAGCTTATCCAATATCAGTGGAAGGACTATAAAAAACACACTTACCTGGAACCTGTGAACCAGTTCCAGTGACTGGCTGTCATTCTGGTCTGCTTCAAGGATGACATCTGTCAGTTTATGTATGATCACATCCAAAGGGCCCTGATCTTCAATGGGTTTGGTGAGGTCAAGCTAAAAGGAAACAGAGAGAAACTTTTCATGAAGGGCTCTTATCCCTGCCACTATCCACTACGTTGCTGTCACACAGAAGGTTATTTATTTTGGTATGCTACCTAAATCCCTGAGAACTTACATTTCATGGAATGTCAGATAATTCTGCTCAAATACTTTTCCCAGCAGTGTAGGTCTAACTCCATGAAAAAGCAGTGAAGTCACTGGCAAGTACCCTTCATCCGAACACCTTCCTGCACTCTTTCATTCTAAGCCAACATTTCCCTCTTCAGCTTCGTATACGCAAAAGGAACAAAGCCAACAAAGATTATCACCACTAAGAAAAGGAACACCTGCTGTGCCCTTCACTCTTCAGGACTGCACAAAACAGCACCCAGGACAGTGACTGTGCAAGTGACTCTGGGTGTGTGCAAATGTGTCTGCTTGAAGGGAAAACTATTTAGCTGGTAAGGAGGAGTGGCAGCTCCCAGAGTACTCCCACTGGCAGACTCCGGCAGCTAGCTGGATAGAGGAGAAAGATTTGGGGTAAGGTGTTCTCTAGATAACACGAGATGGCATAAATGTGGTGATGATGTGTCACTTGGTCCTGAGTATCACGATAGAGTAAGGGTTCTCTTGAGGATACCTTAATTCAAGGAAGGCTACTGGACCTGTTGGGATACATGTAACACTGCTAAGAGACTGGCCAACGTTATTGTGAGGGTTTTGATTTATCAGGACATAAATCAAAACTTTGAAGATTCCAACTAAATGAGGAAAAAAAAAATTTCCACAAGGGGAGCAGTCTGCATGCAATTTTCAAGCTCCGACTGGACAAAGTCCTAAGCAACTTAGTTTGAATTTAATACTGAATCTGCTTCAATCAAGATGATGTATTACAGACCCCTACAATCCCTACCAAACAATGATCTTGTGAGGCAATTTACTAGATTTGAATATCTGTACACTCTCAGTAGCTAAACTGGCTCATATTACAGCCAACACACTGGGCTGCCCACAGCAGAAAGCCTACCCTATTATCAAGCACTGCTCCTCAACCAATTGTGAAATCTACTGCGTCAGTGCCAACTTAAACTTGTAAATTTCAAACTGGGAACATCTTTGAAATTAAAGACAGATGTGTTCTCACAAAAGAAGTTATCATTTGATTTTACAGTGATATGCATGCTCTTTTCCACTGCTGCTACTCCTTTTTATTCAACTCTGGCAGAGAAGGGTTGTGTGCCACAGGAATGAGAAGGCAGCTATGCAGAAGTGGCTGCTAATGCATGGCCTCATTAGCTTGAGTTTTGTCCTAATAAAATTTCTCACTCCACAAAAACAGCCTTGCTTTGAATTAAGGTGGTGGGACTCTGGAACAGGCTGTGGATGCCTCCTCCTTGAGAGTGTTAAGGGTCAGGTTGGTTGAGGGCCTTGAGCAGCTGAGTCTAGCTGAGAGACATCCCTGCCTATGGGTGGGGGGGGCAGGTATTGGAGTAGATGATCTCTAAGGTCCCTTCCATCCTATGCCATTCTATGATTAAGGAAGGTAACAATAAGACAGGATGGATGGATCTTTAGCAGCAATAAAACTAAAAGAGCAGATGTCTAGCAGACTTACAATAATTTGCTAGCTGCTAATGTAGCTGATCCATGTCGGCAAATTGCTTTTCTTGTGTAGACACTCCTCTCTGGGTTAGGCTTACTTGACCAGAGTAACTGAAGTTGCCTATGGTACAAAAGCAAACTGAAACTCTGACAATTCTTGCCAACAGAGACCATCTTTCCTTGACCATCAGTATATGCTCCTACTAACAGGGAGACTAGCAGAGGCACTGTTCACAAGTGGGCAGCAGATGCTCTACATAAAAAGGTTATGCAATAGTAAAGACAAGACAGACTTGATATGGATGCTTAGTGGCTGGTAAGCTGTGGCTGAGTGAGGCAGTTGACAGAAGGTCTGTCTGTCCCAGCACTTTTATTTTTACTTCCACAAGTAGTGCAGCACAAAGGCTAAGGGCAAAGTGTGTCTGCAAAATTATGCCAAAATGAACTTAACTGCAGCTTAGCTAAGGACATGGAAGGAGATGATCTATTTCTGCAACTAAGTTCCAAAAAATCAGTTAATACCCTTAAAAGAAATCTCAGATGACTGCACTGCATTTCAAGAAGTTTTTTTTTCATCTGCCTATCACATCTGGAAGGAAACAGCAAAACAAAAGTTCTGTTTAACTAGGTTAAAAAGTTCCCAGTTGGCAAGGCACAAAACTGCGAAATTTTAGGACTTTCATTCCAAAAAAACAGTGAGAAGCAAATAAGTACCTGAGATTGGTTACCCCTCTACATTTTTCCTGCAGTCACTGCTCAATCTGCCCAGAAACATTCCAAAACCAAGAAAACAGTCCTCCCTTTCAGCCTTGACCCAAGAATAGAAATAAGCCTTCAAGGCATATCCAGGCATTTTCAGCACAGTGTTTTCCAGAAGAGTAAGACATCTGGACAAGATAATTTTCTTCTCAACAGTTGTGCCAGCTAAAAGCAACTGGCATATTTTGAGAACGGTCCCAAATGCATCAACTTTGCATCTCAGCAAGTGTTAAAAAGGCCACTCCTAACAGTGCTCTGCTTCCCTTTTATCAGAAAGCTATCAGTGACAGCAAGCTAAAGGCAGATCCTCCGGTAGGAAGTTCAATGACCACTTCGTTGGCTCAGCAAGGACAGCAGGTACATTTTAACCACAGAAACCTGGATCAAAATTTGAGGGATTTTGTGGATTGGAAGATCAAACCATTTGCAAGAATAAGTCCTCTGTTCTGTGCCATGCTGCAGAAAGCAAATATTCCTGGGTTGCATGGAATTTGGAAGAGATCCACCTTCCTTTTATATACTTAGAAGGAAAAAAAAAAAACCAACCAAAAAAACAACCACTCCAAAGCAAAAGAAACCAAAAAAAAAAACCAAAACCCAAAACAAACCCACCCCACAAAGTAGAAGAAAAAGGGGGGGGAAAAAAGGACTTGAGGGGGAAAAAAGAAACCTTTTCAAGTGGAGTATCAGACCCAAGCAGAAGTCAGCAAAAGTACAGTGCAAAATTTCAGATGGCCCTCTGCTGAGACAAACACTGATTCATTGTTTGTCATCAGTTGGAATTTGAGCCCTCCTACTTCCCTTCTCTTTCAGCACATCTCTCTCCAAACAATCTTTGCATTTGACATGATCACCCAAAGGTTTGTTTTTGCACAGAACTAACACCATAGCAACAGAAGTGAAAGAAAAGATTTATCAGCACCATCTTTAAAAAACAGAGAGATACGGTTATGGTGCCTTTTCTTCTGCAAAGCAGGCTATAGCCTACTCTGGTTTCTTTATTAACACAAAAAAGGGCAGACAATTAGGTGTTGGTTTCATGGCATTGTCACTTGCCATGAAAATCCTGAAAAACTCAGGTGATGAATGACATGGAAGGCAGTGTCAAAGCTGTACACAGAAAACACTAGACTGAAGGCATATGTCTTTCTAGGTCTTATAAATCCATATATGGAAAAAAACCCAACTGCTGGATAAATGCTCTTACCATAGCTGGCTGTAGCTAGCTGGCTCACCTTTTAATAGAAAGGCTGGTTGGGAGTTAAAAAACCGCTCCAAGCTTAGAAACATCAGTGTCCTCCCCAGTCAGCTTCCCAAAACATTCACTGGAGAGCAAGTCACAGGCATATAGAACTCTGTCTCTGCCCTTCTCATCAATTCCCCTTTACTCTGTCCTCCAGAAACACACAGCCAGTACATTATCCAAACCATTACACAGCAAGGCAAAATAAGTTTATTTCCATTAAGCAAATTTGTTTAAAGTTTTGGGGTTGTTTTTCTCCAGAACACTAGCAATCCATCTAAATTGCAGGGACAAGACAAGTAGCTGGCAGAGCACCACAGCTCTCCATTGGTCTCAACAGCAATCCCACATGCATGCATTTCTGGAATCCCTGTTTAAAAATAAAACTATGTCCAAACGAAAAAAAAAAAAAAAAGGATTTGTTCACTCAGAAAAAAAGAAGAAAAAAACAAACAATAAACTCCCCACAACCAAACAACTGAAAATGCTGGATATAGGAAAAAGAAGTATCATTTATCTAAATGATTTTTTAAAAGGTTTGTATTTTGTGGCTTTTTTATCAGCATTTCTAATACATGCTATAATCAACTGTATTGCAGAATCTGGCTGAGCAGGATTTGTAGGTTTTTTTAAGACCTCTTCTTCGGAAATAGTTTTTGGATTATCATTCACATGAAATGAAGTCTTAATACCAACCTGTTCTGTTCTCTGAGCTGAAGATAGATCTGTCTGCTACTATATTCCTGAGGAATTTACAACTCATCTCTGTATATTTATCCTCAATTTTATCTTAACACATTTTCATTAAAAACAAAACAAAACAAAAAAAAAAAAAAGAGAGACTCATAAATCTGTTGTTTGAGCATTTTACTCCCAGTCTCCAACTGGCTAACAAACTTCACTCATTGGGATGCTGCAGTAAGTTCTTGCTGTGTTTCAGTTTTTATTTTAGGTGTGGCTTAGGAGCAACACCTTAGGAGGGCCTGCATGTCCTTCCACAGAGGTCTCTCTTGCTGCAGGTAGACAAAGCTCATAAACTTTCACCCAAAGGACATGGCTGAAGATAAGGAGAAAAATCCCTCTGAACTGGACATACACCACCAGCCTGACCTGTCCTCTCTGCTCCCTAAGTCCTAAGTTTGTAGATGGAATTTTGTACACAAATCTCTTGTATCCTGTTCTCCCAATACTCAATTAAGGCTGCACTGAGTACCAAACATGTGGGGGCTTTTTTGATCTTAATTCAGCTTTGTAAACCCTACTGCATATAGACCTTCAGGTTTTCAGTCATCACACTCCTCTTCTGGGGTTATTTTCTATCCTAGATCACATACATTTATATCAAAAGACTTGTAAACCAAAGCTTTTTCAATTCTCCCCTTATTCTCCCAATCCCAGTCTCAGTGATGAGCTTTGCTGTGCATCAATGCTAAGCAGTTCATGCTGAAAAAAATGTCATGAGCTGTGGGTTGGAAAGCCAAGTCTTTAAGAAGTTGAACCCTGACAGCTGATGTATTGGTGGATGCTGTTCTTAAAAAGCTCAGAAATGAAAGCAGCAAAAAATCAATACATCCAAGTTCCCTATTCTGCCTTATTGTAAAAGGTAAATCAAAATACACAGGACAGTCTAATGACAGGAAAGCAGTTGCTTGCATTTGAAAGGATGTGGGGAAATTTCCTGAAAGAAATCAAGAAAATGGTTGTGCCTGTCCATCCACACACATCTACTTCTGCGGAGCAACGGTGACAGAACAAAACGATTCAGAAGCCTGCTTGGTCTTCTGACAAACCAAGGGAAATTCAGAGGAACAGCCCAGACTAGCACATCTTTCTTTTTCAAATTAAATCCTGCAGGAGCAGTCCAGTCCTGTCCCTCCACTGGACTACATTCCCACAAACCCTGCTGTCAAGTCTGTGTAAGCGCAAAACTGACACCAATGATTCCCTGACAAAGCTCATGGAAGGTGATGAAGTATGTATCAGTACACATTCCATTATGAGGGAAGACATGTTACTTAGTATTTTTACTGATATACAGGCTCTCCATAGCTCCGAAAACATTCACATATTCAAACTGAATAAACATTTACATACTTAAGGGAGCGCCTCCTCATATCTCTGGCCAAGCAAGAAAGTGATCTAGGCTGTTGTTATGCACAGCTAGGGCAAGTATTCAGCACTCTCTGCTGCTGCTGCTCATGAGCTCAGAGGATTCTGAGAGAGCATAAACCCCTCTAGGTAACAAAAGACCAGGTCTATCTCACTGCAAAGGGCAAACATGGACCTGACCTTCAAAGGTTGTAAAAAATATAAAAAGAAAAGAAAAAAGTTCACCAAGATGCCGTTTTTTTTCTTTTGACACCTTTCCCTTGCTGTCCCTACTCAATGCCTAATGAACTTGCATGTCCTGTTGCAGCAGCAGTGGCAGCAATCTGAGAAAGGAAATCTGCTGTGGTGAGACTTCCCCTCTGGCTCTCCTGCTCTTCCCTCACACAGACAACAGAAGAGGGCATTGCAGCATCGGTAACAACTGCCACATTGGAGGGGAACTCTTTTCACCACTTTTCCTCTCCCCTACCTTTTTGCTAGTCTTCTCAGAATCAAGAGAATTAAAGACCAATTGAGGAGCTCACCTTTTTCTGCTGTAGGGAACTAACCATGGGTTATCTTTTGTTACTCTACCCAGCTTAGTTTAAGAGAATTATCAATGGAGAAGGAAGTATAGTCCCACACTGGGACATGTTCAGAATCTCAGGTGCCAGTAACATTGCCAGCAGCAAGACACACCTAAACGTGACATGCAGCTACAACATATGCTATGGAACTCTGCTGAAATTTTAACACTGCAGGAGAAGATTCTGGGTTTAACAGATGGTTTCTTTGCTGTTTCTTGCACTGATGCCAGAGCAGATTACTTTGCTGTCAATATGTGAGTACTTTGCACATTTTTCAGGACCTGCACACTGCTGCTCCCCTAGAAGCTAGGTATGATCTGGGAAGTTTTCGCTTCTAGCTATATTCTAGATAAAATTAAATAAAAGGCATCTCATAGGGTTTTTTTCACACTATGTGTACTAATATAGATGGACACCATTTATGGAACACTTCCACAACTACTACCTGAACTGACTAGCCTTTGCACATTCAGGGCTTGTCCTGCAGTCACACATCCACCAGGACCTCAGCAAAGCATCACCTTAACCACAGCCTCCTCTGCACTGTCCCATAGAAGCAAAGAGAAAGCATTGCTCTCACTTGTGAAGTAACAGTGACGGACAGTGAATCGTGACCCCCACTCAGCATAGAAGCATAGAATGGTAAGGTTGGAAGGGACCTCAAAGATCATCCAGTTCCAACCCCCTGCCATAGGCAGGGACACCGCCCGCTAGTACAGGTTACTCAAGGCCTCATCCAACCTGGCCTTGAACACCTCCAGGGAGGGAGCAGCCACAGCCTCCCTGAGCAACCTGTTCCAGTGCCTCACCACCCTCACTGTAAAGAGCTTCCTCCTAACATCCAGTCTAAATCTTCCCTCTGCCAGTTTAAACCCATTGCCCCTCGTCCTGTCATTGCAAGACCTTGTAAATAATCCCTCCCCAGCCTTCCTGTAGGCCCCCTTCAGATAGTGGAAGGCTACTCTAAGGTCTCCTGGAAGCCTTCTCTTCTCCAGGCTGAAGAGCCCCAACTCTCTCAGTCTGTCCTCATAGGAGAGCAGGCAGAACAACACTGGAATAAATTACTTCATTTCAGTTTCTCAGACTTGTCCCATTTCCTTCCTCACTCCTCTGACCCCTAGCATCCTCCACTGAGCATCACCCTACTGTTAGCACCTGGTTTTGCCCCTTCACTTTAAAAGCAAAACAAGAACTCCCATCTTTGGGCTATGGCTAAAGCCCTTCACAGAGATAATTTTTGTTTCAGTAGAGCTTTTTTACCCATGTAGCAGAATGTCCAAAGCCCCTCCTCTCTCCACAAAGCCAGGATAGGGGGAAATGGAGAACCTGAGATGGAGTGATCCAAAGGGGAGACACCTCCCCCCATCTCCGGTTGTGGGTCAGTAGACTCATAGTAGTGCTTTCCTCAACCCACGTGCCCTGCCAGGCATGGTGAGACACAGACCTTGTGCTGGGGCAAGTCTGAGCAAAGGACAGATGCTTATCTGTTCTTGGCACCCACTTCTATTGTCTGGCTTTGGAAATGCTCTCTTGGTGACGTCTGACAAAATTAGATCTCGGTTTTACTAAAATGGAGCAGTTGTGAAGAGAGCAAGCTCTTTGACTTGGGTTCTCCCTCCTCACCACACATGGATAAGTAGCTGTAGCAGTTCAGGAGAATTCTCTGATAAAAAGGGACAAAACTAGGAATTTTCACAATCAGCAAACAGCATTGTATCTGATATATTCTTAAATCCCTGGGAAGTCTTTGCTTTTCTAAGTGGGCTATTACTGCTACTTTTGGATTTCAGTTTTCCAAATACTGTTCTCAAAATATCTGCAACCATTACTATTGTGAGGATAACCCACAACCAAACTACTGAACCTTTAAAAATCTTGTACCACCTTACGAGGGAGGCAGAGTTAATTTAGAAATAGATATACGCCCTTTTATAAAATTTTCACCTTATTTTCCCCTTATTCTCAACAACCCAAGATTGGAACTTTGTTACTATATTGGTATCACAGTATCACCAAGG
>WBNM01029796.1:333174-420572 GCA_013399055.1 Ramphastos sulfuratus
ACACACACACACACACACACACAAACATTTCTAGAAATTAAACTATAAATTGGCCTGGTTTATCTCCTTATCTCCTGTACGATGCTTTGGTCATTACAGAAAGTTCCTTACAGAAGTTGTGAAGATGTGGGAATGGCAGTTTCTGACCACAACATTACTCTGCCAACTCATGTCCCATTAGGGCTGGCGTGCAGCAAGCACATTTCATAGGCAAGTAGTTAAGCAGTTCAGTCTGTTCAGGGCCAGCCCAAAAGACAAATGCTGATTCTCAACACTGTAGGATGAATAATCAATGTTGCTCGAATCAAAAAAAAAAAAAAAAAAAAAAAGCTTCTTGCCAAGGGTGCCTCCTGAGGTCACCAAGGCTCCTGTGTATTAGAAGGGGCAGCAGAACAAATCTAGAGATTAGCAGAGGAGAAAAGTTGAACAGAGAACATGCAACATGGGAGGATTAGTGCTCCAAAGAAGAAAAGTAAGTTACAGAAAAACAAGAACCCAGGAGAATGAGTGGTCTGCATAACCTGCTGCTCAGACTGTCTTGCTTTACTTTCTGTAACCATCAGAAAAGACAGAATTCACATACACCAGAATTAAAATCCTATACATGGAATCCCAGTAGTAAAGGTATGGGAAAAATTACTAGAGTGGCTCACAACATTTCTGGGTGACTTCTTGCATTTAAAGTGTTGGAATAGGCAAGTCAGACTCAGTATGCCTAAAAACACTTTAAAAGGAAGAGTTTTAATGTTTCTTTGAGAGAACAGGGTCAGCTCTATCACAGTTAGTGAACTGACTGCTCAATCAATCCTGTAGGAGAGCAGATATTAAAGGAGAAGTGAAATGGAGAATGATCCATGGAGAATGCTCCAACTTATCTAGAATACAGAAATACTGTAGCACTACAGCCAGTACAGCCTGGGTTAGCGAAAGAAAAGGCACAAGAGGCAAGCACTTCACTTCTCAGAAGCTTTCAGTGCTTAATTTTAACATAATATAAACATTCAAAATACCAAGATCTGACAGTAGTACAAATACTACTTTCTTTGTATTTTTTTTTTTAATAACTACTGGATATAGAGATAGTTAAGATGAAAGAAACATGTTCTTCTGAAAGTTTCTCTTGGAGCCGTGTGCATGTGCACTGCATAACCTCCCTCCCTTTGGCCATGGGATTAGATAAACAGAAAAGCTCATATATTAGAAACCCAGAAAGTCTGGCTACCAATCTTCATCCTAAGAGATGAGGAAACTCAGTTCTGGACTTGCACCACATGGCTCAGACTCAGCTTAAAGATAATTCTGCAGCAGCAGTGGTCAAATATCAAGAGCAGTTGGTGCTCCTGTGTGCTTGGCTGCACTTCCCAAGAGATCGCCAATGTCTCTGCTGTAATTCTAGCTTCCAGATGGTTAGCAGAGGGAACAGCTAGGCCACCATCAGCCTCTTCGCTTCTGTTAGCTACTAGCTACAGAAACGCTGAACTTCTAGGTGCATTTCCCTTTTTCAAGGGACTCTGAATGATGCTGTGTTGTATGCAAATACAACCCAAAGTACATTTAATCCAGTCTGTTCATCATTTCACTGGATTTAAGTGGTCTTCATGGTGTACTAAGAAGTTGAAATACATGTAGAGAGAGCAAGTTGCCAGGGTAGAAAGTTTTCATGCTGTTTATCTGCAGCACCTGCCCAACAGAGAATGATTGGCACAGACTGAACATTTTCAGTAAAATTCACTTTAAATGAGAGTGATAAAAAGTCTTGCTTTTGCCATGCTGAGGAGGTCTGACAATTCCACAGTATCATTAGAACATAGTCATGAGAACGAAAACAAGACAAACTGTATCATTAGGGAAGATAAGCTTCTTAAACTCAGGAGAACAAAACACTAGAACTAAGGTTATTGGCCCAGCTATTCTGAAGCAGGAAAACTAACATAAAATTTAGTAATACAAAGATTACATCAAGTTGGGTTTGTTTAAATTACAGGATAAAATGGTGTGCAGCTCAAGCATTTTCTTTTTTTTTAATTTTATTTATTATTTCAGGATGACAATTTGATAAATTAAAGGAAGAAATAACTAAAGGCTGCTGAGCTGTGAAAATCATAATTTGATCATAAAGGATGCTTGGCATTTCTTGCAGGCATGCCAAATAACAAAATGTATTTCAGGAATACATAAAAACCTGCAAGTGAAGCCTTAATATTAAAAATATTAGAGGAATGGCCCCAAAATTTTACACAGATATTTAGCCTCAGTTTTCACAAAGAGTAAAGATACTGCTTCTACCTCAGAGAAGCTTGTCATAAACATTTACGAAGCTTCATCCTTGCTAGACTTCCCATCTCTTTTTCCAAATCTTGCTTTGCTGGAGGGGTATAAAGTCACTTCCAGCCAAACTCCCAAAATTTTCCTGTCTTTTCTCCAAAGGGCTACTTAACTCCATCTACTAGCCTGACCACAGAGAGAGAACCAAAAGCAGTGGTGTGACACTGCACCTGAAGTAATGTGGCTACACAGCTTCCAGATGGTCAGTGCAGACACACTGAACTACTAAGAACAGAACAATATTCAGAGAGCAGCTGAGCAGAGACATTGCAGCTGAAGTTAGAGCCTTAGCCAGTAAGGAAGTTGTTCATTAAAAAAAAAAGTCAAGTATAACATATACAAACACATTTTATTGATAGCTTTTTACATATATATACGTCTACCATTTTGTTGGAGACCACACACACATGCATTTTCTTCCTCTTCTTCCCTTAACTAGTTAACTTTCACTTAGGATATGGCAGAGAAGAAACCACCACATTCCCATTCTAAATCACCTTCTGAAACTGAGAGCTTCTGTGCATTTCCCTATAGTCAGTTCTCACCAATGTAGTATTTAAATGCGTACATTTTGGTGAGGAAAGGAGGCCTGAAATTATTATGATGCAGTTAGTTGACATCACTTCATAACTAGAGGTACTCTCTGATCACCTTTAGAGTGATGACATGAACACTCTTCCTCTTGTCTGTCTCACACTTAAGAGCCAAGCACCCCCAACCCATAAGCAGTCAACCCAAAGTTGTCTGAGCAGTAAAAACTGAAACTACGTAACGCTGCTGACAGCACTTTTGCATCAGAAGTTTTCACATATAATTGAAAGCACAAACAATTGAAAAAAGGGCCTGTTTGATGATAAAAACCCTTCCATGTGCTTCCTGACTGACCTTTTGGTCTTTACTGTTAGTCTGAGTAAAATATCTTGAAATTTCAGGCACAAGCATACTTGAAACCTTCATGACAAATGTCTACTTCCAAATGAAAAGCCCTTTCCTTACTGAAAGCAAAAGACATGAACAAACTTTCCATTTTAATTTATGGCAACATTCACATAAGAATAGGCTTCACAAAACTTCAGGGAAAGACCATGCTAAAACAAAAAGGAAGGGGGGGGGAGAAGGAAGAGAGAGAGAGAAGAGCTTGCCCTCTCTGTATCCTGCAACTCACTGTACATGCTCAATCCACCAGCACAGAACAGCTGACTTAAAAACCTCAAATGACTGGGAAAAAAAGTCCTGGCAGACGTAGTAGTTTACTCTGCACATTGCAGCAGCATAAAAAATTCTAACCACCTCCCAGCAGGAGCTGGTAAGGCAATTTCCAAAGGCTGCTTCCTATAAGCTATGTTGCAATGTGGCACGGCTGCATTTAGTCAGGGATTCCCACCAGAATGCAGTCCATCCAGAGCTGTCCAATTCCTGATTATCACGCCTTACCAGAGAGACTGGAAAGAGCATTTCAAGTTTTCTAACTATAACTTCCCTTTCCACTGCTTTGCATCTCTCTGTGCATACCTTTTATTTCCCTCCACCCCTCCTCAGCAGCTGAGGAAAAGCACAGAACTGTCACCCCCTGCCATTTTCTTCAGTCAAGTTTGCATGGCCATGACTCCCTGCTGGCAGCCTGCTGGGCCATCTCTCACTGCTGTTTACAGACAGAAAAGACTGAAGTGCGTGACCCGGCTGGCCCCTATTAAAGATAATGTTATCGCAGCTCTATTGCTCCTGTCTACATCTGCTGGTGGGAGGAAATCAACTTGTCTGAGCTGGAACAGGGGATGTTGGAGAACTATGAAATGGAAAGCTGCTTGTGCCAGGAAACTTCAGCCATATGTTGCATTAATAATTTCCTCACACACACACATAGCTGTGCTAATAAATAGCAATTTACCACTACTTCTGTCTGTTTCTTCCTATTTGCATGGAAGCAAGAGGCAGGGTGTGGGGGGAAGTGGCGTGGGGGAATGCAGAGGCCTACATGCAAAACCTAAGGTAAACTTTCCTGGGGCCTTGTACACATCTGCAGCATCTAGTGTGTACAAGACCTACACCGCTGTGAAAACATTAACTGCTAGCAAACAGGAAGCACCACAGGATCTACATGCATGTCCTGAAATGCTGAATTCCAAGCCAAGTCCTCAGAACAACACAGAGACTGAAAAACAGTAGGGGTATCCTCCATACCAGCTTTCTATTGACCTCCAGCAGGACCTGCCGTGAGGCCAGTTCAGCCCTGGTTGTATGCACCAGTCTTCAAGAATTTTTACTGTATGTACATCAGTACTTCAGAGGAAAAATACCAGGATTACAACTTGTTGAGCTGCAATGCTTTAACTAAAACACAATGAACTATGCTCCAAGGCTTCACGCTCACCTTGAAAACACTTGTTTTGTCCCACCACTACCAGCGTTACCTTAATACAAAAGTCTGACGGAGCTGCTTATTCACATTCTCTCAAGTGAAATTTGAGTGCCATTTTGCTCAAAATTGGTTAACATTTCTCTTTTGAACTACACAGTTTAACTAAGGACAAAAATAAGCTCAGAGATCTGCATGAAAGATAATTATTATAAAACCTCAAACATAAGAAATGAAAAACAACCCAAACTGTATTATCCTCAAGTAACTAAAGATTTCATCAGGCTGGGCTGTCACTCTTTAGTAAGTCTAGGTCTCTAAACAGAAAACTCAATAGGAGGAGGGAGACTGAGAAGGAAAGGCTCAAAATAAACTGATGTTATTCAAGCACTGCTAAATCCTAAATAAAACACAACACTACTAACCAAGGAGCGACACAGAGGACCTAGCATGGCTCCAGAACACAATAGCCATTTGTCATCTTTGCCAGAGGCAAGCAGCAGCTGGGGATGCCACTCGCGAGGGGAATAAAATAGCACCATACTACAGATGGATGATTACTCCCAGGAGCAGAGCAATACATAAGAATAAAAGATGACGAGTTAGATGAATGCCCTTTGAGAACCTTCTCCTAAAGAACATTTAGTCCTTTCTGAAAAGCATGAAAATTAAGGATGCAAAATACTGCCAACAGAGTTTTGCCAAATTCATTTGAGAGTGAAAATGAAACAACATGCAAAAGACTGAACTGGCCTGAAATCTTCCAGGAAACCCTGGTGGAGAGATCCCAGAGCAAGTGAAATGCCAAAATGGTGGGTTTTATGAAAACAGAGCATTTTCCTAAGACTGAATAGGAGCCATTTGAAACACTCCCCAGAGTTTGCAACATGATTATACACACCACAATGGGAACTTTGGGAACTTCTGAGTGGCAGAAATTATCTCAAGCATTTCATAACACAGCACAGGAAAGAAGTGGAAAGCCATCAAGAGGTCAGTATTTATTAATAAATAATACCTTCGATTAATAAATACAATTACTGTCGAAATGCTACCTGCGATCCTGCTCCACAACAAAATCAACCTCATGGGGAAAGACATAAGACTGGAATCAAAATATAAAATCCTTTGCAATGCTCTGTGCTCCGTAATGTAACAAACGTTGTGTTTGATACCCAAGTTCACTTCCAATGTGGCTGCTTCAATACAAATATACAAAGTGAAAGCAGAAATGTAGCTGCCTCTGAAACATACCTTTGTGGTAATATAATCAAACATGCAAAAAGGATGAGACCAGCGATGCAGGATATTTTTTTTGCTGCAGGGTGTGAGCGTTAATCTGGGAGTCTTTTCAAACACAAATGAGAGGGAACGGAGAAAAACTACGGCAGAGGGTTGGAATTAGATGATCCTTGAGGTCCCTTCCAACCTTACCATTCTATGATTAAAAAGGAGAACAAGCTTCTGCTGTATGACATCAAGCTTTAAAGTAAATTATAAGCCTTCGAAAATACCATTAAGTCAATATACGATACCCTTGCTGATGACATGGAATGGAATCAACTTCTTTTCTGCACCTTTCAAGGCTGCCAGGAAAAAGAGCACTAGAACACTGGAAGGAACACGGTGACCAGCAACAAAAAACAGGCAAAAGGGCTTGATCTCCACCAAGAAAGCTAAACATAGCTAAGATATCCAAGGCAACAGAAGGACTCAGGTTCTCAGATCACAGCTAAATTTATGTAGATATCTAAATTTCCTTGGTGGTTAGTTTGAAACTCTCAATTTACAACTAATCAAACAAGTTACCATAAGATAAAGCATGTGGACTCACAGCTAAACAACACTGAAGTTAAGTAGCTATGGAGCAACTCTACTTTCAGCCAAGGTGAATGGTTGGTATGGTAAAAGAGTGTATTGGTCTGAAAGGTGATATGCCTTTAGAAGAAAGATAATATTTAAGACTAGCAGTACACAAAAGAAGTTAACTGTGATTGGTGGGATGAAAAGAAGGAAACACATGGGCTGATCAGCAGAAAGAATTCCTTGCAGATAAATGTGTTAGCCCATGAAGCAATCTCCCACAGTAACTGGTGAAAGCCCCATCTGTTGGAGCTTTTGGGGAAAAAAATAAAAATAAAAAATATTTACACTAAATGACAGAGAAACATAGGAAAGAATCTTGCACTTCAGGGGAACAGCATAGGTATTTCTGCATTTACAGAGCCCCTGTCCCCAGTTCAAACAAACAAAAGCTTTATATGGCCTTTCATAAATGGATTCTTCTTTTGCCACTGCAGCTTTGCTCCCAGCAAAGCAAGACACTAACAACCGTGCGGGGGAAATCAGGCCTGTATCTTTCCAAAAGGCAATGCTAGTTCTGCAACTTTAGGTTGGCTAGCTCAAATTTCTGGACTGCCTGCTGTCAGGTCTGGACCATGTCAGTCTGCAAGACACGAAACTAAGATCAATTAAAATTACTTCCTGCATTTGAAAATTACTGACTTGATCTACATTGTGGACATTGCAGATGTTTGCCATGTCCTTAACTGAGATAGGCTTGAAGGGTTAGTATTCTGGTATATATACTGCTTACTACAGACATGTGTCATTCAACTTTTAACTAGAGCTTTCCAAATAAATCTCTTCTGTTGAACAAGCCCTTACACAGCTCAGATCTGTCACATTTACAACATAGTAGACAGCAGTACACTTGAATACACTAATAATGCGGAAGGACCTATCATAGCTAGAGTTCAGCCCATTAACTACCCTGTAGTAATAGAGGAATGAGTAACTGCTGCTTTAATAGCTGTGACCTATAGCTATTTATAAAGAGACATACCAATGTAAATGCATTTTGGTTGGCTTAAATGCTGTGTGCTGTAACATGCTCTGTGGTGCCAGGCACTTCCTTGTAGCAACTACCAACAACCATGGGTTTAGAACAGTCCAGTCCATTTCACAAAAGGGCAAAAGCCTCTCCCTTCACACAGAAAACTTTTAAAAGTGATTGTTTTTAATACTTGGCAAGATCATCATCTCTACAGCATGTGCACTTTGACACCAAACAGGCTAGCAGTGCAGTTAGGAAACGCCCTATACAAACATAACTAATTTTTTTTATTTACTGTCTGATAAGAACTTTCAAAGGCACCCTTGGGCTCATCAGGCAGCAAAGATTACAGAACATGCACTTCCACAGCACATCCTGAGCCAAGTGTTTCAACACTGTGGGCATCTACATCTCATAAAGATGCTCTATGAAATTATGGTAGGTCATGAAAAGGATGCCCAGTCATATCTTGTCTGTTACTTATTGCAGTAATACATGACTTCAAGGGTTGTCAGCTTTTCTCACTGAAATCTGTCATTTTTCTTCTCTCTCCTCCTTTAACACACCAAACAACCCAGGATGAGACCAGAAAACGCGCGCACTAGATCTCTAGACTAGACTGGCAGTGAGTACTATACTGTGGGCTGGTTCACCATTAGCTTTCCTGCTAACACTGGTCATTTCAATTTAAAAATCTTTAATTGCCTGTAGACATAAGCAAAAAGAAAAAGTAGCTAAAACATGCTAAGTAGCATTAAATGTATCAAGATAAAACGCAGGAGGAATTATTTCTGTGATTAAAAGGACATGGAAGTGTTGGNTCCTATAATACACAAGGAAACAGCAGAACAAGATTAGCCAGAAAATTCCAACTTCTTCATAATGTGGATTCACCTTAGTTACACTTACCACAGTTTGTGGTAATGCAAGAAAACAGAAAGGAAGAACCAACTCAGAGCAAAAATTAACCACTGCCTATAGCACCCGCAGCAGGGCGCAGCATGTGAGAAAACTCCCCAGGCAGCTCCCACTGCAAGAGCACATTCTTACAACATAATGATTTTGCATGAAATCTCACAGAGCTGGTGTTGCAAAACTAACGACCCAAGAAATGGAGAAAACAGTAGCTGGAATCATCAAGGCTGGTATAATAGGAATCCAAGTGCTCTCCTGCAGAAACAGCAGTCAGCACTGATGGAGCTGAGGCACTACAATCTAGCTGTACTGACACCACAGCAGTGGGCTTTGTAAGCAGCTGCCTATATGTATTGAGTGGTCTTGAAGGCAGAGGCAAGGAGCTAAGCTGCTCCTCTCTCCCTGCCCTGCACTTACGAGGCTGCACTGCACTACACATCAATGGCACAAGGCTGTGCCTACAAAATGAGTGAGCAATTCTGCAACAGAGATTTTTATGCCAAAGAAACCCCAGACAACCTTCAGTCCCACACATCACTGTAGCTTTCCTGCTCCCACTAGATCACGTTCCTTCACTCCACTTTTTGCAGACCCTTCCAGTCATCTCTTTGGCCCATGGTGAGAAAAGATCAGTGAGAAAAGATCAGTGCCAACGATGCACAAAATCTGTCTTTATCAAAGCAACTGAGCAACAAGTGATGAATTAACTATGGAAAACAGGCTCTCACCATGCAAAGGTGTGTACCAAGCAACAGGGGTTAAATATAGAACTAAAACTATACAGTAACTCCCCTGGGAAAAGTTTCACTATCTCTCGGAGGATCTTAAAGTACCTCTGGGCAGTTCAAGGCTCCTGTTGGCATCAGACCAATATTACTAAAGGTCCAAATTAGGGCCCAGAAAAAAATACTCAAAATCTCAATGTGGGAATGAAAACAGGTATTTTAACTGTTTGGAACACCCACCACAAACTGCCTTAAAATATGCATGGCTACGGTTTTGTTTTGCTTCCCTTAGCCAGCTGTCTCCCCAGAGAACAATAAAATCCACGGACGAGCCAGTCAGCCTGACCCCTCCAGGAACCTCTTGTGTTACCCCACTGTGCAAAGGGACCAGCTTTCCCAGCCATTCACTTCCCCCATTGTTTTTCCTTTCTGCTCCAAGAGGATGCAAGTCACTGAAAAGAGCACCTCCACTCCAAACCCCACACTCGCAGGCTAAGAAACTAAAGCTTATAAAATGCAACCTGCCAAATGCCTGACCTAATGTCCTCCTGGTTAACTTGAGCTATGATCATGGCAATACATTTGAGATCAATATGCAAGAAATGTAGAACAAGAGGCCACAGCACATTTTGCTTCCCCCTCGTCCTGGTAAAGCTTTCCAATTCTTACTCTCCATGAGATAAGTGGGAGCAGGAGACAGAAATACAGATGGAGCCTGTCAAAGAGGAGAGGGGGGAAAAAAAAAGGAGATTCACTCTGCAGCACTAAGAATATATACAGGAGAATTCAGCTGTTTTCTTCTCTGCCAAAAATAAATGTCTTAAGTAAGTGCTTCACATAACTTTAAAGCATTAAAAATAGTTGAAGAAAAACGAGCTCCTTTCAAGCTGTCTCCTTCTAGGGAAAAGTTCCCTGCAAGCATGGTGAGAAATAATGAAGACATAAAAACAATTAATTTCCAGCCCATCCAAAAAATTGCATGGTAGCATTTTTATTTACATCTCAGATTGACATAAGACAGCTAGACATAAGCTAACAACCTACTACACAAAGGTAGCAGCAGCAGGGTATCAATACATTGGACTTATTCTAGACTCTTTGATTTCTTTGAATTTTACTTTAGGATCAAACAGCAAGGGAATTATTTTTTACCAAACAATATAAAGCTTCTCCTCTTCATCCTGTGCCTGCAGGACCTTTGTTTTCTTGGTACTAAAACTTTTCTTTCCCAGTCTTTATGTTAGCTATACAAGGTTCATGACAGTAGTCTGCTGTTTCAGAACCAGAAAGTTGTCCAGAATTGCAGAAAAAATGGGTGGCATCCTCAAAAACATGTTTGGGACTGCTCTGTCTACAGTATGTGATATTTTAACATGCAACAGGAGACATGGCTGTGGCAGAGTCACACATTTGTGTTAGACTGGATCTTCCTAGGAAAATGAAAAAGGAGGACACAGTGGCAAAAACTCTAGTCCAGATTCCCAACACAACAGATACATCAAATATTCAGAGTTCCACCTTCGGCTAACAGCTAGGACCCTAGCTTACAATCCAGAACGTGCTGCAGGTAACACATAAGATGCAAAGCACTCTTCTACCCATTTCAGTGCAGGAAACAAGGTGTGACAAACAAAGCAGCATAAGGTGGTACACAACTAGCAGGGAGCAGAAGGGAGTTGAGCAGTCTAGAGAGGACTATCCTAACAGTTCTTTATCGTGCAGGAGTCTTCCCATTATCAGAGCTGTTTCTACATAAACAGCCATTTAAATGCTGTACTCAAATGGATTAACGAATTTTGGGTAAGCCTGTGGTCACATACAGGCAGAGACACACATGATCTGCCTCCTCTTTGCACAGCCAGAACTGACATAACTTGGCTCTGCAGGGAATGCTGCCTGGCTTCACTGATGTGGCAGAGGGCTCAGGAAGCTAGCAAGTCCGACAGAGGAGCAAAATCAGTCTTCTGCTATGCTAGCACAACTTTGCAACATCAAAATGAAGAGCTGGCTTACCTCCAGACAACTTCAAGTACGAGCACAGGACAGGCCCCAAACACACATCCTTCAGCACAGCCTGTTCTGAACACCACAGCCCAGGTGTTTGTGAAAGGGAACAAAGGATACGGAGACTGCGAAGAGCGGTTTAAAATTTAAACTTTGCTCTTTATTAAAAGCAGATTTAACCTGCTTATGTTAACTGCAGAACTATTCAGCTCAAAAGGAAGTCTATACGTGAAGCTTAAAGAAATAAGCCAGGAAAACTCTATAAGGAACAAAACACAAAAGGAGTGACCAGCAAGTTACATGTATCCTTGACACGAACACATCCTTTCAGCAAGATTAAAAGACTTGAACTTATTGATAAAGGTGCCACTGCTTGGTTTTGAGTATCTTACTTCCAAAATCACAACTCACAGAAAAGTGTCTAGTGTTAGCCTTAATAAAACATATGCACATATGCTATCCAAATGGAGTTTATTTGTTTGTTTTAGAATTAGATTGTATAGTTTATTCTTTCATCCATTTGTTCTTGGTCAAATGCATGACTTTTTAAATAGGTGAAATGACAAACACAAGGCAGTACACACTGCAGTAGATAGGTGTCCACTGTTATGTACAGAAATCGGGAGAGAGAAGTCTGCTGTATAGCTCCCAAAACTAGACTGAAATGACAGGAAACACTGTAGGTGCTTTTAAATGCAAACACGTGCAATGAAAACACTTGACCAAAAGCCACAAATTGTTTCTTATTGCATCAATATAAGTTCTTTGAATCTCTGACTGCTGCAACCATCTGCAGAAAGGAGAGCATAGCCTTAGATAACCTCTTTATGCCATGCACAGAACAAGACAACCAAGAGAGGTTTGATGTGACCTGCCCCATCAGGTTAAACAAACTGCGATAACCCTGCCCAAAACAGACTAGATGTGTAAAAGCAAAACCTTGCCCTACCTCCTTATAGCTGGTTAATCTTAGATAAACCCATGACCTTGACAACACAGTGAAGTGTGATTTTCAACATCTGTAGTACTACAAATGAAGTGTGCAGCACGACAGCCTTCAAAAGTCTGTGAAGTACCCTACACCAAAAGATTTCAGCTCCTTAGTGTTAAAATAAGTTACAGACACAGTTGTTGGGTTTTCAGAGATACGATTCAGCAGACTGTGCTGATGTTGGCCTGTCCCATCTTACAGGATTGTTGTGTGGCAGGCTAAGTTATCAACTGAGGAAAGATTTGAGACTCCTCACTAAGTCAGCCTCTCTGTTTTAACACTCTATCTTCAGACCTTCCTTACTATGGAAGCACGTTCTACGCAGGGTATTTTCCAAGCAAAATAATAATGTTCCCTGTTTTCTCCTCCTTGAAGTTACCAGATCCTAAGGTTGGGAACTAGGAATTTGAACTGACTGCAGGAACACCAGCAGACACAGAGTTTCACTGAAATCGCTGCTTAGATTCATACCCAAACTCTTTCAAAACTCAGGTAATAGTACACCTAAAATCCAAATATTGTAGTTTGGTTCCTTCTTGGAAAGTTCAATAAACTGTAGAATTTCATCAGCCCACACCACAGAATCAAGAGGAATAAATAAAGCATCACCTTTCACACTCAAAATCTCCCCCATCAACCATGTGCCACTTGAACCAGCAAAAGCCATAAAGAGAATGCCAGCTTTGTTCCTGTTAAATTACTGTTTCCTGCCAATCACAGGTGTGGGACATTTCCCATGTATTTACTGCCCATACCTCAGACCCTAAGGACAATTTAAAAAGGAGAACAGAAAAAAGAACTGAAACCACAAAAATCCCCACAAACAAACAAACCAACCAACCAACCAATCAACCCTTTACTGCAAACTAAGTTATTTAAGACCAGCAAGTTTTTGGTATCTATATACAATAATAAATGGCCTGAAATAAGCAAACATTCAGATCTGAAAAAAACAATCAATCTGAAAAAAACAAACAAACCCCAACACTGAACAAGATAAAAAAACCTACCACTTTCAGGCTGATTAATAGAAACAGCAGAACTATAAAGCTGGAATACAAGTCTAGAACCCAGACCCCTCCAGGGAACGTTTATTCCTTCACTATTACATGGTGAAGCACTAATTAAGAAGATTTAACACAACAAAGTGTGAACTGCTTTAATATCAAGTAGTTGCTTTTATTTTAAATACACAGAAGCTCCATTACAACAGCTGCAGACATTCTGTGAACATAGAAGCAGAGAGTATCATTAGATGAGCATGACAAATGTGTAAGTAAAGACTGAAAAGCAGAAAATTTTACTAACAGTGCCCCATAGAAACATGGAACTCTTCAGTAACTGAGATGCTTTGTTTTGGTTTAAATTTCTATTTACTTCATGTTTCTGGGTGTTTCCTCATTGGTTTATGGTTCACTGTACTAGTGTGAGCATGTCCTAGGCAACCTCTCTACACCATAGGCTGTTGCTGAATGATCCTCTGCAAATACAGAGTTATGAGAAAAAATAATCATAAAACAAGGCTGATAAATTCAATAAGTAAAGTAGCAGCGCATCTATCTTCAGAAAAATTAGAAGAAATTAGAATTCTCCATCATCTGCAACTATGTTTGGTACTCCTATCTACTGAAGATGAAATAAACTGTGAGCTCTTCATGTAAATATTAACTGGATGGTATTATTGCACCAAAACTTGGCTACAGGCAGACATATCTAGGCAGTAACAAAGATTATCTTCAAGACAGCTTTTCTATGGACAGGTTATTTTTTATGCATGATTATGCATCATTTACACTGCAAAAAAAAAGACTCCAAGGTGCTACTTGAAGCTCACTTATGCTGAAGCACAGTTAAACTCACTCACTCCAGGACAGTCTCAGACAGCAGTTATAAAAAAAAGTCTATCCTCAAATACTGGGAATATCCAGCTCTAGGGAAAATGCAAAAGCAGTCCTATTTGCTGATTTGAGAGGGACACATCAAAAGAGTCACAGAGCCAACAGCTATAGAAACTTGCAACAGACCCCTATTCTCCCTGTTAAGCACAGGACAACTCACAATAATCTCATCTGATTTAGGACTAACAATTACAACACCTGGGACATGATCATGGCTTAGCAGCTGCATGAGAACAACCTTGGAGTGCCAGGTGGATCAAGGGCACTGGGTTGGCCACATCTGCCTTTTAGAAGTGCCTTTAGTTAGAGCTCAGTCCCTCCAAACACTCCCACATTTAAGACAAAAAGGCAACTGAAAACACAAGTTGAGGAGAAAGCTGATAAAGTTTGTTTCCACTTGCTATGTAGCTTTCCACAACGCAAATTAGCTGCCCACTGCCATTGGGGTGTGCTGCCATCCTCTTCCTTCCCTTGCACTCTACTGAAGTCAGACCTGCTCTATAATAATACTGAAATAAATATAAGCCACAGAGATGCTTGCACAAAGGGCTAATTGCCCTGAATTAATAAAAATACATTACACCAACTGACCTTTAAGTGGCCTGAACCATACTAGATAGACTGAACCTGTCAGTCCTAGCAGCTGTGTACAAACCGGAGGCCAGCCATACCAGCTCAGGCTCATCACTATGACATCTATGCAGCACACAGCGCTCGCAAAACCAGCGTAGCTTTATGAGCACCCATGTCTACAGACTAAGTTTAATAGGCCCAGAATTTAGGAATTACTGAATAAAAAAATAGAGGTGTGCTGATCTGGTCATATAAGTGGGCTGAAAAAGTTAAGACGACACTCAACAGGCAGTAACATCTAAGACAAGCAATCGGTGTTTATCAAAAGAAAGCTGAGAACTTGAGCATACTACACACCTGTCAGGCAAGACTGACAACAGTTTCCTTACCCAGCAGGGTTTGAATGCAGTGTGAGGACAATGCACTTTACTGCCAGGAGAAAAGTCCTCTGGCCAGTGTAGGAATGTCACTGTTAGAAACCCACTACTAGCTCTAACCTGCCTGTTTTGGCTCAGAGGTAGAAAAACAATCAGGAGCAGGAATGGGAGGGAGGATCTGTCACCAGCAGGGAACAAATGCTATCTGTATCTCCTTTCTGGTCACTTAGTTCACAGATAACCAGCTATTAAGGCCTTGAATGTTATGCAAGTCATCAAATTGGGCTCATGACCATATAATCTGCTTTGACTGCTTCAAACTGCTTTGCACTTAAAAAGTTCTCTTTCCCTCTCTATAGCTGCCATTGTTTTCTCAGCCACTTAAGGATACTGTTTTACAAGATAAGCTCATCAGGATCACAGGAAATAACTTTATCTAAGCTAACCTATAGTATAAATGATGTCTCTGCATATACTCTGCACTATACGAAGTGCAGTGAGTTTGTCCCCTAATCTTTGCCATCAGTGAAGTCAGTGAACAGTTTTAACACACTAACTGTGCTGCTGAGGTGAGAGGGCAGTGGAGTTGTGCAACAAAGCTTCTTGTACAAGAAAACAATTTCAGGACTTTTGAGTGAAGACATCTCTTAGCTCACATCAACCACTTACTAAAAAGAAATTCAGCTAAAAAACCCCATTTTTTATTTTACAAAGTCACCCAAAAATTTCTCTGTAACAGTTGTTTCTCTTACATCTCAGTCTCTTACAGTTAGCTCAGTCCCAATGGCATCTTTTCCATCCCATCTTCAGATCATTCTGTGAAAACACTGTAAATAACTTGCCTGCAGTTTGGCAAGGAATAAAGATAAGTTTGGTAGGAACATGAAAAAAAACAACACATACAAAAGGTCTTCACTAACTACTGAATACCCACCTTATAACAAACGCTCAAATGAGAATACAATATATGTAAAAGTTCACATGCATAGCAACTTCAAATTAGATACAGACATAGACAGTTGAAAAAAAACATTAGTGAACTCAAGTATCAGGTTGAAAAAAAGATTAGTGAACTCAAGTAAGACATGGAACTACACTGAATCCTAAAATAGCAGCCAAAGAGTAGTATAAGGTAAGTCCACTGCTTAGCAATCACAGAAGCAGTTTGTATATAGGTACAGTTTCCGCTCTCCCACTCATAACCTCTCTTGAGACATTTTTCAAAGGAACACCACCCACAGTCAGACTTAGAATTTTGACTGAAACATCAGATATCTGAAGAGCTGGTTAACTGACAGCTTTGCCTTAGGATTCTACAGGTGGACAAGCAAACTTTAAGCAAAACTGCAGACAAGTTCTCTTGATATGCTTTTATTAATCTATAATATGAGCAAAATTAATTCTTTCATCTCCTTTACAAACATAACCTTAATATAAGAAAAATTAAAATAAAATGTACTACGGTATCACCATTTCAGTGATAAGATTATGCTGTATACTAAAGGTAGGCTTGGGTTTACTTTGTTTTTAATGTGCAGCTGAATCACAGAATGTGCACCTGGATACAGAGCCTCCTAGGAACAAACCGACTGTGCTCCACAGATGACTGAGCCACAGGAGAAGCAGCAGACGACAGGCTGAGACTACCATGAATGAAATTGCCTTGCAGTACTGCATGCATAGCTCAGTGGCTTTTGTGGTTCCTCTGGCTTTGGGATTTATACACTCATCATATGCCAGCGGTATACTGTTTTTAAATACATTAACAGTATCATCCCTGGTACAAATCTGAGCAACAAAGATATATATCCGGATGGATCTGCCAGAGTAGGCTTGTCTCCCGGCTCCCCAGCAGTCTACAAGAGGAAAGTTAACTCCAGCCTTCAGTTGTCTTTTTTTTGAAAAGAGATTTCCAACAGCAAGGACTCATTTGCATGCTTGTTTTAGGAACAAGTTCTTCACTGTGAGGGTAGTAAAACACTGGAACAGGTTTCCCAAGGAAGCAGTTGAGGCCCCATCCCTGGAGATATTCAAGGTGAGGCTTGAAAGGATCTAGTTGAGGATGCCCCTGCTTACTGCAGAGGTGGTTAGACTAGATGACCTTTGGACCCAGACCCATTATATGATTCTAAGGGACTGCTTAGGGCAGATCATACCCTTAGGTATCCAATAACTGTTTTGATCTTTTAGTATTCATGGTGGCCCACCCTTGCTCCTTTATAGCCACCACAGAACCACACTAATCTCAGCTAGGAAGCTGCAGCAGCAGTCTCCTTTTTTGACAAGTCATGCAAGGGAAGAGGGATGAAAAAAAAAAAAAAAATCAACATACCACAGCTCCAATTTTTCCATAAATATGACTTTATGTTAAAAGAAATACATGTTTTTGATAACCCACTTCTACCTCACTCTAGAGAAACTATGCTTGCAATCATCTATATTTCTCCTGGCTCTCACTTTTCTTCCTAAGACTGAAATCTCACATTTAACAATTCCCACCTTAATTGCACTACTTTTGCTGTTGGTGCAAAATGACCTTTAGCAGTCAATATTCTCAAAAACTAGACAAAGACAATTATTAAAAATAAAAATCAGAAAGTCCTCAAGTGTTTCCCGTCAGTATGCTAGGTCAACATGACAGATGTTGAAAAAACCCCACACAACTAAAGGCACAGAAAACATTTACAGTGTCTGCAGAAACCCCTTCCGTCTGATCTGCCTGCCTTTAGACGTACAGCAAAACAGAGGTGTACACTTGCCAAATGAAAGAAAAAAATCTAATGTATTGCTTTCACCAGATATGCAGAGTTAAAGTGAATAATAAATATTCCTTCCAGCAAAAGACATAATTCTTCAAATACAGGGCACCTTGAAGAAAAAAAACAAAGGTGCAGGGGAATTTCATCTTTCTGATTAAGTTGAAGCCACTCTGCTTCCTTCTCCTATAATTCCACGAAGACATTAGGGTTTTGGAAAACATTTGCAGCTTTCACTGTGTTTGAATATGCCCTGTTTTATACAGGTCCAGCCTAAACACATGTGCCAGAGGTTTCTCTAACTTAAGGCTAAAGACCAAATACAAGAAAACCTGAGAAACTTTAGGGCCTGACATCTTAAGCACTAAGTTTTGCAATATGAACACATTTATCTTCTTTAATTATGAAGTGCCAGAAGAGCAAACAAGCATGCAATGATCTCCAGATACAATTATTTCAGGTCACAGCTCAGATCAAAGGAGTAACTTTTGCAGAAGCTAGAGAGAAGTAGAGTCAACAACGTATAATAAAAAGACTTCCCCAAACTCCACTGATCTTCCACAGAATCCTCTGGAAGTTCAGACCCACCAGCGTTCTCGCTGAGAAAGGCACAGCATACACATAGTCCTCCTTACTGTTCTGATGATTCTATCTTCACAAACGTTTGGTTTAAAGCAAGCAAGTCTGCGCTATGGTAGATACCAGTCACAGCTCCCAAAAGAGCATATATGTCCCTAAGGAATGGAACTCCAAGGTTGAAGACAAGGTCACAACTGCTATTACAGGAATCAGCTTGCAGTTCTGCCTGAGCCGAGAATTGCATGATTTTATCCCCACAACAAAGGATGGGATATTCACCCAGACACCTCAGAACTAGGATTAGGGGTACCATCACCCTTGGCATCATATTAACTCTCCATCCTTCCTACTCCAAGAAAAAAAAAAAAAAAAAAATCAGAAAAGGGTTACATGCATATTTGTACTTAAACATAGACCTTGCAGTTTCAGCAAACTGCAAATGAGATGGGTTGATTTTAAAATAAGACATTTCCCAAGTCACATCTCCAAACACACTCCATTTGCCCTGCTTTGATGTCATATCACAACACCTGCATCCAGCGAGGCAAATAATCCTGTTGTTTAATGCAGCCCAAAATCAAAAACTGGTCTTTGTTGGCCCCATAGGCATCACTGCAAAAACTGTGATTAATAAAACCAATATCTAACTTCCATTTCAGGCAAAGACTAGGACTGTATGCTGCAAAATATTCCTAGCCAGAAGGAGGCAAACACCAGGTTTTACTGCCCAGCATTTGTGCCAGGATCTTATTTTTAACCACACTATTTCTTGAGGAGGGATTTATGAAGCTTTGCAGTTCACAGAAGTATCTGGGAAGCTACTTACATGCTGATGACTGAAAGAATATTATACAGAGCAATCTTCAGAAATTATCAGCCCCTAGTAATAGTCCCATTTTCCTTCACACATTCATCTTACTCAATATCTTCTCCACACAGACACTTCGAAGCAACTTAAAGGTATTTCACTACTTGGAATATTACTTTCTTCAGGAAACAATGTCAGAATTTGCAAGGCAGTTGTTCAAAGTACCTGCAGTAAGTGAAAAAATGAGGCAAATCCCCACTGCAATCTCAGTCCCATTACAGTCATCAAAAATCTTTGAGAGAGATCCCATGTGGATTGTATCCCACAACATCCCAACTTCCACTCTTTAGCACTGTTAGGAGTTACAGCCTCACTTCCACTCTTTAGCACTGTTAGGAGTTACAGCCTCATCACTACATAATAAGGAATCAAAACAAGAAAAAGATGCTGGGCAGAGCTGGCTCCAGAGGTCAGAACAAACTCATACAGAAGTTTCTTACACATTAGTTACAGATTCCTAAATTCTTGGTAATGTTTTCATTCACCTAGGTGACTTCAGAAAGTGACTGCAGATCCCACACCTGTCCTAGGTCACTGGGATTCACAATCAAAAGAAAGCAAACCAGCAAAGTATGAGATTCTCTCCAAGGCACAAAACTTTCTTCATGGTTCTCCCATTAACTCACCAAGAGCAAAAATAAATCAGATCTAAATCTGGTTTGATTTGTTTGGTTTACTGTGTCTAATTTTTAAGTGTTTATCTAATCTGCTTAATCCACGTGGTGGAAATGTTCTGTAGTTTTCTCTTCATTCCTTGCCTCAACAGATGTGTATTTATTCTTCTTCCCCACTGGACCAGAAAGGACCAGGCTGTACCTAACTGACCAGTTTGCTGATGCAATATATAGCAGCATGCCAAAACCATCTCTCTGGGCACTGCAGCCTATGCTTCAATCCTGGGGCAATGTTGCTGCTCACAAAGAGGGATCTCCCTTACTGAGAAGGACCAGAGAGAGAATTCTGACTGTGGTTCATTCTTCCACAGTCCTTCCATTTCTGGGTTTGAAGCTGAGATTACTAAACTTTTTGGAAGAGTCCACTGTGTGCTTAGCACACTCTGTGTAGCACTGACTCAAATAAATATCACTGCCTTTTCGAGATTTTAGCCAGCAGCTCCTGATCTTCAATCAGTGCAAAGTATCTAACGCAATCCAGACCTGGGAGGGCTAGAGAGCTTCTGTAGCATCATTTCCAAAAACTCACTGAAGGCAAAAAGTGGATTGCTGCTCTCAGGAGAGCATGCACTTTACTGAGGGCCTGGTATACATGTAAAAATAAACTTTCTTCTCTTGGGTACAAGAGACCCAGATCTCCATCATCTCAACAATGCTGCTTGCTTTGGAAGCTTTCCACTCACATCTTTCTGTATATGCTATTGAGATACATATTTTATAACGTGTATTCATTTCTCAGTTAGACTGCTGCTGTTCCAAACTTATTGCATTAATACTTCATGTGAAAATAAACTTCTCCACATTTCAAGAAAACAACAGTTCCCTAGCAACAATTAGGGGAAATTGTTGTCATTAGTATTTTATTTCGATTGAAGAATAAAAAAGGGGAGGGAGGGAACTCTCAATTCTCCTTCACAGGCTTCAGTAAAACTCATGGCTCCAAACAGAGTTTTCTTCGCCAAAGTAAAAGATTTCAAATATCTCAATTCCCAGAGAGTTGAGGAGAAAGCAAAAACAAAACAGGCTGCTGAGACCATTGTAACTACTAGAATCAGCTGTTCCACATCGGAAAACATGTTATCCTCCATATCCCACTGCTATTAAAAAATGTGCAGCTTGAAATACAATGACTAATCCCACTTTTATAGCCAACTGACAAGACCATCTTTCTGACATAAAAGAGAGCATTAATGCTCATTTGAAGCAAAAATACCCACTGAAAATAGGTAATCTTCAGTATTTTAAAAGGGGAAAAAAAAAAAGGCAAGCTAGAGCTCTTGGAAAGCTTGAACATGGAAATGCTTGAAACAATGCTTTGAAGTCATCAGAAACACGAAGGCTCCAAACTTTGTCACATAAAGACCAAACTGGCAATTTTTCAGAAGCCAAAGGGTTGCAGCTAATTATTCTGGATTTGCATAGCTTTTGAAACAAAAATAAATGCAGGTAGTTCTGATGATTTTCACTTCACTGCATATGCTTTCAATCTTCCATTGTTCAAACTAAGCCAAACAGATTTTTCCTAAAAAAAAAAAAAATTTAGATGGAGATATTCTCTCTCACTCTAGCCAGCATACAAAGACATAAGACACTGAACACTTAAGTGGCTAAAGAACTGACAATTTTCAATTCTAAATTTGTCCCTATACTAATTTTGGGAATGGAGAGGTGAAACTGAACAAACCCAAGTTTTTATTAAGAAAATATCAGAAACAGCTTTACCTTGTAGTAATGCAAAAAAACCAGCTTTCTCTTGAAAGAGTAATAAAAAAATGTACTAAGAAATGTTTCAGTTTAAGCACTTACTGGCAGGTCACCCCAATGCCAGAGCAAAAGCCTCTCTGCCTCAGCCTTGTCAGCCGCTGCGTGCCCAGTAACTGCCTGCAGGGCCATGGCAGATTGGTTTTGGTCATGTTTGTCACCTGTTCAGAGCATCTCCACCCCTCCCTCTGGCCACCAGCTCAAGCACTCCATTTGAGCAGGCAGCTGCGAGGGGTGGGAAGAGCTGGGAAGAAAGAAGAGGTATGCAACAGCCCCAGTAACCACAAAAGCATTACAATGGGAGTACTTTAAATGCAGCCTTAAGATGAAACCCAGCTGAATCGATTTTGTTCTTCATTGGAGGAAAGCCAGCAACACCAGGTCTGCTGATCACATTCAATTGCTCTTTCCTTCTCTTTGTGCCCTACATTCAGCTCAAACAGTGGCCAGCTCATGGCCCTACGCCCCTTCTGAGATAGCTGGAACTCCTGCGGTGTAGATTCGCCAGCACATCTCCCAACAGCACTGGAGCTAGTACAGCAACAGGTTCCCTGGAGGAGCTTGGACACATCCTTCAGTCTTCCCTCCTGCAAAACTGAACAAGAACGCTTCAATACCTCATGGGGTACAAAACAAGCACTATAATTCAAAAAATACCCTGATATTGGGATGACGTCTACTTAAAAAATCTAAGCAAATGACTTGCCGCAAGGTAAGAGATATGCATGGTATTCTATTAGAGCCCATATCTAAAAGCCAGAGGGACATATGGGTTTTTTTTCCTGCAATACAACGTTGGTTTGTAGCTGTGCCACTGGCAGATTTTAGCTGCAGAAAGCAAATCTAAATCCAAAACACTGCCAGATCTTAAACATGCTGTTTCTCAAAGATCTGCCACTGCTCACTGGAAACATAGGAATGAGTTAGTCTGTTCATGTTCCCAAGTGTCTGGGTACAGACTCAAACTCCTATTGTCTTTGGAAAGTTCATAACCTTGAAAGTTTTTTATTTAATTCATCTCCTGTACTACGTTTTAAGACAGATAGCTTGATAGATGTGAAACAATTGTACTATATAATGTCACACATTTCATCTCCTGTGCATTTAGTTCACAGTAAACTCTCATTATGTTAGAATTCAATCAGCGTTTCTAAAAAAACTCAACTACTTATCACCACACAAGTTGAGAGGTTCTTTGTTTTCAGTGTGTTGCTTGAGTAATGTTTTACTGCTGGATAAAGGAGCATGTCTGCTTAGCATTTCACTGCCAGTCCTATTCTTCCATTATTTCTCTTTGGAGGATGCACATGTTTCCCCACTCCATAAAAATAGAAAGCTGGAACCACTCTTTCTGCTGGCACTGAAAGTCTGAGGCAAGACAAAACACAGAACTTGAACTTAAGTCACAGAATGTTAATTGCTGTCTAGCAGCAGCCCATTGATAATCTGTACAGTGCAATTAACTCTAAGAAAGCGAAACAAAAGGATTTCATCGGTCTAGGTAAAGAATAAAGACCATCCTAGTTCCTCACTACATGAAGGAAACAGAAATCACAAAAGTGCTTATTTGAAGACTTCCCCCTTTAAGAGTAGAAAATGTTTTCCTGCTCCTGTGAAACATATTTGGAAAAGAATAATCTGATGTCTGTTCACAGAAGTCAGCACATATCAGTCCATTCTGTTTTGCTATCTGGAAGCTAGTAACTGAACCTTACCTTCCAACTCACTACTTATTACAGGAATGCACATCTACATTCAGAAAAAAAAATTATGTAAAGAAGAAAATAAAGAGCCTATGTAGTTTTGTATTTTGAGCTTCTTGTCTATTGTCAGGTGTAAGAGCTAGTTTCTCTTGAACAGAATACATTCTTTAAAGGAGGAGAAAGGATAGAAACAACTCAAAGAAATGCTGCTGCTGAACATAGGAAAACAAAATTCCCTCTGTTAAATAAGCTTGGTCCAACACCAAGACATCCTCCAACTAGAAGTAGGGCTCATGGGACAGATCATGCAAAGTGACTCAAAGCAAAGCTTTCTAGTAATGCTGGATGGATGAAGATTCCATTTCTGATACATTTCTTACTGGCTACAAGTATATGCATCAGAATGTATGAAGCAACACACAAGTGACAGGCAAGAGGTGATCACACACAGCCTTCCATCTTGCTGCAGCAGAGCAGCAGTGTCAGTATTAGAATTATGTCTTCAGGGCACAAATTCCCAGCACAGGCCAAGTTTGACATCTCAAATGTGCTGGAAATTCAAGATGATGAAATACTTATGCACAAGGTCCTGTCCAGTTTTGTACAAATGTTTCCCAAAATGATCCTCCAAAGAAGAAATCCTTTCCAATCATTTTGTGTCTATCTCATGACTAGCCATTAAGCTACACAAACATCAGAAGCCTAACAAGTAGCTTGTGGAAGGACCGCAACTTCAACACACCAGTGACAACAGAACTGGCCCTCTGCTGCTCAGCTAATCAGTGCATGTCCCAGGTTGGGAACTANATGAGCACTTTGCTGCTGAGAAGTGCAACGCAGGTGCAAGGCATACACAGCAAATGCAGACACTAAACAGCAACACAAACACAGGCTGGCTTTCTCCCTGGGCTGCTTGGGAAGCTGTGCTTTGCAAATGCTGGCTCATGTTTTTCAAGCTGGAGATGCTATTATCACAACTGATGAAAGAAGCTGCTCCTTAGCTCTGAGCAATAGGAGGTACGAGTAAGGAAGATGATGCTGCAGTGGTGGAAGATCAAATACAGTCAGTAAAGTATTTGCCCTTGTTTCTTGTAATATCATGCAGTTTTCAGACAACCACATATAACTAAAATATATCCTCCAGTTTAACTAGAAATTTTTAAGCCTTTTCTGAGAGTGGACTCTTTAAAATAATATGGCCTGATTTTTCGGGGGGGGATAGGTTTCAGTTTGGGGTTTTCATGTTGTTGTATTTGGGGGGTTTTTAAGTGCTTTTCTCCTGCTCTTTGCTGATGTTGAGAAGCACCTTTCATGTGCTCTTAAAAGCAGCCTCACCTATATCACTGATTTTCTTCCCCTCTCTTCCATCCTCTCCAGTTTCATCTCTGCTACTGAGATACGAGAAACAAATGTGAGGTGTTCTCTCTGACCACCTCGGAGTGTGAAATGAGAGCTAGATAAGCATCAGCAAGTGAAACCTATGACACACAGCTCTTCTGAGTACATAAAATAAAACAGAAAGAAAGGGCATGCTTGCCCTTTGATCTTCTAGAAGTATAGTGCTCTGTGTTAGACCTGTCAAGGAAACATAATTCCTTTCCCAAGTTGCCATCATCCTTTAAGTAACATCTTCAGCGAAGCATGACTGTTCAGATCTCAGAAAGAACAAACATAACCAACAACTGAACTTACAACTTGAAGGCATGTTAGCATCATTTCTTTGCCCACTGGGTTGCAAGAACATTCCTTCTGCCATAGTATTTTTCAAAGGCCAGCTCCTGTTGCTGTCAAGCCTGACTGTCCATGAATGCGATAAACACAGGGAAACAAAACCTATCAGATCTTATTAATTAACATACACAAGAAAAGCCTAACTGCATTCTCACTTTCACCAGGGCACCTGTTAAGACCAGATGGGCTCAACACATGCTCAACACAAAAGAGGGATTCTCTTTTGAAAAAGTATTGAAAAAGTGAATTGAATGGAAAATTGATAAAAACAATTAAGCCCAGGTTATGTTGACATTTAATGTATAGAATCTAAAATCAGGAAACCTATGTAAGAAAATAGGCTGGGAAGGAAATCAAATACAGTTTTTACTCACCTGTACTACTTCTACTCCTCTTTTCCTGTAACAGAAAAAAAAAAAAAAGAAAAAAAGGAAGAGTTAATGTTGTAAATCTGGGGGAAACTTCAAAACAAATGCTAATAGAAAAGGGTTGCTTCATATCAGAACACAAACAATGAAAGTCTACACTAAAGAATCTGATTCAAATTCAGGTAAGCACATATTCAATTCCATTCTCTGTCTAGGAAGCACTTCGGCAGCTTCTGAATCATGGCCTCAGAAGTGACCCAAGATGCATACTAAGCAGCTGCACCACTGGGACTGATACAGGTGCCATGTGAGCAGAAGTAGGAAGTGGGTAATGTTAGGAGGGAACATCTCAATTTTAGTTATTTCTACTTCACTCTTAATTTGTCATCTGCTCTCAGAGCATATAAATTGCACCACAGCACATTCCACACGCTCAACAGATCCTCGATACACAGGCAAATGTCAGGAAGAATGAACACAGCAGCTTGCAGCCATTTACTGTCTTAATTACTGCCTTGTTCTACCCCCACCACTTTAGTACGCAGAACGCTTCACAGAGCTACACATACGCAGTCACTTGCATCAGTTGTTCTCTGCTTTCTTGCCAAGAAACTTTTACATTGTCCCACAGTTTGTCTTCATCACAAGGACAAAGATACCCAGGCTGGCTCTGCAGACTAGGCCTGCAAACGGAGCAGGGATAAAGGGACAGAGTACAGGCACAGGGTAGGTCCGGAATACAAGAGACTGCCCTGCAGCTGGAGCACCCTGCCCAGATGTATCAACCCTCTGCAAATCCATTGCACATACATCCCTAAAGATTCACTGCTCAAGACAGATGATCCAGTCTACAAGTGCCTCAAACCCACAATTATTTAAAATTCCATCTGGCAGTTAGTGTAGTACTGTGTCAGATGGATCCAACAACCCCTACGTCATGTAGCTGTGCCCAAAGAAAAGCTAATAAAATATGCAAGCAACCATATACTACAGGTTCATCCCACAAAGCATGTATGCTTCACTGATCCAGGCTGAGCAAGCATGAGGCTACGCGCCCCAGCACCGTGGTTTCCTTTGGGCAGAAAGGTACACACACCCAGGTATGTGATGAGGGAGGCAAACACAGTGTACTGTGATATCCTGTTCTAGATGGTGGGGAGTCTGCGTGTGGGGACACCAGAGTGTGCAATGCTCCATGCTTCAGACCCGTCTTTGGACCTGTAGTTAGTCTGGCTCCTGCACAAGCAGAACTCAAATACTTGGCGTTTGTCAGAAAGGTCTAAGCACCTGAATGATGATGTATCTGAAGGGAGTCTACAGGAAGGCTGGGGAGGGCTTGCAATGACAGGATAAGGGGCAATGGGTGTAAACTGGCAGAGGGAAGATTGCGACTAGATGTTAGGAGGAAGTTCTTTAAAGTGAGGGTGGTGAGACACTGGAACAGGTTGCCATGGGAGGTTGTGGCTGCTCCCTCCCTGGAAGTGTTCAAGGCCAAGTTGGACGAGGCCTTGAGCAACCTGTACTAGTGAGAGGTGTCCCTGCCTATGGCAGGGGGGTGGAACTAGATGATCCTTGAGGTCCCTTCCAACCTTACCATTCTATGCTTTGATGATATGGGGAATATTTCTAGAGATCCTGAAATGCCAAGGATAAAAGACTGGAGAGACCTACTAATTATACACCAAATAGCTGAGAACTGAAATTGGTAGAGCCAATTTAGACATATTTGTAGATATCTACTCTGCTGGTAAGAGAATTGAAATTCAGGTATGTGCAGCCAAACAACACTCAGTGACTGCATTTGACAAGTTATCAAGCAAAACAAACCATTTCTGCTCTAGTCTTGAGAGCAGAACTGAATACCTGACAGAAAGCCCAGCCATCCCTGCTTCGTACCACCCCCCTCAATATATGCAGGCTATTTAAATATGTTAAAACCTTCTCCTCACTTCAAAGAAATAGGAAATATAACTTAAAAATCAAAGGCCTCAGCAAGTACAAGACAGGAATATGTCTTCCTCACTCCTACTAACCTTGTATTTGAAAAGTAAAGATCCTTTTTTGGGGAAGTCACAGAGCAGGACCACCTAACTCTGCCCTCAATGCTTTTCTAATCTAAAAGCGTCTGTGTTGTTGTCCATAGTTGCAACTGCTGCACACACATTGAATACACAATGGCTTCTCCAGTTTTCCACCCAATACAGTAAGTCTTTTCTTTGGAAGGCCATTACAAAGATGCCCAAAGGGACAGACGATCAATCAGCATCTATGACGCAAATTGCTCCCTTCTTTCATTTTACCAGTCTGGAGTTTCTCTGGCCTAGAAGCAGCATGCATTGCAGAGCTATAACACAGAGCTTATCATTGCTCAGCAAGGAAATCAAAAAGAAAATTAAACCAAGCACCTCCTGCAGAGAATTCCAAAGTCCTCCTGCAGATAACTGTAGCCTGTAAAGGGTGGTGATTAATATATTACCATTACAGTATGGGAAGCATTGTTGCAGACCATCACCTGAAGCTGGCAAGATGTACTGGAATTGTGTTTCAAGAAGAAAATATTTATCTTCTAGGGAAAGAATTAATAGTCTGTTGAAACTGTAGCCTGTTGAAACTATGATTTTTCACATAGCTAAGAAAGATTTTTTTTTTTTTCGGTAAATTAGGGCAGGAACTTACTCAGAAACATTCCAAGTATTATAAGCTAAAACTTAAAATAACTAAACCAGCTCCATTTTAGATGTGTCTGCCCTGGAGTAAACAGAGCAACACAAAACAGCAGTTGAAATACACCAGGCTGTCCTGAAGACAGGACTGCTCCAGAGCCCCCAGAAGAATACAGGCTCATAGCAAAGGCTGCATTTCTTGCCATGCCTGCATACATACTGAATAAGCTTTGTTCTGCTTTGAAGAAAAATGCTTCCAAGCTGGTTGCCAAACCCACTTGAGAAAGTCTGTCCAAAGGTTTTCTATAATCCTCCCAAAATGGGCTTTGCAAATTTACTGGGACTTACTGAAACAGACTGTACTGCCCTGCAGAAGGGAATAAGTGAGGCCACTACATGAAGAGGTGCTTGCTGTTGGGTATGATGTCACACATGCTTTAAAACCTATGGGAAGGAGGAAACAATTACCAAGGCTGGCTTTTACCATGGGTCTTCCCCTTTTTCAGAAAGGGGGCAGGGTGGGATTCAAACAACCAGGACGTCAAGCAACCATACACCTCAGTTCTGCCATTCACTGATTCTCTGCTGCAAAGATTTTCTAAGCCCATGACTCCAGGCTTTTCAGCCAGGCAGGTCACAGCTGCGGGCTCAAGGTAGCAAGACATCACTTATGTAACCTAGCCTGCAACACCATCCAGCCACTGCAACTGCCTTGCATCACATGTGAAAGGGGTTAGGGATAGGCATGGAAAGCAAGCTGATCCTGCAAATAAGCAGCTCTAGGACCCTCAAAAACTGAGCCATCAGAAAATGAAGCAGGCTGTGGGTCATAAAGCAATTCCCTGCAAGGGGCTGTCTGTGCAGGACACTCAATGCAGATGAGATGGTAGCTGAATTAACTGCTCTGGGAGTCTCGCAGAGCCACGGACCAGCCACCACTTCTTCCTACAGTGCTTAAAAAGCTAGTAAGAGAAGTACATCCTATGTTCTTTTGGGGTGATTTTTAGCAGAGGACAGGCCTTCTGTTAGCTATGCTAAGACGTGCACCACAGATGCACTTAACATACACAAGACACTACAACAAACCCAATGCAAACCACAGATGTCTGCTGCTGGGTACAGAAGTGTGGCTCAGACACAAGCAGTGAACTGCAAATTCCACAGACAAGCCAGACAGTTAATAAGTGAGAGATATAAGAACCTGTCTGGGATAGGTAGAATGTTTCCAGAGGTACGAACGCCTATGTCAAAGGTGCTGTCTCCCAGAGGGAGCTATTTGACTTGGGGAAACTGATCACTCGTTTCTCTCATGGTGGTGTTCATGATTCTTCTTTCCTCCTGTGTAGCTTGAAATTGAGCCACAGCCTACCAGAGGAAGGGCTCTCATTCCCGGCTAGCCTGGCTGCCTCCTGATATTCACAATAGGCTACACAAAACACACAGCAAGTCTCTTTTTTTACCGAAGGGAAAAGAAAGGTCATTATTAGCTGTATTTCCCTTCTCCCTCCAAAGAAGCAAAACAGTCAGGTCAAAGACAGACAGACTGTCTGCCCACTTGCACTGAAGAGATGTTTGAAAAATGGTCAGTTCTAAGCTACATTCCAGGAGGTCACTATTTTAAAAATGTCTTTCATTTAGAAAATAATCTAGACAGGGATCTTGCACTCTGATCGTTAGCACAGAAAAAAGAAAAAATTAGCAAATTATAGTAAACTTCTGAGAGAAAAGAGAAGTGGGGAAAAGTGATTGAAGTTGATAAACACCAAAGGTATGGCGAAGTTTCAATACCTTTAAGCTGGCTTAGTAGGCTAAAGCTATGGAAACTCTCCCTGCTCACTGCAGGGAGGTTGGACAATATGACCTTTGACAATCCCTTCCAACCTGATGTCTTGTGTGATTCTGTGAAACTGATTCAGGTACAGCACAACTTACTGACTAATGCATTACATGTTCCCTTCTTTCACCACACAGATGAACCACACACTCCAACGTTTAATGGAAAGACAGAAATATCTGAGTAACTGATTCATTAGCCCACAAAACTGAATAAAACCCAGAAGCTTGTTACAACTTATTAGTTCTATATGTATACAACTAGTAGTTCTATACCCAAACCCAGTGAACAACTCTAATGGACAACGCATGCTTCACCATATGAAAGAGTGAATAAAAATTTCCATGCAAGTTGACTTCATGTTTAAGTCAGAATGATGAATGGATTTAGAGATTAATTCAATATCGAGTTACTAAAAGCACACTAAGCAGTGTTTTGGAACTGATGTTTTGCCATAGGCCCAAACTACGTAGAATGGTTGACTTTGGGGGTTGTTGGCTTTTATTTAAACACCCAAAGTAAGAAGTTTGGACTAATACCCCAGGCAGCACCTAGGATCTGAACATTATAGTGAATAACAGTTAAAGTTAGAAATGACCATTAGACCATATATCACAGCCATAGCTAAATTAAATAACATATTTTCGCTGTCTTATCTGAGCGACAGATTGAAAAATGCAGAAAAGAATTTGCCATTTTAAAGCTAATAGGCAATCTTTGTTTTAGTAGCCTAAGAAGTTATTAGTGAATGTAATTAAGTTAATCTTCTCAGACAGGAGAATGCTTCGCCTCCAGTATTTCCCCTGCAGAAGAAGTGGCAAAAAGTAACAATGTATTGCTTTGTTTAAGAAAGGGGGGGCATTTTCACAGGAAAACAATATATTAACATCATATTGGAATCAAAGGGAGTGTGTACATTTTAAGTCACCATAGCAAAAGCCTGCAGCCTCTAATGTTTTCCACCACACTGAAATTATCAGAGGAAGACACCAGGTAAGTAATACCAAGGCAAAGCATGAAAACCAGCCAGTAGTGGCCACCTGTAAGTTTGTGGTTAGCCCTTTTCTACTCCTGGCACAAAGGTAAGCTTAGCTCATTTTTCCATAAGCAGAATATCCTGTATTTCTGTTATTAAACATTAGTGAGGATCCTGACTTTTACTGTTTTCCATAACTGATGGACTCCACCTAACTGTCTATCAGGGAAGGAATCAAATGGTAACCCTCAGAGACAAGGGTGCTTGCAGCCATCAACGCACATGGAAGTTAACTGAGGGGATCTGAAAGACGTCAAGACTCATCTGTAAAGTGAGAATCTTTTGTAGTTTAATTTTTTGCACACAGGCTAATTTTAACAATTTATAAACAACAGTTCTTACCTTGCAGCGAGCTTTTTTTTTTTTTTTTTTTTTTTCTTTTTTCCCTTCAGTAATCAGTATTTTGGAAAGATTTATGACTGAAATGGATCAAAAGTTGGCATCTGGGGAGGGAGCCCTCAATTTTCTCAGTCTGTAAAGCGGACTTTGGAGATCCAAAGAAGAAGGGAAATGAGGTGCACCTTTATAAACTAGTAGGAATATACAACGTACTATGAGGGAGAAACATTCTCACTTAAAATTCTAAGCACTCTTTAGATGGGCTGAAAAGAAAGGAGATTTGGAGCTGTCATAGAGGACCTTTTAAGCACAAAAAACCCCAAACCAATAACCAACCAACGCACCCACACTACACAGAAAGCAGGCACATTTCTGCATTTTTCTTTGTCTTTATAAATAGGGAATGGTCTGAGCAATAGACCTCATATATCAGATATTACATCACCACAAGTGATTTTCACACCAATGCCCCATTCACACATGACATTTTGCAGAACCATCTTTCTCCTAATCTTCAAAGCATTGTATCATCCCATTTACAACTATAAAAAGTGCTTCTTGAAAGTGCTGTATCAGAACAGAGCACCCTGAAAGGGACTAGAAAATAAGAGAAGATCTTGGCAGGGTAGAAGCAGCATCACTGCTATTGACCTGTGGCTCTGCAATGCTTTCATATGCCACAAATTCCCATCAGAGCACACACAAACATTCGCCAGCATCTCACAGCAAAGGTTCAGCTGGAAATACACCAACTCCTTATCCTACAAGAGCAATGACAAAGAGAAGCATCCAACGTTACAACTTCAGAGCTTCAAGTAGAAGGAAGGAAAAAGCCTTGAAAGAAAAAAAACATACACTGTAAGCAGTAACTAGAGGAAATAAACTGCCTTTAGTCACTAAATATTAAGACAAAGTTTCAGTAATGGTTTAATGAAACATTACAGGGCCTACTAAGTTCAACATTAAAAAACAGGTATTGTGGAAATAAAATCTGTATATGTCAAGTTATAAAAGCCAAAAAGTCAGCAAATATAAACTCAAAAGGATCTCTTTTCCTTTTAAACTAGGCATTTAAGACAGATCAGTGTAGCTGAGCTCTGCCAGACTCTTTTCTTGGATCTAGTGACCCCAGGTTCTGGGAGCCTGTAATTGCTGCTTTCCCAGCAGGGACACAAAACCTTTAACCACAGCTTTTTGAGAAAAATAAACTGAGGAGCCACCAGTGACAAGAATGAACAATTAGCAGCTGCACAGAAAAATTATTAAGTTTTTCATCCTACCAGACATTCAGAGACATATTTAGAACCTGATGACAATTACAAGCAATCGGGCAGGGTTCAGCTTGAAGCCATAGGCTTACACCATCAGACATTGTAAGATCCAGTTCCCAGCTATGGCAGGCAGCCACACCATGTGATCTCTTTATAACCTTATTAAAAACCCTCTTCAAACCAAGCCATTTTGGCATGGTATCATCTATTACAAGACATTAATTTCTCAAAGGTCAGAGTCCTTCAAATTTACAGGCTAAATCATTCCAGTATGATCCTTTGGCTTCAGTAGACTGCTGGCTTCCTTTAGCACTGCAAAGAGTAAGCATATTCTCTCTGGTCCCAGTTCCCTTTGTCTTGCCACAAGGCCGGTCACCCCAGTGTTAATATGACCCTTTGCAAAAAGCAAACAGATCACTCATCCCTTTCAAAAGTCTTTCTTAAGGTCACAAAGCACTGGAGATGACTGAAAAGAGACCTGAAAGAAGGCAGCAGAATCACAAGGCAGAAGACAGTACCCCTCTTTGGGGTCAGATATGGTATTAACATATATATATATATANAAAGTTTGCTTTGACTTAGCGGATGAAGATTTCATCAGTGCCATTTCTGGACAGTGCTGACAGAACTGCTCCAGCTAGTGGGAAATAGATACTCGCACTTGTCCCCTGCGCCAAGAGTGGATCCAACAAGCAGATAATGTTCTTCAGTTTTCCAGATGACACAAGCCATCAGCTGTTTTCATTTCAAGGAAGAGAACATCCTATGTGTTCAAAAAGCACAATGTAATGGGAGGTAAGAACAAGAAATGGCATTAGAAAGGGCTGACAGAACAATACCATTTCAAGAAAGTTAACAACAAATCGGTCATATGAAACAGTAGCAAATGCAAAGAAACACTCTGTGACCCTGCTGGCAGGTAACTGGAGGTATTAGCTGTCAGGAAATAGCTTGGAGCAGCAGTGGCTAAGTTAATAGATTTTTACAATGAAACTCAGATATCTAAGAGCACTTACAGACCAGGGCACACTCAACTACAGAAGTACTCCATCTTGAATGTGCAGGGCTGCAGGTTCAGTTCATTTTCTCCCCTATGAAGCACCCCCATCTTGGGCAGCCCCTTATCACACAGCAGGGAGAGCTGGCAGCACACAAATCATGCAATGCCAGCTTTAGGCTTGTACTGTATGCCAGATGCATTTTGATGCCCTTCAGTTAACTTTGTCCAGCAATATGCAAAATTCCTCCTCCCTTTGTATGAGCTTTTCCAAAGTTATGCTCAGACAGTTCTCAAACCAAAACAGCTAAAACCACTGTGGTCTCTCAAGTTCATATAAAAATTTTGAGTACACAAGCTATCTTAGCACACAGTAGGAGGACTTTCTGAAAGCACCTGGTAATTGGTCTCTGAGAATCTGACTCCTCCAGAACTTCTCTTAGTTCTAGGTATCTGCCATAGTCACTTTTAACAACGTTTTTGGAGCTTGCACACAGCTATCTGCCAAAGACATACAGAAAAATAAACCATGCTAGAAATAGTCATTTACCAAAACACACGGTTTGTCTTAACCAGACCATAGTCACTCTAGGCAGTGCATTTGTAAAGCATTCCAAACTTTTGACTTGGGCAGCCACCACAGCACTCTGGGATTCTAGCAATGCAAATCAACTCTGATAGCAAAAAATTGTTCAAGAAAACATGTCGTCTTCAAGTCTCTGGAAGGTTTGCAGAGAACTTGTGGGTCTCCTGTCAAGCTGATGCTCAGAATATTAAGACCACTTTGAGGCATTTCTTGTAACAGTGTAGAGGCTTTGAATAAGAAATCTTGTCATAATCTTTGAAATCCCAATAATGGAGTATCCAAGGAGGAATCTCCTTCCTACAAATGCCTTTCTACAGAAGCATAGACAGGGCAAGCCAATCTAGTAAGCCCCCTCTGTCTGCTAGATTCTCACATGGTAACCAAAGCTCAGAACTGGGTTTCTTAAAAGTTATAAAAAAGGTACTTAAATTACACTTGTGCATAGACTAGAAGCTGCCACACCCCTCCATCTGCCCTCTCCCTATCACTTCTCCCCAGCACGCTACAGGTGCTCCACTTACTTCCAGAAGTTTTATCTGAATTCCTGCCTTTTACTCAAATAAAAACACTCTAGTGGCTTCCCTTTACATCTGAGAAGGAACTTCAACTGCTCTCATCCTCTATATACATGCTGCACAAAGACAGTCGGTCCAGTATGGCAAATGAGATAAGGCTCTGGTGGGCCCCCAGCTGGGACTGCAGGTTTCTTTCACATGTTGAAGGAGATTGAAAACACATCTCCACTTTGCTAAAACCAAAAAGGGAGCATATCTGCCAAGCCAACTTTCATCTAGAAACAGCTTTTAATTCAGTAACCTTGATATTGAATGTCGTACATCCACTGCAACTTTCCAAGATTCTGGCAAACAGCCTCAAATAAACCTTTTGGAACTTTTTATAGAAGCCAGATATCCACCAGGACATGTGAGAGGAATGCATAATATACTTTTTTTTTTTTTCCCTTTTCACTTCTTGTATCTCTCAAAGTGACTGGGCATTTTCCTGGGAGAAATTAAGAGACGTTATTTAAGCTCAGCAACTTGCAATGCAAAAATGAGTTTATTCATCTCCAGCCAGGCTTTGAGTAAGATACATAGGTGTCTGGGGCTTTTCCCCTCATGCAAAACTTCATTATACAAACAAGAGTAAGTTAATGCAAAAATGTTACATGTCTGCTCACTGAAGAAACCTGATTGCAACTGTTTTTTCCCCTTCCATAAGGGATAGCCCTAATGTTTTGGCACTGCAAACATCAGACACCAAGTCTCCCTTGAGTGTCACTGACTTTCAGGGTACTTGGGAGTTCTTGTCTCCTACATTCACTAAGCAAACACTGTTTGCATATTTGAGGAACAAATTTTCCTTTTCATTTATAGAACCATAAGTGGTCATAGATTCATAGACACAACTGACAACCAAAGTCCATGCAGAGAAGTTACTGTGGCCAGCTATACATGCTGTCACAGACACCAATCCGATGTCACATGGGTTTAAAAGGAAAATGATAGAAAGGTCTAGCACAGAACAATTAAGCAAGCAAAGTTCCTACAATTTTATTTTCCCTCAAACTCTGCATCAGTTTAAGTTCATATAACTTACCCAATCAGATCCTCTGTTTTGTTTGCTCCCTTTGAGATGTATTTCAAGATTCAGCCTTTAGTCTGGAGCACTTATGAATGCAGCCATTATTTTAAAGAGGACTATCTGGTTAAGATCCCCCCAAAAGGTTCACTAAAACCAGTTCCAGTATCATCTGAAAGAGGGTTTCGCCCTTATTTCACTACATATCAAATACACATCAACAGAACACCAAAAAAAGCACCTGGAATCTGAGAAGTGCAATTCTGCAGCCCAGTACCTTATTTGAGAAGAACAAGACATTTAGTGGAAAATATATGGTAGAAATTAAAGAAATGTGAGCTGAACTGATTTTCTCCATCTGAACAGATTGAGATGATGATATCAATAATGGGAATGTCCCTCCCCTGCAACTGACTCTTCTGCTTGAGTTTACACCAACAGAGATCAAAGAAAAAATATTTTACTTTATTTGGAAGGCTCATTAGAGAGACTTGCAGTAAAACAAAAAGCTTGGCTTCCAACATGTGATGATCGCACTGTTTGAAAATATTCCATTTATTGACATGTGGCCAACTTCCCTGACAAGAAACAGGATAAAGTATTTGACAGTGCTGAAGTGAATCATCCTGGAGATCTGTACAAACTACACGTGCTTCTAGAAAACAAATAACATGTCTGCAACATGCAATATTTGAGTATGGTCCTACTTACATGGAAAAAAATGGATCTAAATGGAAAGACAGCAAATTAATAAATGGGTTTTACTATACAGCATATATATTAATACTAATAAGTGATATAAAAAAACAGCCAACCAAAAAACAATGGAACAAACCCAAACCACAGACTCTGGGCAAAAACCCTTACCAAGTTTAGGTAAGAGAATAAAGTTTTCCATGGGTTGGAAGGGGCTGCAGTTTGAGGAGCTGGCAATGCAAAACACAGAACCAGGTACTGCTGCCATCCTTCTAATATGAAGGCAATGTAAGGGATGAAGATTCACAGAAATACAGCAAACATTTTAGGCAGAGATGGACACAAGATTGTTATGCACGGGATTAGCCAAGGCCAGAAAGCTCAAACTTGAAGCTTGAGCAGAGATCAGACAGCAAGACAAAAGAATCTGTATCACTTACAATAATTTCTGCACCTGAAAAGGGCAAAACAGCATTTTGCAGATAATTATCACCCCACCTGGTGAAAAGTCCCTGTCATGGTATTTAGACCACTTCAGAGAAGTGCATCTGTGTGTGTGACAAATATCTATTTTATCAGGCATTTTATCTGCTTTAAATTATACTGAAGTTTGCTGTTAAAGAAAGATTAACATTTTCCTTATTTCTTCCAGTCTGTAAGCTTCTTGCTTTAATCAGCAGCATATGTACACTCACTTCCTTATTTGTTTCAGTGGATTCAGTGCAGTAAAAGAAAAAATATATACATAAATGGGAAAACACAACTACTACCTGCTTTTCATTCAAGATATTACATAAAATGCACATCCCTCTATAAGGTAAAGTGAGTGATGAACATATACATTCTTTAATGCAAATCCCATTTGCTTCAAAAATTGCATCCCTTCTCTGACTCAATTTTCTGACCAGCTTCAGTCCATCCACAGGCACAACTTTGCCCAGCAGGTCACCTTCAGAGCTCTGCCTTGGGCCAACACCCACATCACGTGCCTTGCTTTTCCCCACACTGCTGACCTTCCCAGGCACATCTTACTACTAATCTATCTCACACAGACACACTAGGGGTACACACGCAGAGGGTGCCCTAATTAAAGTTGCCCCTGTGCTTTTTTTTTTCATAACTTATCCTGGACAGCAGCTGTTAGACCTATCGCTTCATCAGTGACTGAGCACATGTGTCTTAACACTACAACCTTCCCAAATTTGGCGAGGGCATGCAAGAGCTGATATACAATCCCCAAAACACTATTACATTTTCTAAACAGATACTCTTGTAGCCCAAATTTGGATCTGCTAGGGAGGTCTGCTACAGTGCATAACTAGAAGAACAAGGTAATTTCTTGGGCCTCCTCAGTTTTTCTAGAAGCTGCCTTGACAAGCTAAATCATACCACCATACCAGAGAGCTCTGTTACTCATGTCCTCATTTTCTAGGGAAAAAAAAGCCCAAGGCCAACAATTCAGCTGCATCTTTCACATTTGTTTCTCTTTATGGGCTTATCTACATTCTCTGGTACCTGCCCCTCCCCATTACAACATTGGTGTGATCCCAGTGTACCAAGGAGTTTATAAAATTACCTAAATTCCTCTTAAAGGGAAAGATTAAAAGCTAGGTTTCTATTCTAATCTACAAAATTACCATTGTCATTATCATTGCCAAGGAGGCAGGATATATAAACAGCTGATCTTCTTTGGGGTAAGAGCTGAAAAGGCAGACACAAAGACACAGTAGCAGCTAGTTATGCTCCTCTGGGTTATTTCTGTCTGGCTCCACCCTGAAACTCACTATTCAATCCCAGTAATTGGCAGCAACTAATTAGAAGGAAAAATGCAAGCAGTTTATTAAATGTTTGATTAACTGCTGATTATATGTTTGATTAAACATGATCACAGAACAAATCTCCCTTGGACAAGCATACTCATTTTCTCTTGCTCACTTCTTTTGTTTGTAGACATAAGAGAGAAGAACTGTGGAGATGATGCTATACCACACGCTGGGATTTCAAGCCTATAGGTGACTGCACAACACAGGGCAAGGAAAAGCTGATAATTCCTCTGCTGTTCCAGATTGCTTTCCACACTGTCCATCATCAGATGCACACTAACTCCTCACACTCTCTCTTTAGAGCCTTCACGTTTGATTTGGGGCTGTCAAACACAAGATCATCTTAAAGATCCTGCCAGAATTACACCACGGGTTGGAATGGATTGGAAATTAAATTAGCACAAAAGCAAGTGACTCGTAAAATTTTTATCATTTTAAATTACTGCAGTTTTGAAAAAGGTACAGGAATCATTACATGTGGGAAAGAAATTCACATGAACAGCTTCAAATGAAAGTGGAAATTCTATATGGATCCTTGAATTTCATCTGCAAAGTGATTTTTTTGTTCCTTCAACTTGCCGTCACTTAAGATTTCAAGTAAGTTAACGAAAACAACTAAATCACATAGTATCAGAATTTTACACACTAAGAAATGTACGTATTTACCTCTCAATAAACAAAAATAGCATTTGATCAGAATATTTCCAGAAGGTCTTGTTTGTGAAGGCAAAAGAAAATTCCTGACCAAATGTCTGCTGTTACATTCCACTAACAAATCTATCTGCAACAGCAGGATTTCTTATCCCAAGAAGTATTTTCTCAGGCAGCACGTTTTCACAGCACAACAGCTACATGCTGTCAGTCATGCTTCATAAAAGGAGGAGGTTGATCCGCACCCAACTTTACGTAATGCCCTTGCACACAGTTGCTCAGCCTCACTGACTTCACTCTTGCACTGGGTGGGTATTATCTGCCTACTTGGACTTGCGAGGTTTCATGCTCGGTCAGCACACAGTCCATGGCTCCACAGCAAGGTGCAAAATACACAGGCATCACTATAAGGGCAGAAGTTATTCCAGTTTAGCAAAAACTTTTCTCTTCAAAATCCTTGCAGTCCTCCTGAACAATAAAGTTGTGATGGTTATAAAATGATAATAAAAGCCTTGCAAAAGTTGTACTCTAAGAGGTCATAAACTGTTGCTATCTTATTTGGACTACTCCCTCACAATTCAATGACATGCTACTTCATCCCCAGTTATTTTCTTTAATTACTTTCCAGATAAAAGTAGCAGAGCTGCCAGGTTTATGTATTTTTTTTTTCAAGACTAATTTGAACACCTGTATTTTTTTCTTCATCTGAACTCTAGCATGATTGACCATAACATGTAAAAGAAGTTTTGCTCCAGCCTGGACTGCATGTCTCTGTACCACCACCTTAAGGCAGACAAAACATCACCACAACCTCACAGACGGCTCAGACCCTCATGGCCGCAGACCACCCAGCACTCTCCAGAAGGCACAGCCAAACAAAAGCCCAGCAAACGTTAGTCTAACAGTATCAAGGCCAGCCTTGATTTTGCAGCATAATCCTCTCTCAAGGCCTGGTTTCAAGAGAAGACTAATTTCAGTGTAGAGTACTAAAGTGAAAATTTTAAAGCCAGCAATCACAGGCCTGCATATCAGTCAGACACGACACCTGCAGTTCTGATTACCAGTTTCAGATGGACTTTGCAACAGCGGCTATGGGCTCCAGCATACCTTTAAACCATGGACTCTGCTTACAGAAGGTCTACTGCTTAATGTATTGCCTTGTCTTATTTCAGGAGATGCAGTCAGAAGTGATGCTGGAAAGACAACAGTCCATTTAATTATTATTTTATTCCACTGTTTCCACATTACAGTGTTCTCGTTAGAAAAATCCTAGTAAAGTCATGGCTAGAATTTTTCAGGAAGACTTTCTCTGATGAAGAACATCTTCTCTACTCACAAGGAAAAATAGTCTATAGAAAAACAACTAGGAAATGAAAGAAAAATCTAAAACTCCATTTCTGGCCATTTAAGGCCATGGGCTGAGAAAGAATGAACAGGCCTTTATGTCAAAGGGCCCTTGTGTCAAAACAAAATTTTAATACCGTTAAAAGCAGGAAGACTTCTCTTTTTCAAGTATTTAAAAAATATTTCACTGTAAGTACGGTCCTAACTCACAAAGTCTTGCATCCTACCTAATAATAAACTGCTTAGAGATGCTTATGATGATAGCCTGTCTGCTAAACTTGCTATCGAATTCTCTGCCCATACACAAGAGAGAACAAAGACAGAACAAAGGATCAAAGATCAAGTTTCTTGCCATTTCTTCCTCAAATATTACCACTGCCTTGGTGCTAGAGTTGCTCAAGATGCATTATCTAACATCTCTATCCACCTACAGTCACAGAGTCCTTCTGCTATAATTTAATGGCACCAAGCCAAATGTCACTGTTCTTGCACCATTCTAGTAGCGCACGTAGGCATGGCATGTTTATGCTGTCGAGTAACAAACACCTCCACTGATGATGAACATGCTAGAAGACTACGAGTAACAGCAGCTGTGGATGAAGCTTGCTATTACAGCACCACTCTTTCTTACAAGAGACAGAGCAGAAAGGCAACTTCCAACAAGTCAAGAGTATGGGAAATCTATGGGACACTATCAGTCTGAGCATGAAGTATGAACACCTGTGATAAGAATTTCCTGAAACTGTATGGACTACATCAGGGAAAGAAGCCATTACTAGTCCACAAGTAATCCAGAAGATCACGGTAAAAAGTAGAGAGTCTCTCTCACAGCAGCACAATTCAAAAACATGAACTTCCTTGAGAAGGAGTAGGACAGCACAGCAACTTAAGTATGCACCACATAGCAGGCAGCTGCTCTGATCACCACACCGGTTTTCTTTCCTAGATGTGGCTCACAGCTGTCCACTGGAACACTAACCAGGAGAGGAGGTAGGTATAGGGCCTCCTAGCCTAAAAAGCCTTTGTTTTGTTTTGGGTATTTTTGTTACCTCCTGTGGGCAAGACAATTTGAAATGTTGACATACACAGATTAATTGAACACAATGTTCTGCAGGCGTAGTGTTTTCAATCTTGTAAATGAGGCAACCAACAAACGGAGCTCAACGTAAAATAGTAAGCTTCATCTAAATCAAATTAACTGTCTCCCTTGTTTTCTCTTGGGAACACTTAGATTACACACCTTGACTTCCACTGCTAGGATGTGATCTAGCCAGTGGTCACAGCTACATCCTCACCTCTAATGGAAGAGCCAAACACTGCCTGTGCTGCTTGCTGGTCGCTCAAATGAGCAATTCTGCTATTTCTCAAGTGTCATTTCAGAATACACATCAAATTATTCTATTTTTCAGAAAATAAATATGCGGTCTTAAAATCTCCTAGGAAACCCAGAGCCTCATTTAGAGGGGAAAAACACACCAGAAGAAAACAACTAGTTTCTTGGTACAAAAGTGAACAATAACTTTGTTTAAAAAAAAGGCTGTAGAGCATACTTCATCTTTTCATTTTTAAAAAAGCACAAAAAACCAAAGCTGCTAAGCACTTCGGATACAACTCTCAGACAATCATTCAAGTCTTTCAGACATTTATTACGAGTAAAATTGTGTATAATAAAAACAAAGGAGTAAAGATTTCTTGAAGAGCCAGACCCAGTAAACAACCTGTAGCTGTGAACGAAAATGAAGTTGAGATGCCATTTATTTTTTGAGTTCAGAGATAGATGAGTAAGTTACATAGCACCTTCTCATATAAGTTGCTATAAGAGGAGTTAAAGATTCCTACTGTTGGAGAGGTTTTATTCCAAAGTTCCCATGTTAGGTAAAGTGTTTTACCACTAAAAAAAATACTCCCATTAGCTCAAGCTCAAATTTATTCAAGGCTTCCATAGTTTCCATTCCCCTTATGTTTCATCAGGTTTTGTGTACCCTTGGAAAACAGCAACTACTCGCTCTATCTGCAGGGTTACAAGAACCTTTTTGGAACTTGGGCAACTCCACAAGAAGCAGAGAAAAACAGAAGCAAGAAAAAACAACTTACCACTACCACTGTGTCTTCTAGGCTGCACTGGTACACAGCCTCCTAGGTTCTCCTCTCTGTCATGCATTTTCACCACAGATTGAAATGACCAAGTTAGGAAAGTCAATGCAAGAAGATGGAAATCTTAGTTTGGCAAAAGCTGTAATCACTTACTCTGTATATGATAAACTGAAAACTTTACTAGTTAATTCAGGTCTGACTGAGAAGAGCAATCAAGAGAGCTAAAACTGTTAAAACATGCTGGGGTCCTTAACAACTGGATTCAATCATATTTCTTTTATAGAAATAGCCAATGAGAAGCAGACAAATTTTAAGAATTTTAGTTTTTAATTTTGAACCATGCTTTGGAACAGACAAAAGCAAGACCTGATGACAAATAGCAAGATAAAGTAAAAAACACTCCAACTCTCCTTGGAGAGCAAACGATCTGAGCTCTGTCTACAGTTATTTCAGCCACATGACAGCATTCTGACAGGTTTGTATTATTTTTGCATTTGGTAGGTAGAAAAAGTAATATACTGGGAAACTTGCTGATTTGCTTAAGTTACAGCGAAGCTCACTACAGAGCCAAAAGCCAACTCTATTTTGGCTGCCAGGCCTATGTGTCTATTCTCTCTTGGATCAGAGAGTATTCCTTGATATAGCAACTCCCTCTACAACCCTGACTGCAGTAAAGATTTAAACACATTTCCATTGTTTTCAGCTCACCCATGTACACTTAAGGCTTTATTCATATTTCAAAACTCCCTTGTAGTCAAACTATGTTTACAGTACAGCAGGAATGCCTCTGAGTTCCTGAGCTCACGTAAGCATCCAACGCCAACATCAGATATTTTGAATAACAATTTATTTTCTTGAGATGTTGAAGGAAAGAGAAGCAAAGGTATGAGTTTTCATACTCAAAGACACATAGAGAAGGAAACAAAATGAAACAAACACCACCACCTAGCCCTTTTTTGTTTCACTAAAAGAAAGTCAAATTTAGCTGAAAAAGAACCTTCATCCATGTTCTTCTAGAAGGCTCCAACAATTATCCCCTCAAGGCAAGAGTGGCTGCTGAAAACACCATCCCCAGACATCACTGCTTTAAAAACTGGAAACTATTTAACCAAGAACATTCTTCAACACAAGCCTTCCTTTACTGTAATATTTGCAGCACTGCTAGGCTGCTCCATTCTGCCTGGATCAGCCCCAAACAACTGGCAATCTAATTCAATTTAATGGGGAGAGAACAGGAAGATTTTACACTGACATGTATGTTTTCCAGAAACAATTATTTTGTGTTTCGAGTTTCACTATCAGCAGCAACAAGTGTGCTAAAAATCTATTCCTACAGGGAGTTTTCACATCCACATATCAGTCAACATGAGAAACAGTGGCAGCAGCACTAATAAGAAACAGGAAACCCAAATATTATACTTGGTCCTACAAAAACATTTCAAATTATACTACCGGATACTTCCCTAGGCCAAGTAGGCACTTAAGAGTACTTTCAATGGCACTATGGTTACATGTTTCAATTAATACCTACCATGCTTTTGATTCTTGGCCATCAATCATTGTTACCAAGCCATTACATCTTTTAAAGTGCCTGCTCTTAATAGTTATGGTGCAACAAAACAAGGATAAACCATTGAAAGAAGTCCATATGTTGATTTCAAGTGTGACACTGAATTTGTGCCACTGAATAGATTCCATTTCCATCCTTGTCTTTCAGGCTTTCCAATCAAAACAAAAACCCAACCAGCCAATCAAAGAACAAACAAACACCTCTGAACATCAGGAATATCCACTTCCCAAGGAATCCAACTACAGAGGATTTCCAACAGCTTTAGAAGAAGATGGACTAGGTCAAGGTCTGCAAATGTGCTCAGGTCTCAACAAGGCCAAGAAAAACCTTAACAAATAAGAGCTTTTGAGAATTCTCAGCCTAATTCCTATGCAAGGATTACTATTTTAGGAATAAGCACAAGTACAAAGAACTTGAACCCCATCTAATTCATCTACAAAACAACAGATTTAGAGATCTTGATCTTGCACATCAAGAAACAGCTTTGCCCCTGAAGAAAATCTCTGGTAAAGCTCCCCTAGAATTAAATGACTTTGTTTCCAAATTCTTTGCCTAAGATGCAAACCAAGGATTTTAATTAAGGTCTCCTAACTGCAGTTACTGTAATTTGGGGTAGGGAGGAAACATGTACTTCCACAGTCCACTGGTATTAAAGCTAACAAAGTGAAAAAAAGAAACTGTAAAGATACATTAGCTGTAGTAAATGCTCTAGACACGTTCTGTGGTTTCAGAAACACATTTTCCAGTTTGAAAAAGGCTCTCGTCTGGTTCTGCAGACCTTTTTCACAATGGCAAACAGGAGAGACTAGGCACAAGGGAAAATCAGGGAACTTCCTTTGTTAATGTAGTGACAGCCATAGCAGGTCAGACTGAAAGCCCCAACCTACTGCCTCCAGCGTGGCTGTTTTCTCTGTTCTATAGACAAAGATAAAAGAAACATGAAAAAATACTGGGTTTCTTCAGTGATCCCTTGCAATTAGAGCTACACTGTTTCATTACCACTGCAACAATACAAGAGGAAAATTTGCCAAAAGGAAGAGGATTAAGGATTACATTTTAATAGATTACTCAAGACAAATAAGTGATCGAATCACAGCACAGAAATATTGTGCCAACCCCCATACAAACAATACCTATTGTGAACCAAGATGCAGCACTGAGCTGATCAGGAAACTGTTTAACACAGCAGCACAGAAGTGAGGAAAAAAGCTTTACTAGAAAAGCTGGTGGTTGGCACTACACACATGGAAGTGATTGTCTGCTGCAACCACAACTCTGAACAGTGCACCTGAGTTTATTACTTTGAGAAAAAAAAAACAATTCCCCAATGACTCTATGCCTTTCTTAATCAATTCTGGTTCCTTCCAGTATCATTTTGGGCTCCAAAAGGCAGAATCCTAGTTGACTCAAAGGAGCACTTACATCCCACCAGTCTCTTTGAAACATTCAAAATTAAAAACACAGCAGCTGACCAGCAGCAATCAAAGTAAAGTCTCCTCTACTCTCTAAAGTCTTCTCACGGAGACATAAGCTTATATGCTAAAGATCCATGTGGTTTGATTACAACACCTAGAATGTGCAATAACCTATTATATACTTTAAGGAAAAGACAGCCAAGAGAGGCTTTAAGTTACATACAGTTAGATCAGGCAACGGCAAGATCCACTGCTTTTACTGCAAAAGAAGCAAGTTCTGATCCACAAAAAAGCTTGACCTTGAGGTGCAATGCTATCTGAAAAACAGGTAATCACTAACTAGTAAGCAACAAAAGTGATGAAGATCACTGACCTACAGTATACCTAAAAAGCGAAGCCACGATCACATTGTACTAACAAAGGAATCAGAAGGGAAATTAGTGAGTTTTTGAAACAAAGTTAGCTCCCCCCTGAAAAAAGCAACTTAAACTTGTGTTTACAACCAAAGGTTTTTCACTTTACTGAATTGTGAATAAAACACAATTCAAAGCATTAATTCTCTCAGATGATGAAAACTGAGGGTCTAAAACAGCATCAGGTAGAAACAGACTAAGAAAAGAGCGTTCAACACCCTATCTAGCTCTAAGTCTGTACTTTGTTTTTCAAAATGTGCTAAAATTTTGGTTCTGTGAGGCCAGGAAAAAGGTCCAAATAATGCTACTCTTCAAAATTGACTCCAGCCTTGACGGAGTCCCTGGATTTTGATTTATTCTTTGAGACAGAAAGGTTACACCAAAATGTCAAGCCTCAAAGTCAAAACATACCCCCAATCCAGTGCTTGTCCAGTTTCAAAGGACAAAAGTGGCCCCAGCTCCCACTTGCGGTCCATGCAAGCAGGAACAGCTAAAAGCATAGCACAAACCATTTTCTCTCCACAGAATACAGCAATTTTAAAAGGTGGCAGTTTTGAAAAAGAAAACCAAGTGACAAAGGCTCCCACTCAATTTTATCATCACATGCTCTTTGCACAGCACATAGTGCTCTAAGCCAGTGTGCTGGCAACAATATTTCTTTTATGCCTTCACATTTTCTGCCAGATACAGGGTGCAGGTCAGCAACTATCATTCTTTTTTTTCCATCAGCCTTTCATTGGAATAGTAGACTTGCTTAGTTTCTTTTCCCCTTTCCTCCTTCACATGCACTTTTACAGGAGTTTTCTTTCAGTGCTTGAAAACTGCCAGATTGACAGCTCCAGTGAATTAAGCACCCTCTTTGTCAGCAAAACAAGAGCAGCACCACAGGCAACCTCAGAACAAGCTCCCTCTATCCTCTTCTTCCCACCCCTCCAACTAGCAAGCATATCTGAATGCTGAGCTTCGCACACAGCTCTATCACTCACACCAGGAGGCCTTGTAAAGCCTCTCGATAATGTGGGCTACCCAAACTATCTCACAGGACACTAACACTAAAGCCACACGTGATGGAAACATTGTAAGTCAACACATTGTCGGCATGCACCTGTGCCAGACAGCACAGTAACTCTAAAACCATTAGGTTGGTCTGAGTGCCTGCAACTCTGTGCCTAAAGACTGACTGGCAATGAAAATCTGGTTTAGGTGCCAGTGTGAAAGACTGATGAGTTGAAGCAACTCTCAAGCCATACTTGAAATGGCAGCAAGGAGAGCCTATACCAGCTGCACTGATACCAAACTCCAGTGACATCTGGCAGAGAGGGCTGGATCTTCAGCCTGTAACATCTCCTGAACAGAAACAAGTTTTTTGTAATACAAAGGAACTGAGTGTTCCTTAACAAAGAAGCACCTACACATGGCTGTATTGACATGCAGACAGAGCTAAAGAGCAACAGTTACCAGTATTTATATTAGTTTCTGTGGTTTGTTTTTAACTACCAGGAAATAAGCAAGATTCCCACTGAAACATGCCTGAAAAATAACATATTTGATCAGGGTTAAGTGGTCAGTGCTGGACTCACTAAAATTTAGCATACTGCTGAAACGTGCAATGTTTAGTAGCCCACCTATACAAACGATGACACCTTCCATTTCTGTAGTGAATCCAGGCTAAGAAGGTAAGGAACAAGTTTAGTCACCACACCAATTCTTTTAACCACAAAAGTCATTCTGGAGTGAAGCAATGTAGTTGCCAGTGGGGCAGGTGTGGCATGTCACAAGGGGACCTTTATCATATCATTTCCTTCCAGCACCATTAATCACCCCAGACATCACTTGTTCTATCAGCTATTAACCAGTTGCCCCAACACACAGATAACTTTATCAAGGTTAGGCAGAATCATTACTAAGCACTACAACATGCAGTGACAAATGTCTTGTTTTCAAAGAATTCTCTGAATTATTTCCTTCTGCTGCAATAGAACACATCACACTGCTACATGCACTTATCCATACCTAGTCTTGGGGGAAAATTACAGACAGCAAAAAAAAAAATACCACGAGCACTAAAAAACACAGTTTCAGAAAAGCACAACTATGTTGCTTATGGCCAAAACATTAAACTCAAATTACAGACAGCAAAAAAAAGTCACAAGCACTAAAAAACACACCATTTCAGAAAAGCATAACTATGTTGCTTATGGCCAAAACATTAAATTCAAACCAGGTTTCTTTTAGCACAGCGGGACTCTTCAAGAAGAAGAGCCTTGATCAACCTGCATGTTCCTTTGTGGTGTGGTCTGACAGAACCAACATGGAGCTTCTGAATGATGTCCAGAAGCATCCCAGTTTCACAGACCAAGATTCAGTATTTTGTCTTTTACTACAGACATATCTCATTCAAGTATTTTTCCTCCTTTGTATCATGGAAAATTCAGTTTCAGAACCCAGACCAAGCATGCAGAACCAGTGTTACAGAAGGAAAGGACTGAAGGTGATTTGTTGACAAGGAAGAAGAAAAGCCTGTGCAGATTTCTTCTTTGGATCCTATGTCACAGGAATTATTTGAATTTGTATGAGTGGCAATCACACTGTGGCCAAAATAGCTCAAGTGCTGCAGCTGAGAGGAAAGAGAACTATAATTAAAGGCATTTTACTTGGAACTAAAGGACATCCCCCACTCAATGAAACTCAGTCATTTTGAAAGCCATTCTTAAAGTATGTGTTTGTGCTCCAAGTAGGATTTCTCTCCGCAGAGAGAGAATGCTAATTAGTATTTATGCAGTGTTTGGACAGTATGGAAGTATCAGCAGTTCCCTCCTTGATCATATAAAAGGCATAACTCCTTCTGATAAGAGTTAAATTCCGTCAGTACAAAACAAACTATTGTTTCGAGGACTGACCACATAAACGAGAAAAAGACAACCAGACAGAAGAGGGTTTGTTCCACAGCATTATGGCACAGAAGTGCCTAGCACAGGTGCTTATTTTATCTATTTGTATGTTTATTTTAGCATGTTTCACATGCTCTGCTTCCTTGTTTCATTGGAATCTGTTCAAGAACGTCAACTCATCAGAAACTGTCAACTGTTGTGCTGTTGGCACATTATTATGGTTACAATCAGGAGATACACTGTCAGTCTGTGCTTCCCAGGTGCAGCTGTGTTTAAGGGTCGTTTGGATGTGGTGCTTAGGCAGATGGTTTAAGGTGAATCTTGTTGAGTAGGGCTATAGGTTGGACTTGGTGATCCTGAGGGTCTTTTCCAACCTGGATGTTTCTGTGGTTCTGTGCTTAAAGCAGAGCAAGCACTTTGTCACCTCTGACACTTCCCTCAAGTTGAGCCTACAGAGTCCAAAAAGCTGCACACATTTATTAGACTATGTACATGGACTTTAAGACATTACTTCTGAATTAAAGTAACTTCGAACTACTTAATGTACACAAACCATTGTTTCTCAAGCACCTTTTGCACTATTAATGATTGAACAGTAGTGACCTCAGGAGAAGTCAACATCTTCTGACTTGAAAATGGGGCCACAGGCCCATGTCATACCAAGCTGTCTGTCCCAAGCCATTCTTAGAAGTCTCAAGTAAGATATTCCATCGCCTACCTAGACAATCACACTGTCCTTTTCAGTTATCTATCATCCCTCCTTCTTGCCACAACTGAAGGCCACTACTTTTTTGTTCTTTGTATAATGGAACTGGAGATGTGTTGTTGGTTTTGTTTGGACGGTTGGGGTTTGTTTTTTTTTTTGGGGGGGGGGGGGGAATGCGCTGTGTACAGTGTTTGTTAGGGTCTCCCCCCCTTTTTTTCTCCTACAACAGCTTTTTTACAATGTCCAAAGATTCATCTCCAGCCTTGTCTTTATGTTGAGTAACAGTACAATACACTGTATTTTCAAGACCTCTGATCCTTCTCACTGCTCTCTTTCAGTCAACCACCATTTGACCTCCTTTTTCCTTGAAACGTTGTGCCTCAAACCAAAGGGAGTAGGTGAGGTTACTGCAGCAGCAACCTTACCAGTGCTGTGCAGAACACAGGCGTTACTGCATGTGCCTTGCAGGCCCTGTTCCAACTTAAGTACCCCAAGATTTGTTTCTGTTGGCAACACTGTCAATTTGTGCCCAGCCTGCAACATGAAAAAGAATGCAGATCTTTCTCTGAAGAGCTACCACCTGACCAAGTCTATTATTGTCCCCTGCTGCATATCAGTTCAAACAGGTTGTGGTGAAAAGATGTACCACAAGGAGGATGCAAACTTCCTGAAACTGAGGTAAATGATTGCTAGACCACGAAACAAAGTGGCTATGAAAGAGTGATTGTTATGGTTACCTGCTGAGCGGCTGCACTTCATGCTCCCATGAAATGGTTCTGTAGGCTTTCTCCAAGAAGGATGCTTGTCAGTAAGTGCCCTCAGACACTGAGAGAACACACTGGCATGTAAAGTCTTCACATACTCCCAGAAGGAGTAAGAACCCAGAAATACTCACAACTTTTCCTCCAAGAAATATAAGGGTGTTTTGCTACTATCACAAACACTCCTCATGGCTTAGCATAACTTTTACTATTAGGTCAGTTTTAAGATTTTGTTAGAACTGAGGTCTAAGAAACTTACCTGCCCATCTGACACCCAGTTACTTCTTGGGGTATAGTATTTCCAACTAACACAAGCAACAATGTGAGCTATTGATCAACACACGTCCATTTTATTTTTATGGCTTCTAAGCCTGTAAAAGCTAACTGGTATAAGCTGAACATGTAACAAAAGCAGTATTTAGGATTTTTTTGGGGGGGAATTTGGGTTAAAGAAAAATCCCCCCTTTTCCTGAAAAAAATACACAGTATACTTCAGAAACAGATCAGTTTAATACCCTCAAACCAGAATTATTCTTGAATCTTTCTTAAAACTCATGTCTAGGGTCTTGCGCACAGGCCACGGCACAGGAGACCACAAAGTTCGGAAGAGAAAGAGACATACAGATTTACAGCATTGGCAACAGTGTTTACCATTTACTAAGCAAAACAGAGTAGCTTCTAACGCGTGCTAAAGGAAGGCCTAACTGTCTACTACAAAAGTTAAATGGGCAGAAGTTGGAAAATTACAAATCCAGGCTGGGTGGTGAATGGCTGGAGAGCAGCCCTGAGGAAAAGGACCTGGGGGTCTGGGGTGATGAAAAGCTNAGGTTGGACGAGTGACCTGTACTAGTGGAAGATGTCCCTGCCTATGGCAGGGGGTTGGAACTAGATGATCTTTGAGGTGCCTTCCAACCTATGATTCTATGAATTAATTTAAAAGCAAACAAACCAAAAAAAAAAAAAACCAAAACCAAGTTTGAGTCACATGGAAATTTAAATTAGGCATTAAATTAGGCATACTAATAATCTGGCAGGAAAAAATCATTGGTTGCTATGTGAGCAGATTGATCCAGTATCAGCATCAAAAAGACTTCATCGTAACTCAAAAAAAAAAAAAAAAAAACAAAAACGAAACCACACACACCACAAACCAAAACAATCAAATTCAACAAAACACAACATAACCAAACAAAACCAAGCAAAAACAAAAACAAAAAACCAAAACAAACAAACAAAAAAAAACCCACCAGAGTGACCTGTCATATCTCTCTGGAGATATTCAAGACCCATCTGGATGCATTCTTGTGTGATCCTGTGATCTGGTATAGGTGATCCTGCTTTGGCAGGAGGGTTGGACTTGATGATCTTTTGAGGCCACTTCCAGCCTCCAACTTTCTGTGATTCTGTGATACCCAAGTGGTCTTCAGGACAGGTGACATGTGCTCCAACAGGAGCTACCTCTACCCAAAGAAAAGCAGATACCCTTGCATAAAATCAAAACCTGCTGAACCAATGCAGGTAGCCATTAAAGAACTTTGTGTCAAGTTTCGGAACAGTCTTCAGCAGAGGGCAGCATCTGGAAATCCAGACCAAGAAGCTGGAGCTTCTTGTGTGTCAATGAACGCTATCATTTTGCCACGGACGATCTCCCAAAGAGGAAAGATAACAATCTGGCTTGTTTACTGAGAACTACAACAATTGGACTGTACTAGAAGGTCTTCTGAATTACCCCACTTCCGTTTTCTTTTGTGGGTAGTATTTCATTTTCTTGGAATTGCTGTAACTTCCTGATCACTTTTTCCTCCCAGATGCTCACCCTGCTTTCATGAAAAACACAGTACAATAAAACCTGATCATAAATAATCTGGACATTAGGATGTACAAGCAGAGTTCTTGTCAAGGATTAGGGTTGGGACAGCTACTAAATAAGTGATAGATGCTCTCTTATGAACCCCTCTCCCTTCCCAAAGGAAAAAGGAATAAGGGAGAGAGACTTACAGAGTGGAAAACTAGAAGTACTTTAATGAAAATAGTAACAATGAAATAAAATATATGAAACCCAATATCGAACTTAACTCCCTAGTGGCAAATACATCACTGTGACGGCACCACTGATGCTACAGCAGAAGTTCTAGACTAGACTCAGTAGCATACGGGAATCAGATTCAGGGACTGATGGATCAAGATCAAACGTAGAATGGACAGAGCCCTCCCTGGATGCGGGTCACTGAAGAAGAGAGCCCAACTCCTGTGATCCCCCAGCCCCACACTGAATATGACGTATTCAGAATAGAACATCCTGATGGTCAGCCCAGGACCATCCAAACTGTTCACTTCTCCCTGCAGGTGCAGGCTCCATCCCTGATAGAGCACACAAGACACAGCAGTGACCCCAGCCCACACACCAATCCTTCGTACCAACCAGAAACACCAAATGCCACCACCACCAGAAGCAGACACTGCCCACAAAAGACTGCTACCAACCTCAGAAAGTGCAGCCACCCAGAACAGACAAAGCCAAAATGCAAAACCACCAAACTTGCTCTGCTCCAACCCAGACGAGGACGGTTCCTCTCCTGTGTGTGTCAAACTGCAGGATTTATCATGACACAGATTACGTCTTCAGGCAACTCCCTGACTTCTTTACTATTAATTTTCTACACATTGGAAAGAGGAAATTCTGAATCATCATACATATAGCTACATAAATAAGCTATCACGTTGTCATGCAAACTTGAGTGTTTCACATGTGAATGCTATTGCCCAAAATAACTGAGAAGTTTATCATTAAACATGGGGCAAGTTTGAATTACCTCCTCTTGGATGAAGCCTATTTCACTTCACCTCCTATCACTGCAGCTTATTCACATTGCCATAACCTTACTGCCTCACATCTCTGCGGCTCACAGAAGAGACTACGTTAACAGATGACATGCAAGAGAACCACCAAGGAAATCAAGGCTTTTACAGAGCAAACAGCCATTTTTAAGTGGCTGCACCCCCCTAATCTGAACTGGTGCCAAACACATAGAGCTCATTTTATGAACAGATACACAGATTTTTATGTACTACCACCATGACCACTCCTCGTGTAACATGAACAGGAGTCGTTTGATTCACAATGTCCAGAGAGACCTGGCAGTACATCTATGCGTATTTTACAAAAGGGTAATATAGGTATCCAAGAGTCTCTGCCACTATCTGTAATTCAGAACACCACTCTGTCCTCTCTGTAACGGAACAGGGCATCTCCATTTCCCTAACCTTGTATTAGTGCTCACGCACCTGCACAGCAACAACCATTCCAAGGTCAATGTGATGAGCAGGTAACTGACTGGACTGACTTTTTGCCAGCTGCGTAACCACTAAACCTATCCTTAGCAGCTAGAGGAAGAAGGAACTTGTTCCTTTCAGCAGCAGCAGGGACACATGACAATGTCAGAACTATATGCTTACATCACGGGCTCCTAAATTCTCAGTTACGAGTCCCTGTCTTACTCTTTAATGGGCTATAGATAATTTATGTTTTGCCGACAGCCAGCTACCTAAAGCTATGAGACTGTGCCATCCCCTTGGTTGAGCTAAACATAAAGACTCATAGGAAAGTCTGCTTCAGATGCACCAAACCAGACAATTGCACGCTGCAGTCCCATAAGGGGTCCTGCTCTGGGAAATGCAGCTGCAACATATACGCTAGCATGCAGATAACAGCAATTTCAACATAAATCGTGATGTCATGGCAGCTTTACTCAACAGCACAGGACAACCTGGCAGCAGTAGTTTCTTAAATTGACTTCTGAATAATAAATTCGCTAAGAAGCCTACACCAAATGTCCTGCTCTACACAGAAGAGCTCAACTCCACACAACATCTCAAATAGGAATGCTAGCATATCAGCAAGGCTGAGATGGACTCTACTGTCCCCACTGAAACTATACCAATGACAGGAAGGAAAATGAAAGTCTTACTTCACCAACAGCAAAGGAGTTTCTGGGTAGAACTGAAAACTACTGTGGGAAGCAGAGACCAGAACTGAGGGCACACCTCGCCCTGAAGGAATGCTCCTTGCCATAGTGCAACAGACATATCATGGAAGATGGCTATCCTGGCAGTGGGGAAGGGAGCTCCCATTCTTCTCTATACACAGTAGCAAGTTCAGTCAAGTGGACGGAAATGAGCCTGACCCATCTTCAGGGTATCTCCTTTGGGAGACACTAGCTGTAGGCTTAAAACGAGGCTTCCCACTAGCCAGGACAAGTGCTCTATCCTTCAGGTGGACAGGTCTCAAGGCTATCAAAGGACCACTGATCCTCTGCAACAGGTCTATAAAATCACACAGTGATTTTGCTCATAACACTGCTCAGAAGCCTGAGACAGCCATAGAAGCATTAGGAGTTGCAGTAGGCTGTAACAATAATTTGGGAACCTGGTCTGGACTGGGAGGTAGGCATCATCGCAGGCACTGCTTTCATCTCCTTGGGCTACACCTGGAAGACATGGCCAAGGCTGTTATGCTTTACAAAGATGCTTATGCTGAGGTAGGATTTACCTAGTGTGCCACAATTGGAACCAAAGGTACAGGTGAGTTCAAAGGCCTTTGATACAAATCTTACTTTGTGGATTTTAAGCTTAGGCAAAAGCCCCAAGACACTTTTGCCTATCACATCTGCAATCAGAACTTTACATAATGAAGCAAAAATGTTAAGAAAAGAAGGCAGATGATTGTAAGTTCTATAGCAGCAAACTGGAAGAATTTGGATACCAAAGAGGAAAGCTTATTGAATACCAGCAGCCTAAGTTTTACTTTAAAGATAGTTATAAACATGAGGGAAGTATCTAAAGTTCCTGCTCAGCTTTTGTGGAGCAGAAACCTGAAGGCAGACCTGTCTATCCCCCAAAGCAGCACCTCAACTGCTGGTCCACTCAGTCACATCTCATTTCAACTAGGACAATACAACAGCCTTTTAGCTGGTACAGAAGAAAAACTAGAACCACCTGTATGAAAGTGGTTCACCACTCAGACTATCTCTCAGAGGATGGTTCAAACAGATTCTGAAATGTCTGTCCATGATTCCCTTTAGATACCAATGCTTTGCACTAGACACGGCTGCCCTGGCAGACTACAAAGAATTGAAGAGTCTTCTCATCCTAGCAATACTCCTGATACTCAGCATGCCTCGAGAGTTCATTAGCAGACTTCTCTACTTTCCTGGATTATAGAACTGCTTCACCGCAAACCCATACAAACAAAACTGAACTTTGTAGTCATCTCAAAAGTACGTCCCTAGGCAACAAGCACATAAATTTCAAGTAACAGTCACCATAAAGTACATAGACTAGAGAGATATACACGTAGTCCACATTAATGCATGAATCACTGTACAGGAATGAAACCATTTGCACTATACCTACCATACACAATATTTCTGATAAGAGATACATTGAGCTTGCCACCACTTTTTCTACAGCAACAAAAGCTTACACACACACAATTTAATAATAAAGATATAATAATAAACTTAATAAAGAACTTATGCATAAGTTCTTTAAATCTTTGGCTATATGAACGTAGCTTCCCACTGGTGTCAACGGAAGTTACTAGGAAGCAAAACAGAGCATCCAAGGTATCAGTGCAACTTGCTCCAGTGACTCTGCTGATCTTCGAACCAAATACTCAACTCCTCTTTTACAAAAAGGCTAACATTTAAACCTTTTAAAATATCAAAGCATGACTGAACAGACATATCTATCCAATGTCTGTAAATGCTATTCAAAGTGAGCGCAGCATGTGTAGAATGAGAGCCTAATTTTCATCAAGAAATTTTTAAAGTGTATCAAGACACAAACCTTGGGGTCAATTTTCACTGCACTGCGAGGACCTAAAACTATTAATAAATTTCTGCAGTATATAAAGAAACTGCATATAGTATGTTATGCAACACAAGTGTAAGGAATTTCTGAAGCAGAGATAAACGAAGAATCTAGTCAAAAAGAGAGACAAGGACAGCGAGGAACAGAAAGTCAGTTCCGTAGATTTCTAATCATAAGAAACTACAACACAAAATGTAAAGAATGAAAGACAAATCATTACAAAAAGCTTTTTATGCATTTTCTGGGATCAGCCTTTGCTTCTGGGCATGAAAAAGTGTATAACAAACCTCAAGCTCCTAAAACCTGACATTTGTCATAAGGTTATTAGAGGTCGAAGTGTTATTTCTGAGTGTCACAAAAACTAACTGAAAATCTTTTAGGCAAGGTCAAAGCCTAGTATTATTGACCCAGAAGTATTTTATTTGGAGAATCATAGGAAATTTAAAAATACATTAAACCAGAACGTGTGGCCTTTTCTATGCTTTAAAAAACTCTGATAAGTTTTGCTGAAGTTTGACAGAGAGAAGACAGAATGCCAAGAATACAAGCTGATGTAAAAGCCTCTGTCACTTTCTCAAAATAGTTTTGTTTCTTCCGCCTCCATCTTCACAGAAAGGAGTTAGTGCTGCCAACAGAAATTTCATAGGGACTAGGGTTTCTAGCACGACATGGTTTAAGAAAATGTATTTGAAGTATTGTAACATATATTCTGCAAAGTTTGAGCAAACTTCAGAGAAAGCAGGAACATCGCTTATTTAGAGTATTTTCAGTTCAAAATTTATTTTATACAGTTATTACAAACTTATTAGACTGTAATATGCAAATGCTGCTATTCAGTATCAGAGGCAGTAATGTATGTGTGTCACAAGACCTTGGACCCACCTGGAATTTACAATTCCCATTAAATAATAAAATCGTGTAATAAAGTCGATATATTATCCTCTAAGCTATTTGGATAAAGTCTAATTACAGCTTATCAAATTAACCTTTAGCTCTAGGACTACAGAAAATAGATGCAGTTATACCACTTTCAGACATCTCATTCATCTCTCAAGTGAATACAAGCTCACTCAGGGGGTTGGTATACCCTAATTTTATGTGGGTTTGCACCACATCAAGAAAAGTTATTTTCGGTCATTTGACTCTTGCTAATAATAACTCAGTTTCAGTTCTGAATCTTAGTCTCATTTGGGAGCTGCGTGGACCTTACTATTTCACAGGGAATACTAGAGACTTCTTGAGAAGCGGTGACAGAATGCACCCAGGCAGCACACCAGGCCAGTGCCGGGCCCTCACCCATGCACACACTGCGGATTGCCGCGGACCGGGGTTCCTGGGAGTGAGTCGCCCAGGTGAGCAGATGGGAGAAGACCTCAGCCGCGGCCCTGCGGGCACAGAGCAAGCCGCCTGGAAGACACTGACCAGCCCTTGCCTGCCCCGGTCCTGGCGAACAGAGCCAGCTGAAGGGAATCACACACCGAGAACAAAACGCCCGGGGCCGCAAGCCACGGCCGAGCCCGGAGTGGCCCGGCCCCGGCCCCCTCCCAGGGCCGCCGCGCCCCTCAGCCGCCGCCCCGGCGCTCTCCGCGGCACGGCGGGGGCCGCCTCCTTACCGGCACAGCTCGGCGAAGGCCTGGAAATTCAGCTTCCTGATCTTCTTCTCACTCAGCCAGTAGCCCACCCGCTTCCCCTTCAGGAAGGTCTGCATGGTGCCGGCCCGGAGAGGTGGCGGCCGCCCCGCCAGGAAGGGTAAAAGCTCACGGAGTAGCCCGGCTACCGATCACACTCGGCGTCTGCGAAGCAACGGCTTTAATAAGAGAAGAGAAAGGAAAATCAGTCGGCTGCCCACGGAGGACTTCGGCGCTACCCCCCACCCGCTCGCGCTGCGCGGCTGTACCGAGCCAGGCGCAGCATCTGCCGCCACCGGCGAGCGGGGTACAGCCCCCGAAAGGCCTTTCCCACACCGGGCAGGCAGCTTATCGAGAAGAGCAGCAAAGGTGCCTCTACCGGCGGGGTAGCCTCTATCCCCGCCAATCTGCTGCCAGCCGTGGCGCGGCCAGCCGAGCAAGCATGCCGCCCCTGCTGCTCGCCGAGGGGCGCCCGCTGCAACGCACCGCCGCCCCTCTCCCGGGCCGCCGCCACCCACACAGACCCCGCTGCCGAGCTCTCCTCCGTGCCCGCCCGCCGCTGCTGCTGCTGCTGCTGCTGCGCGGCCGCGGTGCTGCTGCAGCCACTCAGCTCCCCATTTGCCCGCTATTCGCAGCCGCCTCCACTTCCTCCTCCTCCTCCAGCTCGTCCCCTCCTCTCTGCTCCCAGCCCACAGCACAGGGGCGGGCGAGTGGGTGGGCGAGCAGCGACAAGACACACCCGCCGCGCCGTGGCCCCGCTCCTACCGAGGGGCCTTGCCCGCCCCGCGGGCACGGCGCCCGCCTGCCACACCCGCCGCCAGCAGGGGGCGAGTGGAGCCGCGCCGCTGCGTTAAAGCGACCGTGTCCCCGGTTGGGGCTGGCCCAACTAGTGGAGGGCGGTGCCAGTGCGACTCCTGCCCCACCGAGGGTACCGCGGTCGGGCAGCTTTGGTCGCTTTCTGCTGTGCATCTGTCCGCTGCAGCCGGCACCGCGTGGGGGTATCCTTCTGGCCCTCCCGAAGCCGCTACTGGGCAGAGGGCCGAGGGTCTGCCTGCTGAGGTGAGCCGTGCCGCCCCTCTGCATTGCCTAGAAAAGGGATTAAAAAAGCGAGATGAGCTGTCAGCATTAATATTCAGGGAAATGCTGTGCCCAGCTTCTAGGCGACTAGGCGACAGCGGGTGGCAGTTCCAGGGCTCGGCGCTGCGGTGGAGGGCAGCGACCATGCCTCCCCTGGCCAAATCCTTCCTGCAGAGGCTCCCTCCGCCGCGCTTGCCTTCGGCCCGAGCCCAAGTGCCCGAGCTACCGCCGGCCCGGTTCGTAACGCCGCCGGAGCAAAACCCCCGCCGTGCTTGTCGGGGCTTTGCGGCCAGAGGCATCCAGTACGTTCTGGGAGTGAGACCTGCCGGTGGGCCACACAATTTTGATTCCCAAAGGAAGAACAGTTATACAGCTACTTAAATTTCTTATTAGAGCTACTAAAATCAGTTATTCAGTAAAAGAGTGTGTCTTCCACAGAAAAAATAGTTCCAGTAAATAGTTTTTGGTGTGAAACGATCAACCTTCTTCCAGCATTTGGCAGGTATCTGTGAGGATTTTACAGAAGTTTCAGGTTTCAGTAATAGTTATTTTTTAGCTAATTTTTACGTTTTTTGTTTTTTGTTTTTTTTCTTTCCTCCCAGGAGGCAGGAGAAGGCAGGCAATGCCAGCATGAGTCATCATTCTGATTTTTGCGTTGTGCATTCCTAAATACCAAGGCAGCTGTTCTGTGCTTCATTTCAGAGGAACAATATTTCAGTCTAAAGATGTTCTGGTATCTTGCAATACAAGTGTAATGTTCCCATCTTTGTTTCTCTTCTTTGTCAGTATCTTCCAGCCTGAACATTTTTCTCTGCTTCTTTTAAAATGGAATAATTATCTCTTCCACAGAGTGGTGGGCAGTACCTGCAATCCTGAAGTGAGATGCAGATGATAGATGTATGGCAATACATTGTGAACCAGGCTTGGAGCCCTGGTACAGCTAAAATATGTTCAGTGAAATTTGCTGACTCACTATGCCATGACAAATGTGGTTTAGTAACTTCAGCAGAGTATTGGGAGAGTAGTAGAAGCATGCATTCAAAGGAAAGAAGGAAGAAAGTCTTAAGAAATATGAAAGGGGTCATTGACCTAGACAGTAAGTAGAGACCATTTTACGTTCCTGTCATTATTCATATGAATAGTGAAGTCATCCTAAAACACGAGTATTCAAGAAAGTAGGCAGGGAGTGGAATTGCTGGCAGCTTGTATCAATGCTTTTTAAAAAAATATATATAATAATACTTTTTCTCCATTCTTTAAGGAATAAATATTTTTCTCCATCTTAAATTATTTGCCAGTGATATGCTAGAACCTTTATTTTTCAAAGCACTTTTTGTCTTTATCATATCCACACATTTTTGCACAGTTGATGTAATTAGAATTACTAAATGTATTTTGATAGCACAATTTCCGATGCAGAATGTTTCACTGATATTTAAGTACTTAAGGAAAGCATGGTAACTCCAGGAAAACTTACAACCTAAAAAGGCCCAAATACAAGACTTTATCAAATATTATCAAAATCAAAGAGTCCTGGAACAGACTGGTTTGGGTTTCCTATTTTAACTGTTTCATTTTGCTAATATCAGTGGAGTTTTTTTCCAGCTGTCATTTCATTGCACTTATTATGAACTTTATTAAAATATGCATCAAAATCTGTATTTACATTAGAGTCTAAAATTAATCTATTGAAAGATGACACTGAAGCCATCTTCCTGCATTATTTCTAAATAGATCTTCTTTAAGAAATGTCACTGTTTCAGGCTAATCTAAAACAGTCTGCAGATACAGAAAGATCTACTAACTTCTTTCCAGATATGGGAGAGCAGGTTTTCAGAGATGTTGAACATTCTTGGCATTGTAGCACAAGTGCTACAAAGGAGAATTTTGCCTTGCTCCTCCTGTACAGACAAATTTGAATGACATGTATCAGAGATTCAGATTCAATCTTAGGAAGGAAGAAGACAGTAAATCCCTTATTTTTTTTAATTGCATCCTTTTTAAAATCTTCACCCTTGAACAATTTATCTGGTGCACCACTGCACTGCATTTTGGTGCACAATGTTGCTAAATAAATTACAACATTATGTTTATATTGCAAAGCCAGTTCAGGCAATGCCAAACCTGTGACCACAAAAAGCCCCAGGGTAATGTTTACTCAGTTTCTGATCAGGAGCAAGCTGACTATTCCTGTGGCTTTCTGTGGCCCAATGCTGCAAGCAGCACCTCATGAGATGCTTCATGCTAATTAAAGAGGTGAGAGTTGATTAAGATCTTTAGCCCTTCAGCAATCAGAACTGTCTTCCTCTTCATCTTGGCTTCAGCTGCAGGTCAAAGCAGGTTTCCCTTGTTTAGCTAGAATCTCTCACACCTTGTCTTCTAACCCTTTCAAAAAATGCAGGAACTCCAAGGAGGCTGGACACGTGCAATGTTGCACAAGTTAGGGAAATTCCATGGGAGTTTTTTAGAATAAAATGAAACATCTCCATTCACTTCATTGGTTATCATAGTACAGTCTCTCAATGAAGGACTACGAGCGATTTGCTGAGCACCTGGCAAAAGTCATAATCAGATTTTTTAAATGAGTGGAAAGAAGGTGGTGAAGTTATTTTCACTGTCTGGAATGTAAGCTATTGTTTGGGGTTTTGGGTTTTTTTAATTATTGCAGGACAGATGTTACTCTGCTGCAGATGAGCCTTCCATATTAGAACAGGTCTCCCCTTCCTCCAGTCGCCAAACTGCTGAGTCAGATCATGTGCTAACATGGCACTGCTGGAATGAGGCTTTAGGGAGGGAGCACAAAAAAAAGTCCTTGCAGCTGCTGTAGTACAGCTTCTTAGCTTTGAAAGACTCAAAGAAGAGCCCTAGTGCTGCACAGCACCTTGGACTGGTCATCATCAATGAGGCAAATAGACAAATGCATGAGAAAGAAGCTTGTTGGGTTAGCATTTCCTCAGGTCTCTGCTATTATCTACAACTGATTCATTACTGCAAGACTCATAACAAGGTCAGGTATTACTTCTTATAGTGGTTCACTAGAAGATACGTTAGTGAAGCTCAGCTTCTCTACTGCATGGTGGTTTTTTGTCTGACTTCTGGTAAAACACATCATCTCAGCTATTGTCTGGAAACTTCCAAAACTGCTCTGGACTAGCAGCTCTGAAATGATAAAGCAGTCAAATTTAGTACTGGGGAGGAAAGTTCACTTCTAGTTTTTGTCTTCAAAATCACAAAGGCTAGCTCTAGGCAAGGGCAAACTTCAAGCAGCTGCTGTAGGGTTTCTGCAGTGGCTCCTGGGATGGAGGCCCTTCTAGTGGCTGATGCGGCTCAACTTCATTTCTTTGAGTGACCCTTTGCCCATACAGGCTGCATAAGAGGATTTGCCTCACTAGCTGGAAATCAAACTGTCATTTTGCAGTCCACTAAATCAGGCATTTCTGTTCAGAGAAGCAATCCCTCCAGAAACTGCTGCTTGTTCTCACCTTCTGTCTAACCTTCTTTAAAACAGCCAACGTGCTCACATGGTTGTGTGTGAACAGGATTAGGGAGCTAGAAGTGGACTGGAACTCAGAAAGTTGACAACAGTATTTTAGTCTTAATCCAAACCAGTTTCTCAAGCTGAGTCACCATCCATAGTGGCACAAGACAGAAGGCAGTGAAGAGGCTAGATAGAGGAGGCTAGACAGAGAAAGCACCAAGCTGCCTCTGTTGGTGGTGATGCCATTTGGCAGCAGTAGCAGAGGATGGTGAAAGCATGGTGTTCACCCATGTGACTGCTCCCTTACTCAGAGGTTGTTACCTATGCATCTTATGATGCATCATTTTGATTTTATAGAGAAAAGAAGGATTACTGAGGACTGGCTGAGACTTGTCAGTATTTCTGTGATCTTGTAGAGAGCAGAAGGCATTCAAGCAGAAGGGCTCACAAACCTTCCAAAAGTGGTTAACAAAGTTTGACTATCTTGAGCTCTGATGAATGTACATGCTGCAAGAAAGTAAGAAGTGACAAGTTTGTTTCGTTTGTAGCAATTTGGCTGCAGAGTACATGAGCTCATAAGCCAAGGAAAGTATATCATCACTGAAGAAAGAATTTAAAGCCACAAAAAACGTGGCCAAGATGCAAAAGATCGAGAAGTCTTGTGGAAATATAATTATGAATTTAAGCTGATTTACATTTGTTAGTCAAATTCCAAGCATGGATACAGACTGCACTGATATACATTGCTGTAGCTCTCTTGCCTTCTATTATGGGAATAAGATCTATGGAAATAATGCTTATGCAAACTCTTCAGACACATGGAGATATTTACTTACTTGACTGCTTCAGCATAGTTAAAATTATTCAAATTACATGTCCAACTATGTTTTCTGAAGAATTTGGGTGACCTGACAGTGTGTATTAGGTTTGGATTGAGACTTAAGGATTAAGCTGGACTGAGGTTTGCTCTACCTGCAGTTTCATGCTAACAGAGTTACTCAGGTGGTGGGTTTTTTTAATCAGGTAGTTTTAAGTACTTATGACAATTCTGGGAACATGCTTCCAGCAAAATTAGTCATCTTTCCACAAAAGAATAAATCAGATATACTTTGTGTTGCTAGAATATATTATTTTTTAAAACAATCTAACTAGTTTTAAAATTATGAATGTAAATGAGACTGACATGAACATGTAAGTCTTACATAAAAAGTGGCATGGACATATATGAATCCTAGCACTATTATCACGTATTTTGCTGGCTTACATCTATCTTTGCCTCTTGTGTTAAGAACACATTGTTCCAGATGACCTAAAGCACTTGTCCTCATTCCAGTGGTCCTCCACTTCCACGAGTTGTTTGTGGCTACAGTTGAACCTTTTAAATGGCTAAAACTGAGAAAACAGGAAAGATAAAAAGTCCAGTGTGGCCTGCAGTGTCACACCATTACTTGCACTTTCTTCTGATGCTTATGCCTCTGAAGATTGAGGACCCTTTTCCTGTTTTGTTTAAATGCTTCCTTAGAGTTCACTAAAAGTTCACATGCCACAAGCTTCAGAAAAACACTGTGCTTTCTGTTTCTGGATGGTCACATCAGGAGACAATGTTTTTTTTGCTCTCTGGAAAGGGCAGCAATTTTTATCTTTTCAGAGCTACCACAATGCATATACTTAAAAGTGCAAAAAGAATAGAAGCAGAAAAGCATTTCCAAATCCCATACCAATACTATTCCAGAGTCAAGTAACAGTAACATTTTAGAAAGAAACCCAAATCAATCCATCTGATTTATCTTCAGCATATGAGCACATTGTAGAAAGACAGACCCCATTTCTGCCTGTGACACACTCACAGAACAAACACATGCATTTTCAGCAAGGCTTAGAAATAGTTTTTTGAAACAACCCTAATCCTAACCACAGGAAGCTTCCTCTGGATAGCCAAGAGTTCTTTAAGACATGCAACAGCTATCTGCAAGTTAACTAAAGATGCTGGGAAAGCCCTCCTATGAGTTAGGTGCTATTCCTTTTATGCTTGCAAACCTTTCATACTTAGCAATCAATGATGCATTAACTCGACTCCTACTTACTACTGTACTGGAGGCAGGAGTATTACCTCTCTTGCTCCACCAGTCATCTCTGTCCTTGGCTTTTTCCCACTCAGTGCATTTCAAAATATTATCTAATCTCCATACTCAATGACCAGAAGAGGCATTTTTCTTCTTGCTAAATATCAATCTCATATACAAAGATTAAACTATGCACATACATCTCCTCCACAGTGCCAACACTCTGCCCTCCCATTTCTACCTCCTACAACATGCATCCCATCTGAAGGAAGAGGACAGTCTAAGGATGAATTGGAAATTAAGGAGACAAGCAAGTTCCAGAAAACAGGAGATAATCAGCTGCAGTGCAAGAAGGAAAAGCTGGAATAATCAGCTAAGCCCACAATTTGATTATGGCTTTGAGGTTTTGCTAGATGAGACATACAGCTCATTTAAGTGACAAACTCAGTGCCTGTCAGTTCACAAATTTTCAGATGTTTTAAACTGTCTCTAGTTACTGTAAGACATTTGCAGTTACATAATTCCATTAACACTTGTTTGTTGTACTCCTGTGTTATTAAATTTATCGTCTCACAAACTCAGTGCCTGTCAGTAAGTAAAATCTAGGCAGAGGGAACCTTGGAATGTGGGACATGTTATAATGCCATAGGGTCACTGTGGAGCTGCCTGGCCAGGTAGTGCCTCCCAATCATTTTTCTGACAGCTTATTGGAGGCTTCCCTGGACAAGATGATTCCAATTTTTTCTAGTGGCTCTGTGCATCCCTGAAGAGGCCACTTCTGTAGCTCCTGTTAATATACCTTATACACAAGAGAAGCTTTTAGAACTGAACATACTATTCCTGTGCTGCCTTTGCAATTTTCTTTCTCTCAGAACTTCCTGGGAGGAAAAAAAAAAAGAAAAAAAAAAAAAGACTGTCAGTGGCTGAACTGATGAAGCCTGCTTGCTTTATGCCTCCCTTTTCTTACAGGACCTCTGAAGAAAGCTTTTCACATGGATAGAAAGTTTGAAATAACCCATGTCTATGAAGATTCCTACTGTTCAATAAGGGGTGAGCTCATATTGTACCTTTTCCCTTTGTCAGGACACAGTTTCCACTTCCTGACTGCAAACTGCTCCAACAAATACAGGACTTCAATGTCTGAGAGAGGTCTATCCTTCCATGTAACTTTTTTTTTTACAATTGTGCAACAGATCTGAGTCCATACACACTGCCCTTTTTTATTTATTATTTGGAAAAACAAGATAAAATAATCAGATGGGGGACAGGCTAGGAGAATGCCCTTTAACCCTCAACACTGTGAAGTGCTTATTTCTGCACCAATTGCATTAGGCCTGTGAAGTGGGATTCTTGTTCAACATGAAGGCTTGAAAGGAGAAAACAGGGAGGGAGACAAACAAAGGAAAGAACTCATGCCACCATTGAGACAGAGGAGGCTTCAGGACAGGCCAAGGAGCTCTCAAAGGGTTTGCGCTATGAGGCAAAGAAGAGGCCTTGTGGCAAAGGGTACCAGACATGGTGCTGCGGCAGACAAGCTCTGCAAAGAACACATCTGCTTTGTGTTCACATTCGGTGTTCTATCTAAAGCCTGCCTTGTACTATCTTTTTGGTATCATGAGATCAAACCCAGGTTTGTATTCTTGAAAGTTGTACTCTTGAGAAGAAATTCAGTTGGGCACAATTCTTCCCAATAGCATAATAATTCTAATAACAGAAATTCATAAAGGCATATGCCTTTTATGTCATGGGGTTTATTTAAATTATCATTGTTAACTAACTAACATAGCTTCCAGCCCCACAATCCTGCTCTGCATCACTGAATCCCTGATGAACAGGAAATTTTAGTACAGGCAGGCATCTTGTTTGTCAAAAAGAAGTAAAAATAACTTGACGGTCTCTCCTGGCTCTCTTCCCAGCCTTCACACATGCAGTGTGCAAGGCGCAGCAACATTTCTAACACAAACTAAATCTTCCTCATAAACCTCTATTATCATACCTCCAACTTTTTTTTAATCTCATGAACACATATGCTGGAGTCATTTTACAGCTATTTGGACTAAAGAGTTCTCCTAGTGTTTTCATAAGCCAGAAAAGTAGAAATTAGCCCAGATACTCTGAAGGTAAAATTGGTAGTGGTTTCAGGTTAAATTTTTGTTACACTGCAGTAAAGCAAGAAGCTGCTAGAGGGATTGACTACAATTTGTAAGACCTCTTTTGAAGGTGATGAGGCCTGAACTGGAGTGGAGAAGAGTAAGATATAATAACCATGTGGGTCTTAGCAAAGGATCTACTCATTTTTGAGAGAATTCAAAGCTGAATTCTTCTTTGTTGTAATTCCCACTTGCTATCAATGACAATAGCCCTAAAGGACTGATTTAATATCACTCTATTTTTTTCCACATAGCTGGGAAAAGGAGAGCTTTCAGGTGTCACAGACTTTTCTACATCTGTGGATGCTGGCCTTTCAGTTAAGCTGATATCTCTCAGTGCACTCTTGAATGAGGTGCACTCCAGGCCTGACAGTAGGATTAACCATCAGGTACTTCTGTCATTCAGCTTATCTCTGATAGACTTTCCATCACCTCGGACAGGTCTGTTACTCATCCAGGCTTAGATTTTCTTCAGGAATACTGAAGAGACCAAAAAGCAGGAAAACTGATACCTGTCGTATCAGGCTGGTAAGCTCAACAGGCAACTGAAACGTGGAGTTTATTACTTTAAGAGCACAAGCAATACACTTTGGTTAGACTAAATAAATAACCATCAATCAATGGGACTGACCACATGACATGTTGAGACACCAGCCCCTCTGAAGCACCTAACACCATACTTTCCATTATATACTTGCAAAACCTAAATTGTGGCATGTAGAACAGTTCTGAAAATAAAAGAATGTTAGATTAAGGTTGAGATAAATAATAATATAATTAAAATGTTGTGGAAGTCATTAAATACTAGGTGCTTGAAGTATTTTAAAGAATGAGAAATAATAAAGTTTTTAAGAACAGAATTAATTTAACTGATAGAAAAAGGAAGATATGGATACTTCCATAGGGAAGTGGGAATTCTGTTTTTTTACAATGTATGTAAACATTTCTTTAAGAACCTATCAACCCTCACATTATATAGATGGAGGTCTTACAAGTATGTCTTGCAGTACATTTTAGAAGTGGTAACTATGTGCTATTTTTTTAACAAGGCACAGGGAAAAGGTTCCTAAAAGAAGACAGACACACTCATACAGGAACACTTTTTTTTTTCTTTTTTTTTTTTTTTAAATGAAAGTTTAGAGTCAGCAAAGCTCAAACAATATCCTCTTTACCATGCCTAAACCTCCAGCCTGATCTATGCAAAAAGAACTGTGGTCCTTTGAATGTGGGAAAAGGCCTAATCTCAACTGTGTTCTTTTGGTGTTTGTTTAGTAAAGGAAAGTTATGCTTCAGGAAAGTCTAAACATAGATATTCCCGGCTGTACACAGTTCACAGTCTAAGCAAGACAGACACAGCCTGAGAACTGGGACTCTCAGAAGAGACAGTAACTAATCTCTTTCAAGTTATTCTATGGTATTACTGAATTGTTTCACAAAAGCATCACAGAATGAAAGACAATTAGTGGAAATATATATGAAAAAAAAAAAAGGCAGATGTGTCATTGCAACCTCCTCTCATGAGTACAGAGCTGTTACTCCCTCAGATGTTCAGATGTTTCTCTTGGAATCTGTATAGGGAGGGAAGAAGGAAGAACAGTGCAGCCTTCAATTGAGTGACCTTCAGAGAGGATTTTTTTTAACCATTATTTTCTGCTGATGGCCAAAAGCTAACTCTTTTAGGACAGCTGACCAAAGCCAGCATTTTTGGCCTGCAGACCCCTAAGCAGTGAATCTCTTTTCCTTTTTAACAGGAGTGATTTTTTCAGTTAAATTGTTTTAATGAAAAAACATGTTGGCAGCTTCTGCATAAATTTTATTTGTCCTCTGTTTAAATAAATGTACCATGGAGATAAATATTCAGTCACCAACCATCTCTGCTTGTACTCTTTTAGTATGCTTTGTCATTTCTTGATAAAGATAGAAGCTTTCTGAAAACAGAAAGTAAAAGCAAAGATTTTATCTCTTTCTTGCCAGAACTATTCTGACTGCAAATGATGTAGACATGAAGCTTATATATTCAGTGGCAATTAGTGAACAAGGAGCATCACAGTAACAAACTCTAAAAGTTCAAACTAAAATGCCCCTCTTCATCAAAGACTCAGTTCTTTAAAGGCATTCTGACAAAGGGCAATAGCGTGTAATTCTATCTTTGGCAGAATTACTGTGGATATTTGGGAGCATCAGATGGCTATTCGATTTGTAAATATCAGTAAGTTTGTTGGAACAATGGTAAATATTCCCAAAATCACGAACAAAGTATGGCTGGTATTCAGAAAATCTGGATAAAAAGATTGCCTGAAGCCTAACTACTACTAAGAATCGAATGCTAGAGCAGAATTTTAGGAGCAGAGTATTAAAGATCCAAGTAATTTAAGGTCACAACATTTCAAAGAATAAGCAGCAAGCAAGTCAAAGGAGGAAAAGATCACCATGGATTATACAAAGCTAACTGAACACCTATGCTTCATGTGGTCAATGTAGCCAAAACAAGCAAACATAATACTCCAAAATAAGAAGAAATAACAAAATGCCAACATACAGAAAAGTGTCTTACACTGAATTTGCTACCCCTGGTAAGACAGATGCTTCAACAGGAGTTAAAAGAGGAAAAAGACAGTACAGGCAAAATACATAATGACATCTAGCCCAAACATACCATTCTGGTGTTATGCCTTACCTTTCAAAGGCAGCTTATGTTTGCTGTAACAAGTCCACACATTTTTGAGAGCTTTCTCTTCATAACCATAATTTCAGGCCTGCAGTTAACACAGAAGAAAACCCATAAACCAAGCAAGTTTCCTTTCCAACTCAATCCATTCAGAGGACAGTCTTGTTAAGCAGAAATAAGTCCCGTATTTCACTCTTAAAAAAAACCCCCAACAAATCGGAATCTTAATTGCAACTCTGGGCTTTCTGGGCTTTCTACTTAATACATGTGTCCGCTGTCAAGTCTTACATTCACACAGCCACACATTGATTCTGATTGAAGCTTCTCCCTTTCACTCTAGGTTGGTATTTGAAAGGAAACAGCCTCTGCATGGTAGGTATTCCATTCCCTACCATTACTTTTATCCCAGATATAAGAAAATGCTACAAAGCCATACTTGAGTAGGTTTGTCAGCTACACAGGAGCTGGCGTTCACTTCTAGATCAAGTGAAACCTTATCACGCGTACAAAGGGAGAGAATGGCATTTAGTCAATAATTAGCTATACATAGTTACTTATCCCTTCATCTTTCAACCGAACTGTACTAGCAGTTTGTTTAAACTTCATGAAAGGATAAAATCCTCCTTGAAGTGCAAAACAAGTGGGAGTCGGGGTTTCGCTAGGCGTGTCTGTGGTGTTGAGCACCATCTAGCGTTCTCACAGCGGGACTGTGTTCAATGAGTATCAAAGCAGAGAAAAAACAACCACCAGAAACAAAAGCAGAAACCAAAAGGCGACCGTGGTGAGGTTGCTAAACTGCTGAGTCTCGAGGAACTTACTTCTGACCTTTTGTGGGCTCCCAAAAGTGTAGTTTTTCTCGAAGGCCGTCTGCAGCACCATGCACTCAGGCTGTCCTGAATAGAATCACTAGTTTCTACACACTTAATCACCAAAGCACCAAACATAGCAGGGAAAGCCATCATAAATCTAATTTTGCAGCACCTTTTACATACAGCCTCACAAGCACCTAACACACCCTCAAGAAAAATGCCAGAAAAATCCTATATGTATACATTTATTCCCTTTTAACATTCTCTTTTAGCCTTCTTAACTATAGCTAGATGAGCATGAATTGTAAGCACCACTGCTCCTCCGTAACTTCACAGAAGTCAGTGCTGACTGCAAATGAGTCAATCATTCCCAACACTATTGGAGAGCAACAGTCAAGGTTTTAGCAAATCAAATGGCTCTGGAATCCATTTCGCTCATAGTTGATCCAATTTGTGAAGCAATTCAGAAAGAAGTTACTGAACAGCTCCCAACAGCAGTAGGAGAAAATAGTTTTATTGTGACTCCAGGATAGAATTTAAATTTTACATGTAATGCCATGCAGTTATTCGGTTCTTTTAACTAGCACAGAAAGTACACATACTGAATTTAGAAAAACATTGAAACACCTTCTGCAGAAGCAAACTTTCCTAACATCATTGTGGTGTACATCAGTAAACTGCACACATCTGACCAAATCAGGGTTGGGATTTTTTGGTAAGCTTAAGATGGTCTTTTAGCTTCACCGACAGCTTTTTCACAATTCCATATTTCCTGATAATTTAATGGAAATACCTATTTGTGCAAAAGCATTTGGAGTTTTTAAGTACATGTGGTGGGAGACTTTCACAACCCAAGTCTCCTGGCTAATGCACGTGCCTAATGCAGCTAGCTGTCAAACCACAACTGTGTTGAGTTCCTCCTCTCGAGGGCCTGCGCAATTAAACGCAACCGACGGGATGCGTAGCGTGAGGCCCTTTCAGGAGGTAGAGGCTGGGACAGAGGCACGGTGGAGGCTCGGGCGGGGCTCTGCGAACCCAGCCTCTCCTCCGCTACCACATGAAACAGCACTAGCACCGAAATAACGGGTGGCTCGAGGCAGGCAACCAGTAGTGCAGAAGTATCAAAAGGTGAATAACAGAGACAAGCACCCACATAGGGCAACCGCCATTTTGGGCGAGGCCATCCAGGCCACAAAAGAGCGCAGGTCTGAGCCAAGATGGCCGCCAGCCAACCTGCCCTGCCCTGCCTCCTCCCGCCCCGGCTCGGATGCAGATGGGAGCGCACCGGAAGTGGTTCTGCGGATGCCGGAAATGCCGCCGCTCTGGAGCGGTGGCCGGGTTCTGATGGAGACGGGCCGGCAGCGGCGCCGAGGGCCGGCGGGCCTCTCCGCCTCTCAGCGCGGTGGCGCGGGCTGAGGGGAGCGGGCCGCCCGCCGCCGCCCTCCCGCTCCCTTCTTCTCCGCTGGAAGAAGGTAAGGAGCTGCCGGTGTTGACGAAGGAGCCGTTGCGGCGGAGCGCTTCGCGGCTGGAGTGCAGGTCCGGCGCTCGCGGAGGCGGTGAGCGCAGCGGGCGTCGCCAGCGGCCAGTTTGAGCGGCCTGTTGCGGGAGGAGAGCCCCGGAGTGCCCGCGGAGTGGGAGTAAAGGGCTTCGGTCCCGGGTCCGAGAGCTGCGTGTGAAAATAGTGCCTCGAAAATGAGCGAGAAAATTGAGCGTTATCTCTGCTGCTTTCGCAGTAACCTAAAACCAAGCCTCCTCTTCTGCTTTCTGCTACCGAGCAGGAGAAAAAACAACTAATGTTTACTTTCTTAAATTTACTGCAATTTTAATATTATTTGTGCTTTCTGTATACGCATTACTTTTGAGTATTTTTTCTGAAGGCAACTACTTGTTAGTCACCTCTAAGCAGTCACCTCCAGCAGTTTCCTAACTACTGGAAAAAATGGACAGTGACTTAGCTATTGCGTAAACACGCTCTAGTGGATTAATAGCTTCTTACACGCATTCTTCAGTCGTCCTACACAAGTATAGCTATGTATTAAAAGTTAATGTGTAATTAACTTATGTAGAAGGATAAACTAAACAACAAATAGCTGTCACAGATGTGAGGAATGGCATTCTTAGGTGTTTAGTGACACTGTGTGTTTGACTCTCTTAACATAAATGCCGTACTGTGAGGGCCAGAACAACTTCTCCAGGGTTACACTGATCAGATTCTATCAGGTTAGGATTGAGAATATCCTTCAGATATGGACACCTAGGAAGTCTTTAGAAGTTGCTAACCTGACAGATAAGTCTATTCTCAGGAAGGGGGATTTGGAAAAGTGTAGTGACTTATGTTTTTAAATCAATTAAGGTAAGCTCTTCCATATTTCTGTAATTATGTATGCATAAGTCTCCTTAAATAAGTTTTTCTGACTAGTACTTTTTAAAGCTTAATAATGTTTTCTTAAAACAGCACTGAAGAAATACATGTTTCCCCCCCTTATTAAAGAAACTCCCAACAGTTTTTAAAATAAAACAAAACCAACCAACCAAAAAAAACCCCAAAACCATTGTTAGGAGAGCTCCAGACAGCTGTAGTGAAGTGGTGACTTCCCCTGCCCACTGGCTGTTTTGGGGGAAGGTGGTGTTGACTTCTTTGTATGAAGTACTTGGTTATTCAACTGGTTTGAAGATTGTTTCAGGTCGCTTAAACCCATATGGCCAGCTGGAGAGGTTAAAGTAGTTAAAGCCAAGCCCAGCAGGGTGCCTCAGTAATTTGTATTTATTCTGATACGTGTCAGTTGACTGGTGTCTGGTTCCTTTTGTCCTGACTTGATTACTGGCCGATGCTCAGCTCCTTTCCTCCTGAAGGCTTACTGCAACTGTTCACACCGGTAGAGTGGAAATGCAGTTAGGCACAGGTAACATACTTGTAGTATCTTCATGGGTGCAAATACCTTTAGCATGCATCTTCTTGTGTTCAAATTAAAAACATGCTTTTATATAGCTCATAGATGGGCACTCATCTAGAGCTGAATAAAACTGTATGTTGCTACACTGCAAAGAAGAAATGATGCTCCTTTGGCTGGCTGGCTGGCAGTGTGCTTGTCTTGCCACCATTAGAGTACTTGACAAACTTCCAGTATTTTTAGAAAGCCTTGTATTCCTGCTTTGCAGCTAGACACACTGAGGGCAGTAACTTATGCAATTAAAGACTTCCATTTTGTCCACTCAGTACTTGACTGGCTTGGGATAACTTGATAGCTAGCAGGCCCTAAACTTGCCAGAGCTGTTGATGGAGGATTGTATGTCATTTCCATTAGCGTGTTGCTGACGTAGTATTGTGATTTCTTTGATGTAGAGGGAACTCAGGTCTTCAGAAATGGGTATGTGTGCTGGCTTTACTGATGTGTAATGAAAAGTTAAATGATGAAAACCAAGCTTCATCTGTGTCTCCTTTCTCCAAGTAGTACTTAATGTATATATTGCCTTTTGTTTCAGGTGCAGAGCATGGAGAATGATGAACTTCCGCCAGAGGATGGGATGGATCGGCGTGGGGTTGTACTTGTTAGCAAGTGCTGCAGCTTTTTATTATGTCTTTGAAATCAATGAGACTTACAACAAATTAGCACTGGAGCACATTCAGCAACACCCCAAGGAGCCACAGGAAGGAACCACATGGACTCACTCGTTAAAAGTACGACTGCTATCCTTGCCTTTTTGGCTGTGGACTATAATATTTTTAATACCATATTTACAAATGTTCTTGTTCCTCTATTCCTGTACAAGAGCTGACCCCAAAACCGTCGGATATTGCATCATTCCTATCTGCTTGGCTGTTATTTGCAATCGTCATCAAACATTTGTGAAGGCTTCTAATCAGATCAGTAGATTACAACTGATTGACACTTAGCTCAATTTCTGTTTTTTGTAGCTCTTCAGAATCAATTGCATATGGCTCATCTAATCACAAGACTGAAGTTCTGAGTGAAGACTGGAAAGAGCCTTTTCTATCAAACTGTTAAGCAATGAAGAAAGTTACTGTTTTCTATTTACAGAAAAAAAGAAGAAAAAAAATTAACTACAAAGGTTTTTAAAGATAGGTCTATCGGAATGGCCAGAGTGGGAGAGCCCTATGTGACACTTGATGGAAGTACTCCTTGTTTTGCCTTAATGATGCAAAATTGCAACACTCCATCTGAAACGTCCTATGGGGGAATAAGTTTCTGGTCCATGACTTTACATCTCCGTGCAAAAAAAGTGATTTCCTGTTTTCCCTTGGAGTAAAATCAATGAAAAGATAATTCTTTTGTGGTAAATGTAAAAGGAAAAAAAACAAAAAAAACCAGAATGTGATTATAAAAGCTGCACTTAACACAATTATTTTGCCTTTTTTCTTAATTAATATCTACATCAGTGCTAGGTTTTAATGAATTTTTAAAAAAACAAGTTTAGATACAAACACAGGAAGCAAGAATAAACTTGGTGTGAATCTTTAAAGGGAAAAATGTATCTTTGTTTTTCCTGTGGTAGCATACATTTTTCAGTAACTGCAGCAGTATGATGTTATAGCAGACAGGCAGTGAGGAGTGGCATAGGCCTGGAGACTGGTGCTTTAAACTCTTTCCTACGACATCAGAAGCGGTTTATGCTGGCACTGGCCTATAGTCTGCACAAAACTTGACCTGCGTTTCCTCATACAAGTGATTGGAATTTACTACCATTTTAGTTTCACTCTGGACATGATGTAAGACCATGTTCTGGGAGCACTGATGTATTATGAAAATCTTTGAATTTGGAGAAGTTAACTGGTATTAGGCTGGGGGGGATGCTACAAAGAGGTTGTAGGACAGACTACCATGTTTCTTCCAGAAATTTTAAGAAGTAAGATACCTTCTTCTCATTCTTTCAATGAATGCAAATCTTTTCAGTCATACTGAAATTCCACTGAGATTTTTTACCATAGTTTCAGCCTCTATTTTTTGGTGCTATTTTGGCATAACATTTATTTCTACCTAAGGACTATGTATTTTGAATAATATCAGATCTGTTCTTTGCGTCCTTTTTTAATTTCCTCTTCTTATAACTAAATTTTTTATTCAGCTGTGATGGAAGTAGTCTTCCAAATGTGAAAACTGCACAACACACTCTTCAAAGCAGTAGGCCCAAAACAACTGTGAACTAAACTCCTTAATTTCAATTGTATGTGGTTGTCAGGTTAGCATTTGTGATGATTAGGTATTATTTCTGACTGAAGGAATCGTGGAGAATATCAACTTTCTCTCCCTGTGGAAAGAGAACACTATTTTCAGTGTTGTGCTTAAACACAGCAGTTACAACACCTTTATATTTGCATTTGGAGATGTTTTGAGACCCTGTTTTCAAATGCCAGCAGTGGTCTTAGGACCTGAAAACAACGTAGCCTTTACAAGAAGGTTTGAAGTTGAAAGTGCAATATGGGAAGGAAGAAGCTACCATTGTAATATGCTGGAATAAGAATAACCTCTGACTTTTAGTATTTTTGGAAGTCAGAGTTTAAGTTGTCTTGTTTCCTAACTTTAAAAATCACCATCCTATTTATCTATATAATAAAAACTTTTCAATGTTTATAAACAGAAGTCTATTAATGCAGATACCTATCAATGTATCAATCTGTTTGTTGCTAGGCAGCAGTGCTGGCAGTCAGCTGCTGTAGCTTATTCTATTCTTCCCTCAGTGTGTGTGTTTGGTTGATATTTTTTGTTGTCCTTTTGTTCTGTGTCCTAATTACTTGTCTGTAGCCTGAAGTTTTGGGGCTGGCTGACACTGAATGCCTTTGTCATTTCTTTACCTTTGTGCAAAAGGAAGGTACTTTGTGCTGCTGATTTTTAAACCGAGCAATTGTGTCTAGATGGAATTATTTACAGAAGAATAACATAAGAGGAAGCGTCAAAATTAGAAAATGATAGGAAAACTGCTGAATTTTCTGTTGTACAGGCATGTGGTGGTTAGCAAATTTGTCACTGTGCCTGATGTGATGAGCCAGGCTGTCTGGATATGGAGCACGTGCTGGGTGCAGTAGTGACTTACAGAACAGGGTTTGTGTTCGTAGACTTTTCCATCAGAAGCCTGAGTTTGGATTAAAGCCATCAACAAGCATGGGCTTCACAACTAACTACAGAAAGGCACTATGTAATTCATGTAAATGCAACATCTGTAGGGATTTAAGTTTGAAATGGAGAGAATTAGTATAAGCTATTAACATACTGTAAAGGAATACTAGACTATAGAAGAGGAAAGCTAGCTCTGCTAGTGCTTCCAGCATTTTTAGCACCAGTGAAACATCAACAGGTGAAGTCTTACCCACAGAATAAGTCAAGGAAAGACTATAAAGATTAATTAAATTGTTTTCACTCTAGTCCTTTTAAAAGAATTGGTGAAATAAGATTTGTAGGCAGTGTCAGAGCTCATTAGTTCTCAGTCACAGAAGGTAACACAAATTGACATAATCTGTGAGCTTTTGCGATAATCAAGCTCAAAGGAGTTTTACAACCTCTTTTAAAGACTACAGTATTTCTCATTTAGTTCTTGATTGTAAATGACAGAGAATAGCATAAATCTGTTTCTACAGCAATGGCATTAATAAAAGATGTGAGACTAACTTAATACTAGAACTTGCTCATACAAATCTAGTTATTTTCATGGAGTGGAAAAGATTAATTGCTACAACTTCCACTTAGGGGTGGGAAGGCTATTTTTACTCATACTGTTTTAACTTAAAATGAGTTGGGTCAGACCAGATCTTGAAGAGCTTCCTAAAGCAGAAGCTGTAATAATATTGGCTGTAATGAAGTCCTCAAAAGATTGCTAACCTCCACCAGCTTGGCAATCATTCAGAGCTTTATTTTTTTGCTAAGAAAATAAGTAGCTTTAATAGAAGGTTGATTAATACTCAACCAGGGTAGGTGGCACAGAGATTTCTTTGTATCATAAGATAAAGCTTTGTCAGACTGAGCACCACTCTTGGATGGTCTGAGTGTTAGTTTCATTAGATTCTTGACCTTCACCTGACAATCTCTTCCTTGCAGGAAAGGGTCCACCATTTTTAAGTGCTCCTGAGCCTGTTTTTCAGTTCCTCCCATGGGGTGGGCAGGTCCGAGAGCTCCACGCTGCAGCCCTTCAAAGCTTGGTTCCATCCAAGTGTAATAAACTCTGTTCCTTATGACATGTTTCTTCCAGCAGCTAAGTGCAGGCTTCATGTCTGTTTTCAATTTAAAATACGACAATTGACTTATTCTTGGTACAAAACTTCCCAGTTTGTGCAGGACATTGGTTAACTTCCCTATCCTGGTTTCCTCTGTGCTACTGGGGAAAAAGGCGTGTGGCGGTGGGGGCATTCCTCCATCCCTCATCCCTTCTAGTGGGGCCAGTCTGCTTAAACCAACACACTCCCTGTATTTTCTCTTGCCTGGTCCATTGTTCTTAAGAGTTTATTACTCAGTAATTTCTAAAAAATGCTGCTTTTCATGTGCCAGTCTTGGATGAGAACCTTTTCTGCATGAAAGCAGTTTAACAGCTTTATCACACAGTTTATTTATAAGAATCAGCTCAGCTCTCCTTAAAGCAGATGCCATGGTACAGGTTTCTTCTGGAAAGAGAGAACATGCTACAGCCAGAAGGTACTTATGATTGAAGCCCACTATTAGTCCAGTAAATTTTGGCTAGCAGATGGGCCCAAAACCACTGCTCAGTAGTTTACACTGCTAAGTGTTAATCAAGTTACCATATATTAAGTACCAAGATACGTTATGATGTCCCCCCCCACCCTAATTGCCAGATTATTGTTTATTTCAGAGAGAATCTGGTAATTTGTAGTAGCTTCTGTGGAAATTAACCTTTAAGATAGAGTGGAATTTACACAGGGGCTGCAATGGGTGCATTGCAATCAAACCCTTTTAATGAAAATAAGTGAGTCTGTCCTAGGAACTAGGAAAGGTCTTGCACTTTTAGACAATGCCCTGATTATCAGCATAATGGGATTGCTCCCTTTCCCTTGCAAACCATTTAAGTGCTTAATGTCATACTTGTGATTTTAAACTTTTTTAAAACACAGAACACTGCAACCTGTTAAATTAATTTAGTATTAATTTAGTCTTCAGCTTTTTCATTTAAATAGAAACATAGCAGCATTCTCTTTCTTGATCAGTAAAGAAATCCAAACAGCCCCATCTGGCTGGTAAAATGAAGTTCTATTAGTAAGACAAACTTTAGTAGAAGAGCACAGAGATGCTGAAGTGGGCTTGTTCTGTGCCAGCACAAAAGCACTACTGTATCTCTGACATGAAGAGTATGCCATCTCCCTTCTGTTGAGGTTTATCTGCTCTACCTAAAATGTTTGGTACAGTTGACTTCTGGCATGCTTCATTCTCTAGAACAGCAAAAGTTGTTGCAGTTGTTTGGTGTTTTCTCCACATGTAAACTTCAAGTTTTCCTGTCTTCAGATTTTGGAGCCTCTCCCACAGCCATGGAAAAACCTGCATGCTTCACTGACTTGGTTGCTTTGAAAGAGGGTACCACAGCACTGTGGTACAGCAACTGTACCTTTTCCCAATTGTTTGGCTAGGGCAGTTAAGGAAGTGGGAGACTGCAGCCCTTTTTGGGGAGAAAGGGGCACTCCAGAAGGGGTTCAGAATACAGCTCTGAGGCAGGTCCTAAAACAGATGTGGAAGGAGGAAAAGAAAACACACACCCCCTACTCTGTTACACTAAAATTTACATTGCAGCAACTCTTGGAAAAAGGAAGTTCTTTCTTCTGTTAGGGCACTTCTGTCACAAGCAAACCTACAGATCAGAATTATATGAGGCCCCACGAGGGTTAGGGTAAGCTTTTCATAGTGTTTGAAGTTTTTGTGGCCTCAATAAGGACTGTAAGTGATTTTTTTAAATGCAAAAACTTGAATGGCTTTTCTTGTCCTAATGGTCATTGATCTCTTCTGGATCATAAGTGCGGCATGTTACTGTGTCCAGGATGACATTAAAAAAGAAGCAACCCATTATTGGAGTATTATCTGCATTGACTCCCACACTGGTTAAGGTTAGGGTTTGTTGCTTTAGACCAGAGGTTTTCAGCTTGTGGTAAGTCAGTGGACTGTTTACATAAAGTTTATATACAAAGGTCTCAAATTCATGCTTATAGTTAAATGTTGCATTTCGGCCATCCCACGGTTCACCCTGTTGTTGGAATGTCTAGGACTGCTGGCCAGGGGGAGAGGCAGACACAACTCTACAAGCTTCCAAAATTGCAGAACCAAGTTCATAAAAGATGTCATCACTTCAGCACAGGTCGCACAAAGGAGCCTTCCAATATGTTTATCAGGGTAGGGTTTTTTGTATTGAGTGTTGCCTTTATCTACCCTAAAACACTTTAAGCATTTTATCACTTTAATAAGACTTTGCAGCCTGACGAGACAACAGCTCTTCAGAGTTGGTTCTTTTCTCCTTAGTTATGCCTCTGTCACATCTACTAACAGAATAATTGGTGTGTGAACATCTTAGAATATGAGTACATAAAGATGTCGAAAATAGGTTTAGTGGACCTCTTTTCCAAAGTGCCCCTCCTTCCATTTCAAATGAATGCAGGCAATTTTGTGCTCATAAATTCATCATTTATTCCAGTACTTCATCCTCCACACACAAGTCTCGAGATTTGCTGTTTCCAATATACATCAAACTATGCCAGCCAAATACATGAAAATGTGAAAAACAAATGCTTTTTACACTATTAAATCAGCCCATCTTCTGCTAAAGACTCTTGGGCTCACAATAGGCTCTGTGGACTGGCTAGCAAGGATGTTTTAGGGGAATTAAGGTAGCATACAGGAAGCACTGACAACTTTTTCCCTTGCAAGAAGCATGCTACCTTAATGACATTCCACATGCTGAATCATCATGAAAAGAAAGAACATTACCTTAGCAGAAGGATTGGATTATATTGATTTATACAGTACATCATGTACTCGTAGTTGTTACTGGAATTATTCCTGCATTCTCCCCCACTTAAACTGCAGCAACCAGTGTAGAACCCTGCTACGCTTTTGCCAAGTTGTGTCCAAAGTCTTATTTTCTGATGACATCTCACAAAACAATCCAAAAATCATCACTCTGCTCTTTTTAAAAATTATTTTTATGTGATGTTGAGAGTTCTGTGTAGACAACTCTGTGATACTCACTCCATTTGGCATAACTACTAAATGGGTCTAAAATTCAACCTGGATAAAATTCAAGTGATTGAAGAACTTGTATCAAGATTGACTGCTGCATGAAAAAGAGGGAAAAAAACTCATAGGCTGAAGACAGACAGTAATGGAATTGTGGAATATTAAAGGTAACAATCAAAGTCACACTGACTTGTTACTTTCTTGGCTGTTAAACAGGTGTTTTTGAAACCAAGATTCCCAACTCGTTCCACCTACTTTGCCTCTGACCCTTCCCAGGAAAATACTTGATTGATGGGTGCCTAAAATAAACCTCTGAAAGATATGCAAAGCCAGTCTTGTAGGACTGTTCAGGACTGGGCAGAGTCCTACAGCTGCTTTTTAATTTAGAATATTGTAGTGGTCTTATATTGCTTTCTCTCCATAAAAATATAAGTTGTATACCATTTTAAGATCATATCTGACAAAACAATCCGTATTTTATTACCTTATTTTAAAAGCCTGGTTTAAGACACATAAAGAAATACTGCGACTTGGGAACTCATAAAAAAGGAAGCAGTCAGAAGACTTGTAAGAAGAATTTTGTATTTGCCGACTAGTTTACTAGGAATTCTTCTCAGCGTAACATTGGCACCCTGCAAGCAACACGCTGCTAACGCCAACGTACATCCTTTCATTAAAGCTTCCATATGAAAGGAGTGTCGGGATTGACTTTTCACTTTCAAAACAGAGGCAGAGACGATGACGCCTGCGTGGCCAGAGTGGCCTACCCCCGCCCAGGGCCCCGCGCCCGGGGGACACTTACAGCCCGTACAGCTGGAATGTCCCTTTCTAGGCCCAAACTCCATCGCTCACACCACCGTCAAGGCTGCTGAACCTTAGTCTTCTTTGGAGGAGGGTCATCTGCGCTCGCATTCGGATCGATACTGTTTTCGTCTTCGCTTTCATTTTCATCTTCGTCGTTGTCGTCGTCGTCGTCATCCTCGACATTACCTGCCAAGGTTCAAAGCAGGGGGTCAGAAGAGCGGTCCATGGCGTAGGCGGCGCTCCGAGGCCAGTAGAACCCCCCTCGCCGCATTCCTGCTCGGCTCGCTGTCGACTGCCACTCCCACCACTCACCCCGCTTCCCGCCGCCAGCCGCCGCCTCTCTCTCCTCCTGTACCAGGGGCGCCAGCAGCTCCACTACTCGCTGCTGCAGCTCGGCCAGGCCCTGCCGCACACCGCGCAGCTGGCCGCCCTCGCCCTCCACAGCCGGGCACGGTACCCGCACCGATCGCGTTTGCCCGTCGCGGCCCCTTAGCTCCGCTACCAGCTCCATCGCGCTGGCTCGGCCCCGCCTCCGTTACGTTAACGCCGCCAGCGTGCCGCGCGCGCGCCCTCTGTGACGCACGGCCGCGATCACGTGAGACGCACGGTTCCGGTTCCGCTTCCGCCGTGGCGCCCTCTGGCGCCTTGGCCGTGTGTTTCCCGCCTCGACTCGCCCACGGCCTCGCGTCCCGGCGATGGAGGCGGCGGCGGAGGGTGTCGAGCCGGGGAGCGGTTGCGGCGGCGGCACGGAGGAACCCGTGGTTTCCTTGGCGGAGGTGCTGGCGGAGAACGAGGAGCTCGAGAAGGAGGCGCGGGCCGTGCTGGGGGGCANCAATGCCAGGTGAGCTGGCTGGGGGTGTAATGCATTTCGGTGAGGTGGGACAGCGTCCTGGTGTGTGAATCATACAAATTCCACTGCTCCCAGCAGAGCTGCACGGCCAGGTGAGGTCAGGTCACAGAGGTACCCACGTGTTCCCACTTAGCAGTCACGCCAACCGTAATTGAGAGCTTTATGTATCCGAGTAGAAAGAACAAGAACATAATGACTTCTGTGGATCCAGCCTTCAAAACCAAACCACTTTTTTGATAGCACCCGTGTTTGCTTTTTTGAGTGTAGCAGTTGCAGTGTCCAGGGTTGGTTGTACCATTGCAGCCTCCCAGTGAAAGCTCTGTTGCAAATTATGGTATTAGCCGAGACATACCGGGGACAGCGTGAGAGGATAAGGCTGCAAGGCCCTTTGGCCAGTTTCAACAGCTGATACTGTTTGAAGAGCAGCAAAAATATTTTTGTGGCTCCTAATAAGCTGCCTAGAAGTCATATTGAACAGAAAACCTAATGTGTTTTGAGTTAATAAAAAAACAGAAATGCTGTGGTTTTCTTTTCAGGAACTTTCGCTGTGACTGTGGAAACAGCAAGTTCAAAAATCTGCAGTGCAAGTTACTCCCAGTAAGTTCAGACATGGGTTTCATACATACAGAATCAAAATCACAGAATCACAGAATGTCAGGGGCCGGAAGGGACCTCGAAAGATCATTTAGTCTGACCTGTCTGCCAGAGCATTGGGACATTGGTGCCTTGCCTTGACCAGTGTTGACTCATGCAATACCTCTGCTTTTCCTGCAGATTGAACAAGGTGAGAGTATTGTAGCTGGAGATAAAACCGTTGAGGGACCAAAGGGAAATGAGCGTTTGATCCTTGTCATACATGCATGCAGCGATCCTGCATCCACAGTCATTGTAATGCCAGAAACATGTTTGTGGTGCCTGCATTAAAACATCTCATTAGCTTTAACCTGACTTCAGGAGAACTGTTTGGGGTGCAGTTTTGCAGTTGTATTAAGGAAATTTAAAGTGCTGCTGTCAGAGACAGCGCGTCCTTCCTCGCTTTGGAATCAGTGCCCTCATAAGTTTTAATAATTGCCACCAGAGCCTAGTGATGGGATAGGTTTTTACTGTATTAAGCCTCCTGTGTTTTCATACTCTTGGGTATTTTGAATTCAGTCAAGTAGCTCTTAATCTTCTGGGAAAGAACAACCAGAATGTGCTTGACTTGGCTGCAGTGCTGCTCCCAGGGTAATAACACTCCTAATGCAGAAAAAACGAGTAGGTTTTTTTGTGCCCATTGTGTCGTTGGGCCAGATCCAGAGCTAGTCAGCCTAAGGCTTCTGAGCAGTGGTCCTTACAGAGACACCTGTGGTACAGGTTAAGTGACATTGAACATCTGTCTTAATCTGGCTGACTTCATGGATGTAGGACGCTCGCATTTGTTCTTCCTTTATCAGGACAGTGGTGGAAAGCATTTGATAGTAACATCATAAATGGTCACAGCAGGGGCCTGTGGCAGCCTTAGCCTACAATTACATGCAGTTGTAAAGTTCTCTGCTTGCAGCTGTATTAGCTGCATTTTTTGTTTGTTTGTTGTAAAAGAATTGCCTGTAACTGAATTTCATTCAGCATGTTTTGCAATTTAGATAATCTGTAGACTGAGGCTTATATGACACAAATTTAGTGAAAGCTCTTAAAAGTTGGATTGGAATCAGTATGGAAGTTTGAAAACAGATGGAGGGGCAGGTGCATAGTGAATGTACAGATGTCACTATAATGGCAGGAGATGGATATGCTTGGTGATCAAAACTCTGATGCTGTTTTAGATTAGCAGTAGAGTAGTAGCTTAACAAAGATCAGTTATCATTTCTTACAAAGGCAAAAAGACTGCTCTTCTTCTTTCCTTTTGAACTTCAGTGTTCTTCACGTGCCCTCTCTGCTGCTCACTGTATAGCATAGGTGCCTGGATAATATCTGTTTGGATCTTCAAGGAGTTATTCAGTCTAGAGAAGAAGAGGCTGAGGGGAGACCTCACTGCTCTCTACAACTCCCTGAAGTTGGAGCCAGGAGGGGGACAGCCTCTTCTCCTTGACAAGTGACAGGACTAGAGGAAATGGTTACAAGCTAGGCCAGGGGAGGTTTAGGCTGGATATTAGGAAATACTTCTTTACAGAGAGGGTTGTCATACATTGGAATGGTCTGCCCAGGGCAGTGGTGGAGTCACCATACCTGGGGGTGTTCAAACAATGCCTGGACCTGGCGCTTAGGGATGTGGTTTAGGTTGACCCTTTAGTGCTGGATTAAGGGTTGGACTGGATCATCTTTGACATCTCTTCTAAACAGATACTCTGTGATTCTGTGAATTAAAGAGGAACAAGAATGGATTTTTTTTCCTAGATTATACATCATGTCTTTTGTTGTTTATTGCATTGGTCTCTTGAGACGTTGTGTGATTTTCCTTTCCTCTAGGAAAAGGGCAAGGTGAATTCAGGAAATAAATATAATGACAATTTCTATGGATTATACTGTACTTGTAAAAGACCTTATCCTGATCCTGAAGATGAGGTAAGAAATACAAAACTCAGTAGTAATCATATAGATGGTATTTATGAAAAAACACTGTGCAAAGGGTGGTTGCTGAGCTGCTCTGCAGGGAAGATCCCACTTTAAGAAATTTTATGTTCCGTATTGCTTTTGGTTGTCATGTGCTGTGTAAAGTAATTACTTTATCAGTTTTTGTTAAATAGTAGAATGTCTTTTAAAGATGGGTGAGACAAAACTCTGCAGTCTGTCAGCTTTTCTGTCTATAAAGTTACAGAATTCCCTTAGAGGGTGGCTCTTATTGTAATAAATGTGGCAAGTACAGAACAAACACATTGCATGTGTTATGAGAGACCAGAATTTGCTTCTTTGTGCCTGCAGCAGTGCTCTGACAAGGCTTCTAGGATGCAGCAAGGCTTGTAGGATGTCCTGTAGCACTGGCTTTACTTTTCCTCTACAGTAATTCAAACACTCTTTCTCTGAAGTATTAAAATACTCCACTTGGTTTGCACAGGCACACTTTTGTTTGTAGTCATAGAAGTTAGGGGGTTTGAAAGAATAAGGATGGCACAAGTCTCAAATACAGAAGAGTATTTTATAAACTTGCCTCTGAAGTTCAGAAATAGCTTAACATTTGTAAAATAATCATTAATAATTGTTTCATGACAATGTAGTTTGTACTGTACTGCATTGTGGGCAAATCAGGTGGGATTCCGGTGTTGTCTCCAAGCTGATGATGTCATGAATATCAACATCTCTCTTGTGTTCAGCTTCCTGTTTGTGCATTTCTGTTTATGGGAAGAAATACACCAAGAGTGTATTAACTTTCGTCAGCTCTTCTGTGTGAGAATGTCTTCCTCTACTGAGAAAACTATTTTTGTAATAATAAGTGGGAATTTCTGCAATCTTGATAATATGACAAATTACACATGTTGTTGAACTTCAGGGAAGCAAACTGAATAATGAAGCAGAAACTACTTATTAATGGCAGCTCCCTGTGGGTGAGTGAAGGAGGGAAGTGTGGTTCACTTGGGCAGGCTTTGCATAATACTGCAGTTTGAGGCTTCTGAAAGATTCTGGAGGTTGCTAAAATGCTAATAATGTGACTGTTCATCTAGATTCCAGATGAGATGATCCAATGCATAGTTTGTGAAGACTGGTTCCATGGAAGGGTAAGGAAACTAACTAGCAGGATTACCATTTGCATAGAAGTAAATTAGTGCCAGTTAACTTTGTATGGTTATTCTTACTTGGGATGATTTGCTCCAGTTTCCAAAAGATGACTATGTGAGTTCTAAGGTATTTCTTTTCATCCTATGCAAAGGAATATTGAAAGTTTAATCTTGTGCTGCTGTTCAGTCTAAAAAACCTAGGAAGAGTTCTACTTTTCAGAAGGTTAACACTGCAAAATACAATGTTAACTTCGTAACTGTCTCTTTAACTTGAAAATTCTAATCAGTAGAATTATTGAGAAAAGTTCTCACCAGCTGCAATGCAATTGGTTCCTGGTTATGAACGTTGAGGAAATCTTTTAAAAGCAGCTCAGCACTTCAGTGAGTGCCCAACTTAATGTGTAAGCATTAAAGTTGTGGCTTCTTGTGCCTTGAAGGGCACAAGCGAAATTCCATGTTTGAAGTTGCAGGATCAAAGAATTGAAGAAAAAAAAGGCAAACAACAAAAAGATACTTGGCTTCAATTATAGGTTCTGCAGATGAACTATAGCATTCTGTTGTATAAATGTATGTATTGAAGACTGTTACAGTGCATATTGTGAGCTTGGCAAGCACGTTTTCCAAAAGAAAGCTGCCAGGTGCTTTTAATTGCCCAAATATTTCTCACCAGTTTATGGAGAGCTTTGGGACTTAATTCTTCTTGAGTTCAGTGTGAAAACTTAGTCTCTTAGATGTAAGGAGATAATCATAAGTTATTTAAGGGATTAAACATGCAATGCGCAATAGGTATCTTCACCTGTCCTACGTTTAGGACAGTTTAGAAGAACAATGTTTAGAAATGAGATAAAGACAGGACTGAGATTTCTGGGTGTGTAGGAGGCATAAAAGGCTGTCAGAAAGAGGATTATTTCCATTTTTCCTGGAGTTTTTATCAGCTTTTTCCAGTTCTTAAGTTATTCTGATGATCATTGAGAAAGTTAGGCAGAGTGTGTGCTTGTGCTGAAAACAGGATGGCATTTGACATTTTATTTCCTCTAAACTTCGATCTGGGTCTGCTGATCTGCAACAAACACTTCACTTCTGCATGTGCTTGTTTCTCGTTGGTAGCATCTTGGTGCAGTTCCCCCTGAAAGTGGAGACTTCCATGAGATGGTGTGCCAAGCCTGCATGAAGCACTGCCATTTCCTGTGGGCCTATGCAGCGCAGTTAGCAGGTAATGAAAACCAAGGTAGCTGAGCCGGTGTTTTGTTAGTGTGTACTTCTCACAGTTGGTTGATTAATGACATGATTCTGTTTGAGTGTTTGGAGAAATGATATTCGTTATACTGGACATTTACCTCCAGCAGTGGAATGTGTGGGGCTGCAGTAACTGTTCTGTAACAATAAAATGCAGTTGTTGTTCCTAAATCTTATTTCCACAGTGCTCACTCTTTCATGTATCAAAGATGTGCTGTGTACAGATGGGTGAATTTCATACTTGTCTTGAATTTCATACTTGACTTGCCTTGCTGACAAAGGATACAGATATGGCTGAGGTGCTCAATGACTTCTTTGCTTCAGTCTTCAACGGCAAGGGCTCCAACCACAATGTCCAAGTTCCAGAGGGCAAAAAGTATGGACTGGGAGCAGGCAGATCTGTCTACTATAGTAGAAGATCACGTTCGAGAGCTCCTAAGAAATCTGAGCATGCACAAGTCCATGAGGCCTGACGAGATCCACCCATGGGTCCTGAGGCAACTGGCAGATGAAGCTGCTAAACCACTGTCCATCATATTTGAAAGGTCATGGCAGACTGATGAAGTTCCTTGCTGACTGGAGAAGGGCAAACATAACACCCGTCTTCAAGAAGAAAAAAAGGATGACCCTGAGAACTACAGACCAGTCAGTCTCACCTCTGTGCCTGGCAAGATCATGGAGCAGATCCTGCTGAAAGCTCTGCTAAAGCAAAGGGAAAACAAAGCAGAGGTGATTGGTGGTAACCAGCAATGGCTTCACCAAGGGCAGATCTTGCCTGACAAATTT
>WBNM01029796.1:420918-490043 GCA_013399055.1 Ramphastos sulfuratus
AGGAGGAAGTTCTTTCCAGTGAGGGTGGTGAGGCACTGGAACAGGTTGCCCAGGGAGGTTGTGGCTGCTCCCTCCCTGGAGGGGTTCAAGGCCAGGTTGGACGAGGCCTTGAGTGACCTGTACTAGTGGGAGGTGTCCCTGCCTATGGCAGGGGGTTGGAACTAGATGATCCTTGAGGTCCCTTCCAACCTTTCCATTCTATGATTCTATGAATTTCTAAGCTGGACCAAAGAACTGAAGAGCCATGCAAGGAAACCAGTGTGGCAGATTGCTGAGTCTGAGTAGCAAAGAGTAAATAACAGACTGACCTGAAGTGAATGTGTAAAACCTCCTTCTGAGTACAGTGGAAGCTGTGCTCAGGACAAAGGTTCTCTGTGGTCACACCAGGACTCTGCTGTGTGGTCTCTGTAGTATCAGAAGGGTAGATGAGTTGATTTCAGTGGAAACAGCTGGTTTCATGTAGCCTCCTAAATGCTCCTTCTATCAGCTGGAGACTGATCTCTTATGGACCAGAAATTTAAATGGTAATTTTAAGGATTCCAGGCTGGTTTACCTGGAGTTGTCTTTCTTCTAATATAAAAACAGTACAGAATGGGGGTTTGTGTTTTTTCATTTTCCTCCTTCTAACCAGCTTTGTCATAAGGTATGCATTTGAATTGACATCAAAAGAAAGCCTTGTTTTAAATAAGGAAGTGGTTAGTGAAGTTAACCTTTCATAAGTGTATCTGGAGAAAATGAGGGACTCAGTCAACACAATAGTATGCAACAGCTACTGCCCCTGTGATAGCTACCAAGGGGTGTGAAAGACAAGCATTTTGGTACAGAGCAATCTCAAGCTGTGACACCGTTTTTCCTCTCAGAGATGAGATTTTGGGAAGCAGAGTATTTTAGAAGTATGAGAGGTGAAGAAGACTATGGTGAAAGATGGAACAGTTTCTTTCTATACCTAGGTCACTTGGACAGCAGTAGAGTATATCCAGACTTCGTAGTGTATGGCTGTGGTCCAGGTGCTCTTTGATGCTGCACTGTAAAGCAGAGGGAATGTCTGTGGTAGCCTGTATGTTGTCAGACACTGTATTTTCACTCATCTGGGTATGTATCTTCTAGTTCCTGCTTTGACCAAAGTGAACTCTATTGAAGATGAAGGAATTGCCCTGAAAGTTGAGGAAAGTGAAGAGCAGAAAAAAGAAATAAAAAAAGAAAGTGGAGTGGAGCACCAGGAAATAAAGGAGGAAAAGCAAATCGAACAGTTTAATGAACCATCCACCAGCTCTGGGGCTGCCTGTCCAGAGGTAAAGTAGACCTCCTTTTCTGCCCTGTACATTTTTACACTGATGATCTGCGAAGTGAAGCCCACCTCCTTATGTATAGGTTCAGCAAAGATGTAAATGCTTTCAGTTTCCATATTCTTCAGAGACACTTCAAATGTGTGGTCTCCGTGGAGCACAGCTTAGGCTGTGAAACGTGATTGTAGAAATGGGCGACCAGGGTTAGATCCATCCCTTTCTTGTCAGTCACACTGAGGTGACTCCTGAGTTTGCTCTAGTAGTGGGGCATTATGCAGCTGCATTTGCATGATAGTCTTGTCTCCCTTTTTTTTTAAACAGTTACAGCCACTGCAGCAGCAATATAGGTTTGTTTTATAAAAAACAAGTGTATCTGAGACAAAAGAAAGATCTTGCATAAGGAAAATAACATGCTGGAAAAAACAGTGTTTGAAGTGAGTACTGAACACACTCTTTAATTCAGGTAGTTGCCAAGAGTGAGGTGCCAGCCTGCAAGCTGAAAGAACTCCAAAGCAAGCCATTTGTCAAAAAAGATACTGCCACCTTTTGGCCATCGAACTGGAGAAGCAAATTATGCACCTGTGAAGACTGTTTGGTATGTATTCTGGGTTCATTACCATCGTTGACATCAGGAAGGCAGGGAGTATCTCCCAGAGAATCTTTGAAGGGAAGCTTGTAAATAAAATCTGTTGTATATGTTCTTAGTCTGCATATAAGCACCTTAAAAAACTCTCTGCTCCACATAGAGAAACACACTGAATCCACAGGAATACAGCATGAAGGAGCTTCTAAATGTTTGTATTTGCTTTGCTGCTTAAATCCAGTATTGCTTTGGAAGTCATCATGGGGAGATGTCTGAAATGCTGGATAAAAAGTTTACATTTCTACTTTTTACTGTTATTATTTGCGCTACTGGCCACAAAAAAGACTGGGCAAGAGCATCTTTATCTAAGAAGTTTAGAATTAAATTTTACTTTGTTCTCCAGAAAATGTATTCAGAGCTTGAGGTCCAGTTCCTGACAGATGAATGTGACACTGTCTTGGCTTATGAAAATAAAGGTACCAGTGACCAAGAAACAGAGAGAAGAGATCCTTTAATGGACACCCTTAACAGCATGGACAGAGTCCAGCAAGTAGAACTCATCTGTGGTAAATACAGCTTCTTTTCTAGGGTCTGGCTTAGCACTTCTAGTGAATAGTTTCCCGTAAGGGATGAGTATCAGATTTTGCAGCATAGTATCAAATTGTTCTTGAAGTGACATGTAGAGGACTGTATGACAGATTGTGGTGTGCAATCAGGGTTACTCTGGAAAAGCTTGTCCTTTCTGGCCCATTTGTGCAGCTTCAGCTTACATTTAGGAACTAGATGGCATGGGAACTTCTACTTAAACTTAGATATTGTATTGATAATTTCTTAATAACATTAATAGTTAAACATTAATTTACATTTCTGCTGTCTGGCTTATTTTATCTTACCCTGGTCTGTTGTTTGGGCAATCTCCTGTTGTCTGGGGGAGTACCAGCCAACGTGAAACTGGGGTGCAAGGTGCTCCCTGGCAGCATTATTATTTATTATTACTAAGAATTTTGTTCATACATAGATTTGCCTTAGGTAAAGCTACCGAATGACAAGAGGAAGTAGAACAAGTTCTCTTCCTGAGCCAGTGTTAAACTAATGCTGTCTTTTTCTTGTTTATTTTTGTTTTCTTTCCCTTGCCTTTGCTTGTCCATCCAGAATACAATGATTTAAAGACAGAACTGACTGATTATCTCAGGAGATTTGCAGATGAGGGAACGGTAAGGCTCAGCTTGCAGAATTTGTTGGTAGAAAACGTATTTTAAAATACCGTTGAGGGAGGGGTCTGCATACTATGATGCCACATCGAAGTACTTTTTTTTTCCTTGTCTCTTGGAGCTGCAGGTACTGCAGTAAAAATTAGAAATTTCACAATTGACTGGAATTTAAAAGTTTCATTTCCTTAATGATGTTAAGAGATAGGAGGGAGCTTCAAATCTGTGTGTAGAGTACTGAGAACAGTTCTTAAGTAAAACTTCTTTTGCTCTAGGAAGAGTATTTGGGGAAAGACGCTCTTAATCTTTATATATTTTCTTACATTTAATCTAAACCCTTAGAAGAACAAGGACTGACTAAATAGTGTCAGTCTCATCAGTTGTTTTCTTGCATACTACTATTAATCAGCAGACAGTCGTTTGGCTTATTTGCTAAATTGTTATTCTTAGTTACATTGTAATGAGTCTGAAGTGAGCTAGTGAACATCTTGCTTTATGTTAATTTGTCTGATTATAGAAGCAAGTGGCCAAACTCTTTTAAGTGCCACCAGCTTTACCTCATGTGCTTGTTCTGCCTTGGAGGAGTTAATCTCTGTGCTTATATTCTTTTATAATAGAATTTGGGTATTAGTCATCTCCTTTGGGTACAATAGGAAAGCTGATTTGGCAGCTGCATGGAAGAGATTTCAGGGTACTTGCTTTTTTATGCTTTGTGTATTACATGTGAGAAGCATGCAGGAAAAAAATAAAAGGATTGTTTAATTGAAGTCTTGTACCACAACTTGGATTTCATATTGCTTCCTCAGGTGGTTAAAAGAGAAGACATTCAGCACTTCTTTGAAGAATTTCAGTCGCGGAAAAGACGACGGACAAACAGGATGCAGTACTACTGTAGTTAGACTGAGAAGGTTTGGGTCTGAAAGAACAACTGGGAAAACAATATTCATTGGCAAATAGAAGAGGCATTTTCAATATTTGGCTTCTCATCCAAATACAACTCTCCAAGAAATGTCTTTCTTTTGTCTCATACTTCCTTTGTAGTGGCTGAAATGTGTTCTTAACAGGTACGTTGCATTTATAGGGATTTCAGTACTGATGGACTTGGTGTTGCTGTGAAAGATGGCCTTGTCTTAAGGGGGAGGATGGCTTGTTATAAGGACAGTGTGCCACTGTGTGTGCCCTTGAGCATGTCACCTGTTTGACTGTTAGCACCTGTAGCTGTCACTGTACTGAATCCTGGGGAGGGCGCTGCCCACCCTCCTCTCTTCCTGCTGTGCAGCGCAGGCAGTGTACACTCAGTGTGCTTTGGTAACCTTCATTACATGGCTTTGTGTCATCTCCTGGGGTTCTATTGAGAACTCTCAACACAAAGTGAGTGTCTGTTCATTGCACCAATGGAGGCACAGCTCCTGAAGGGGTAAAGGAGGCATGTGTTGCAGCCAGTGCTGTTGGATGGAATTGCATTCTAACATTTGGGTCACCTCAGGTGAACTAATTCAGCACTCCATGCTCACTCTCCACAGTGGAAGTGCTCCCTGGGCAAGTGAAAAGTAAGAAATCATAGGTTAGGCCTGACATAAGAGAATGTTCTACCTGTTTTTATATATTCAAAAACTTTGTTTCTAATAATGTACAGTTATGTTTTACATGCAAAAAAAAATTGTCATGGGAACTTTGTCCTGGATATTCACTAGCATATAAACAGTATCTATGAGCAGGTACTAAACTGCAACTTTAGCATTGGAGGGAGAGGCATGGTGGCTTTTGGACTTCGACGTTAAAAAACTAGTCCACCTACTTCACAGATGTCCCTGAAAACACTGCAGCATCCTGGTATTTTGCTATACTATAAAACAATCTTTTTATAATCACTGTGATAATCATGAAACAGGATGTTTTGCTGACTTCTAAAAATCTACACTTAGCTACAATTAAGTAAGTACTGACTTTTTCTAAGTTTGGAGCCTAATGTAGGTTTTAGTTTTCTTTACCCTGAAACCCCAAAATGTACTTAGAGAAAGTTCTAATTTTTAAACTCCTGCTTTGTCTACTCGGAGGCTTTTCTTTGCCATGGAGTACTGTTCTGTTTCTATGTTAATAACAGTTGAGAAGAAAATCAGACCTTTATTTGTTTCTGACCACTGTATTTACAAAAGCTAGTCCTAGAGACTCAGCTCATCAGTTTGTTTCATGCAAAATGCCTAGTTGCTTTTAAGGCTGGGTAGCATATGTGCTTTTTTTGTAGCAACTGTTACGGGAGTTGTAACTGCATTTAGACACTATCTCAAGATTAAATAACTGTTCAACCTGTACTGTCCTGTTTTTTTTAAGTGCTGCTCTAACAGTTTGTTTCTGTCTGTAGTCCAGCCAGAGGGCAGGTATGACCTGCTAGCAGTACAGACAAGACACATCTCAGGGACTCAGTCAAGCCTGGCGTTTCTAGACCTTTGCCTCTGCCCTCATCTATAGCATTGCAGGCAGGTGTGAAACAGAGGCTGGCATCCTCCTAAAATTGAGAGCAGGCGATAAAACAAGGTAGGATGATGTTTCCTCTAGCGCAGTTCCTGGATCGTAAGTCACTGGAGTGGGGGAGAATGCCTAGAAGCAAGTGTGCTAAAGCACTCCAGATTCTTTCCTTCTCCCTCCCTCTGCGGGTTTGAATAGGGAGAAGGCAGAGGTGCAAAAACTGCTTCCCCCCCGCCCCCTGCAGGCTCGAAGGGGGAATAGCAAAAGATGCTTTTTCCATGTGTGCTGACACATGTGGAAGCCCATGCTGGGAACTGGGCTGGCCGTTGGCTGGGTTTTTGCTCCCAGTATAAAACAGTAAGTGGACACTTTGTCTAGAAAAGCATAAACAGAGCAGGGGGAAAAGACACAATGTTCCCACCTTGACAGAGCTCCTGACAGCACAGGTTCCTGCCATGACTGAGTTCCTGCTTCGGACCATCTCCACTTTTCGATGCCTCCTACCTTTTGCACGGCTCTTGGTTTTTACACTGTCCCTGCTTTTGGACAGTCCTCCCCACTTTTGCACCATTCTCTGCAAATTTGCAAGCTTGGCAAGTCTTAGGGTCCTTTTGAGAGAGCTGCCAGTGGCACCCAGACCCAGCTGCTCTCGGACCTTACAGCAGCCAACTTCCTGGCTGCCATTCCAAACTGGGGAGACCCTAGCAGTTTGGCTTTCCCCTGCTGCTGCTGAGGCAGCATCACTTCCACAAATCTGTCTTGGGGAAGTCATGTCCTGAGACACTTCTGAGTTTGGCAGCTTTTCCACCTGCCTTGGACTTTGCCATTTGGATCCACTATTGGATATTGCTTGCAGCATCAGAAGGCAGCTGAGCTGCAGAGGAATCCAGTAATGGATCATCTCCAATTTCCTATCTCATCTCCATGAGTAAAGCCTGTTTTTCCCTTAGATTCTCTGCTCAGCCTGATTTATAGGGGTAAAGCTGTGCTTGTAGCTTAGCCTCTTCCATTTTCTGACTTCCTAAATCTCTAAATTTGCCCCTACCGTCCTTTGAAGTATGCTAGGATCCTTTGATTCCCAATCAAATTAGAGCCTGTAAATAAACCTAAACTAATTTTGTACATAATCTGGGGGCAGGGTTCTCAGGAAAATAAAGTAATTCTATTTTTGTAATTCCTGACTCTGCCACATTAATTCCCTGCCTCCATGACAGCAAGTGTTGTCCTGGGTTCCAGCTCTCAGCTCAGATCCCTTGGAGCTGAAACTCTAGGTGTTCCAGATTGTGCTGTCTTCCCCTAATACAGAGCAGCAGCAGCAGAAGCTCCCAGGGTACAAGTCAATACTGCAGCAAGGCCTGCGCTACTGCTCACTGCACTCAAGTATTGACAGCAGTACTGTACAGAGGGAGTAGTTCAGCTGCAGGACACTTTCTGAATCAAGTATGTAATCTCCACAAAAAGAGTTACCGACAGCTACAATCTTGCACTACTGGGTCAGCAGTGACAATGTGGCTTCAGTCTATACTGCAGTCACAGAGTAGGGTACCTGAAGTGGGTCTGGCCCTTAACAATCCCCCTTGCCAGCTTTGTTGGTGCAGGTTTGCTTTCTTCCCTAAGTGAGGCATCCTGTCTTGTGAAAAGTTCACAGACTTGAGAACTCTATTGCAAAATGAACAGAAAATCTGCAGCAGTAAAGGTAACGTTTGTTTAGTTCAGAAGTTGCTTCTAGAACTCTTCCTGAATGTGGGAATGAAAGTGTCAATAATGAACATTTAAGACTGTACAGCACTCTGTCTCTCCATCCCACCCCCACTTTCTATCAGGACATAACCCAGGTATGTGTTGTACCTCAAAGGGTTCTGCTGCTGGATGACACTTCTAAACTCAGGTCACCTGTTTGAAGCAGTGGAGCACTTGTTTCTGTAGAAGAGATGTAATGAATATTCAGGTGATAACGGGATGACTGCAACTCTAGAACAGAACACTGGGTACTTTAGGCAAAGATGCTTGATGCTTTGCTGAGAAAAGAAACACTTCCTAGATCAAGGGCTAGGTCCCACTGCCTTGACTGTGAGTAATCCTATTGCCTTTCATAGTGAAGAGTTTCACTCAATTAAGCTCTAGCTGGAGCTCACTGAACCATTTCACTGTAGTACTTTTCAATAAAAATTAGTGGCACTGCTCAAACAGCTTAATTCCTTCTCTTCTTACACTGCTTTCTATCAGATCTTTGATGTTCAAACCATTTTTGTGCACTTTGTCCTCCCCCAAGAAGGAACGACAAACCTTGTCGGTGGTGTACTGTTGGAGGACACTTTTTGGTTTGCATTAACCACTCCTTCCCTCACAGCCATCAGTCAGAGCCAGTTGTGCTTAAGGACAGCAGGGTGGGCTCAGCCGCTGGGCAGCACTGCAGCAGCCTGCTGGGAGCTGTCCATCAGAAGAAGCTGCACAAGCACATTCTAGACAAGCCATTTATTTGAAATGCCAACTATATGTGGGATAAAGTCAGTGTTACATGCTTCTCAGCAACAGTAGAAAAATAGAACCAGTGAAAACCTTTTTACAACTGTAATGGTACTCAAAAGAGAAATGTATTGTTTTACAATGCATCACACAAGACTAGAATTCAAGTTTGGAGGTACCTAAATAAAAATACTATTTTTTTTTTTAAAAAACACTATATACAATTGAAGCGTAAACAAGTTTTACAAAGTACTGGTTATGCAGGTTGTAGAAAAAACACTTGCATAGGACGTGAAGTCAGTTTAAGAAAGTTTTCTGAGCCTTTAGCATTGAAGGCACTTGACTTTATACCAGTAACAACACAAGGACAGGAAACAAAACCGTAAGGTTGCCGAAGGCAGGGCTGCCTCCTGGCAGTACAGATAATTACAGAAACCCCAAACACTGTTGCACAATTTTCTCTCAGCTGTTCTCTGCTGTCAGCAGAGCTCAGCACCACCTTTACCACAGAAGCACAGAATTATTAGAACAGTGCCTCAAACAGCATATGAGTATTCTTACAGAAAAAGAACAAACAAACCAAACCAAAACCCAAAACACAATCCCTCCCCCCAAATCCCCCACTAAACCAAGGAAACCCATGAGACAAACATTTTGGGCATTCCAGGACCAAAACCCAAGGCTTAAAAGTACAGGTGGCCATAGCCTTAACTTTCAGCAATGAAACCCCTGTAGAACAGGAAAGATAGGAGGAACTGCCAATCAGCACAGCAGTTATCAATACACAACTACAGTAACTCTGGAACAACAAAACATTTCAAAGGAAGAACCTGTTTCAGGATTTAAGTTATTAATCCATATATTAAGGAAAAGAGGATGGGGTCAGGGAAAGGGGATTAAGTTTTTGCACGTTGCTCTCTAAATGAAAATCTGAGCTCTCTTTTAAGAGAGCCAGGATCACAAGTCCTCCTCATTCAAGAAAATAGTTCTGTCCTCATAGTTCTGTCCTCAAAACACAGTAATCTGTTATCTCCATCAAATTTACAGGAGGAAAAGATGTTCATTTCCAGCCTAATTGGAAAGTGCTTCATGTAAACAAGGAGCTTCTGCACCAAAGTTTAGTAGACAGAGAACAAGAAGTAGCAGGTAGCACAGGTATGTGTGTTCTGTGAGTGAGATGATGGATGAATGCTAGCTTCTCAGTAAAGCTTCCACAAAGAATAAACATGGTCTCTTTCCCCTTCCTCTGCAAGTCCAACCAAGCAGGAAATCCTGCACTGGAGTATGAAAATACAGTTCCAGTAATTTAACAAATCCTTCTTTTCCACTTCAAATTGTCTGCCATTAGCTGCTTTCTTCTTCCAAGCTCAACATACACAAGTGAAAATGCAGATTGTCTAGATGGCCTGATTGTCTCTGTGGCCTCAGAAGGACTTGTCTTTTATTTTGCACCTACTTTTAAACACTTCAGTCTCATTTTAATACTGCTCAGCTTCTGAGACTCCAGAAGCAATTTTGTATTATAAAATGCAGGTATGCTCCCCCAGAGGGATTTCTCGCCAGCTTATTCCAAAAGCCAAAGTGTTTCATGGTTTTCCTCAAGCCATAACCTGAAAACTTCTCAGCCACGTCCCCACAAATTTCAAGCCTACAACTGACATCTGTAGATTTCAGCCCCCTCTCCATCCAGGCACACAGTGCCACATCCAGCTATGATAACTAAAATACTTTTCTCAAAGTACATCAACTTTAGGTAAAAATAAATTACTCAGAATAGTAAATCTTCTGAGGACAGCTATGACTTCAGTAATTAAGCCACTAACATACATGATGCAAGTGCATGTGTAATGAAAGTTAATGCTTCTAGTGCCAGCGAGCTACACAGGCAGACAGGACTGTACTCAAATCTCCAGCAGAAACCAAATAAACCTCAGTCCCTAACCTGCAGCAGCACCACCCCATCACCGACACCTCCTTACATTTAACAATGTTCTACACTGCAGCCCCATGGAAATACTACATGTTGGGGATGAGGCCAAGACTGCCAAGTGTCCTGACTGTGGTAAAAGAAAACAACAAACAAAACACAAAAAAACCCACCTCAAAACAACAAAAAATCCCAGACAAATTAAAAAGGTGGACAGAGGAGAAAAACAACCACCAACCTACCAAGAACACATCTCGCCTTATGCAAAAGACACCACCTGTGGGCTTTAGCTAAGTTTCTCCTTCAGCCCTACACCATGCCTCCTACGGTTGCATCTCAAAAGAAGTGTCTTCAGAGCACTCACAGAAGCAGGAGGCCTATAGATGTGTATGCAGGAGACAGTAGGTTTTGTCAGTTCAGACACCCATATCTCCATTTGTTTAGAAGCTACTCTGTAGCTTGGAAATGCAGTATTCAATAGATTTCAATTACATTGTGGTGTTACCAGACCTTTAAAATTAAATAGTTAAGAACCTGCCATCAACTAAAAGTTGTGGCAAGATTTGTTTAAATAGCATTAAGCATTTTGAAGTGCAGGAAACCACACAATCTAACCTTAAAACAGTCCTTAGGGGGAAACTCTTCCTTATAGAAACTGTAGTTAAAACCCCCCAAATAGGTCTTTACCAGTAATCACTACACTGCAGTGGCATCAGATCCCTATCCTAAATGCAATGAATCTGTGGTAAAAACATTATGTAAATATTAAGGATGCATTTAATAATTGCAGCTGTTACACCCAGTGCATTGCTTAACCCCAGCCCAGTGGCAGGGAGCCAGCCCAGATCACTGTCATTCCCTTTTCATACAATAAGGGATTACTCTAATTTCTTTGCTTTAAAAAAAGCAATCAGGAAATGGAGATGTAATTTAGAAGTGCTAAAGCTTTGCACAGTTCAAGATGCTAGAGCAGTCACTCTTTGATTTTGTTCATAGAACAGCTGCAGTTATGAAATCAGCAACACTTCAGATCAGGTAAGGAACACTGAATGACATCACTAAGAGAGAAGCCCTTTTTTAATCATAGGCAGGAGAAATCAAGGCAAGGAGCAAGTCACCTCAGCACCTCTGTTGGAGAGGGAACCCTCTCAAATGTAGGGTTACCAGTCAGGCAACAGCGAAGATACTATGCCTTGTCTTCCTGACACTCCAGGATTTAGCATGAATACTTAACTCTGGCCTTCACTTACCCTCATGTATGGGTAGCTGGAAGAACAAGTTATTACTGTATTTTTTACAGTATTTCTACATTTATTTCTGCATGGGCAAACAAACAATTCTAATCTGTTTAATACGGGCTTCTGGGTGATCATGGAGTTCTCCATGGTCACAGATGAACCAGAAAGCAAGTGGAATCAGACTGCCAGATCCCAGTGAATTTCACTGAAATTTGGACTTCTAAATATCCCCCCTGGATTCTTAAAAAAACAAATATAATTCTTGAAGTGGGCTTGTTATGTATGGGTAAGACCAGCTGCCAGAACTTTTCAAACAACACATTAGACTAGATTCTTGCCACAGTCATAGAAATCAGGAAGATTTCACATCTCAACAAACGAATCTGTAACCAAAAAAGTAGTATTTCTGATGTGCTGTTCTTTGGAATTCCTATAATTAAAAAATAAACGCATTGTTGCTATCCTGTAAGAAAATACATTTCATAATGTGCAACCCGATGCACACAGGGAATTGGCAGGTGAAAGGGAAAATGCAAAAGTATGAAAATACAGTCCTTTAAATGTGACAATAAAGCTTACCATGTTAGTACAAAACTAATACACTAAAATAGATGTACAGGTGCAAAAGACTACCAGGTTGTAGAAAAAAAGGTACCAGCGTTTGTGGGGTTTTTTTTCCCCTCAAAAGGCTTAATTAAGTGTGCTGAAAAACCCAAAAATCCCACAAAATAAAACCAGAAGCAGCATTAAAACCAAACTGATAACATGCTGTCTCTAATAAAGCAATGTATGTACAAAAGAAGTGAAAGAAGCTGAATCTATCTGCTGGCATGAATTAATTTGTCTGACAGAAGTCAGGCCAAAAGTTGCAAAGAATGGGATGTTTACAACTCTCAGGCACAGCAAAACAGTGAAGGTTGCTTTCATAGGGCAGATTTTTTATACAGAAAATCTGGTTTGTTTGGAGACCTCCTTCCTCTGCTCACTGCATCTTCCCTTTCCAACTCTGCACTTCTCTGTGCTCCATGTTCCAATGGCTCATCATCTGCCAGTCTCCTACCGGGTCTCTCCTCTTGCATTTCAGAGGGATATGCAGAGAGTGAAGGTCTGTTGGTAGTTAGCCCATAGGTTAAATCTGTTTCCATTTTCGTTCTTCCCCTGATGTGAACCAGGCCATTACTAGCATTTTCCTGGGTAGCCAACGCCAAGTCTAGTCGCTGGGGAGGTTGTTCTAAGACATCGAGGTGTATTGGTTCATTCTTTTGTCTGTGTGGATGCCCATCTTGGGAGAGCAGGTATTCCCTCCTAGAATCCTCTGGCTTTTTAGGAGATATCTGGGAAGGCAGATAGGCTGACTTTAAGCCACTTGGTGATGCCTTATTGTGGCTATACAAATCTGGGCCAAAATAGATGCCTTGTGAAGGCGAAGGGCTGTGCCTGTTGGGTGCTGGAGTAGAGGGTCTGCATGCAGCATTAGAGAAGTCATAGAAGTCAGGATATTCCTGCTGATTTTCTCGAGCATCTATTTTTTGCTCTATTGCATGTTTCTTTCGAGAAGTGGGCATGTGTCTGTTCTGAATACATGAAATGTGCTGGGGTGGACCGGGCCCTACCTCTGTAACTGTCTGGCTTAGTTCTGTGTCAACCGTGAGCTCTGGTAATCTTCTGTCTTTTAAAGACATTGCTGACACACCCATTGCAATATCTGGCATCAGTTCATTTAGCAAGGGCTGAGTACACTGGAAAAGAAAAGAAATTGGACCATGAAAACAAAGCAAATGCTAAAGACAAACTGTATTTAGGTCAGTTTCTGCAATGCAAAACAATACAATCCTGATCTACCTTTGCCCAGCTCAACCTCAGTCTGCCAGTTTCCTACAACGTTGAAAGAACATGCATATCCTCCAGCCTTTACCTTTCTACTAACTTAAAACAGCTTCTTTACTTCATGAAACTGCTGTGCCACAATAATAGCTTCTTAAACAGATCTTGTCTAGCGTATGAGTAAATGGCAACACGCTGTTAAACTCTCCAAAGGTAAGCCTCTTTTAAGGCACTTGCAATTATCAAACTGAAGACAATACTCAGTGCAGAACTTGAGACAAGCATTCCAGACAGAAAAGTTACAATTTCTACTTGTATTTATAACTTCTGATGAAAACAAGTTTAGCAATCATTGATTACTGGTAAGTCACAAATTGCATAAAAACCAATACAGAACAAAGATATTGCCCATATTAAGTCTTTGCTTCTCCCTGCATTTTTTTATAGAAACATTCCAGCAGAAATATTTCTGATGTGAGAACGGTCACTAGATAATTTCCTTCGTGAAGTCAGCGTCGACCACATGCGACAAAACTCACTCTTGAATAAACATTAATTTGACATGAAATTTAACCTAAAATATAACAAGGAGTGCAATAGTTAGGAAAATTGGTAAGTTTAAAAAAAAAAAAAAAAATCTATGATTTCATTCAGAACTCCAAATTAAATCTGCATCTAAAGAGCAGGGTTTTAGTATGACATAACTGTGCACTCGAAGTTTTTGCACTGCAGAAAAAAATTACCAAATTTGTTATTTAGCATTTAATGTACTTCACAAAGCTATGTCTTTGTCCAGTATATTCTAGTGCATCGTTTTCATTGCCTAATATTGTAGTTCAGCAGCTATGATTGTCTTTAAATGCTGTTACTATCCCCTTTGTATTTATAAGTACTGATTTCTGCTTGCCTACTCATTTTGATATCTTTTGCACATTCTCCACCATCTCCCTTCATACACATCTCTCTACTTCAGGACTGCTTACCAAACTGCCAAAACAGCTCATGATTTTTAGCATCGGTCTGCTACTGAAGCTGCCTATACTTTGTTTCAATGTAGGGCAACATGTATTTGTCCCTCCAAAATGCTCCTACCCATGGAGCATTCTTTCTCCCAGGCATTAGTGCATGCCTTTGGGATGCAGAATGCTGACAGACAGTTTGGTAGAAAACTCTCCTCATAACTAACAAATACACTCTTTTATTTAACAAAGCCAAGTTATTTAATCATAAGAATTCTCTCCAGCTCCCCTCTATAAGCTACTTTAAGTGGCCAGAGATAGGCAGGAGAAATCATAATACTTACTACTTGCTTCTCAGCTGCCATCACTGCTGCTGCTGCCGCTACTGTTTGTCTCCCCAGACCTGTAGTGTTAGTGCAATCAGGAGGTGCTGCTTTAACACTGGGCACATAGACAGGTGGTGCAGCTTTGGGAGCAGTTCGGGAGTGGAATAGTGAGTGGTTACATGGGTAGGAAAAGGAACGGGAGGGATGTTGACTTGGCACCCTTTGTTTCCAGCCTGCTTTGAACTGGTTGTGAATAGGAGTTGCTGGTGGATGGTATGGAGGTGGAGGAGGGGGCAACGGTGGATGGAAGGCCACAAAAGAGTCCAGTTCTGTAAACATGGTTTCTGCAGTGGGAGTGCTGTTAACACGACATCGTCCAGACTGTCTCATGGTCAGGAGTGGGCTTTCATCCCCAAATCGCTCATCCGGAAAGAATTTGTGAGGATTCTGCAAAGGATAAAAGCCAGGTGTAGCAAAGAAAAGTAGGAAATCATCCATAAAAATCTCCTAAGCTAGCATGCACTGGAACTAGAAATCTGCTAGTGCTGTAACAGACTAGTTGAGTCACTGTACTGGGTTCAGCAATAGCCACCTAAAACAGCTGCCTGTGCTTAAAACCTCAACAGCCACTTTAAAGCTTCAACACTTGAGGTGATCACAGCTACTGTGGCAAATTTGTGTTGTTCTCTCCTTAAAAGAACGTAACAAGAAATATCAGATTCACTGTATAAGTTGACCAAAACTGCATTTGCTTTAACAGTGGCAAACAGAAGTGGAATTTCCAGTTTCCCAGTCCTGCTGTGTACTATGCCAACCTACTGTATTAGCTACTACTTCTCTCCCGTTCAAGAGCAAACCATAACCTACATGGCCTAGTTATGATTTGACTAATTGTCATCAGCTGCCTCTGAGTAATTTTTTTTTAGTCCACAAAATCTGTGGTATTAAGAGAGCCCTGAATAGTAACAATAATTGAGAAAAATGTTTTTATGTTGCACTTGCACATTTATAAAAATCACACCTATCGAATGCATCACAGTCTCACCCTGATTTGCATTTGAACAATTCTAAAGCTCCACAGATATTTCAAAGCATTTTTGCATCTGCACATGTGGAGTAGTTATCTTATTGCAGATCACACAGTCATGTCAGTTTATAAGCACAACAGAATCTAAGCATTTGTGGTCTTAAACAGGAACTTCTCATACCTGCAGAAGTTCAGCAGCAGCATCAGAAAGTCCAAACTCTCGCAGCACACGAATCTGAATCTCATAACTGACTGTGGCACCTTCTCCACAATTAAGAGCATACGCTCTTTGTACCTGCTCAGTGTGACGCAGCTCCTGCAGCCGTCTGATCATCTCTTTTACAATGAGAAGATTGGGGACTGCAGACAAATAGAGAACAAAATGGGCAAGAAATGAGATTACTTTCTGAACTGAGAGAACTAAGTCTGATTGCAATGGTTAGATTTAATTCTGAAAAAAAAATAGCATCAAGCTGGCTTGGCTTTATCTTTTTTCAGGAAGCACTCTGACAAGAACAATTCAAGTTACATGCATGTGTTCCTTGGAGCATCATCAAGCCACATGTGATTACACACATCACTGAGATGGTGAACATATATACCATTTGTCCACCTTCTGCTAGAATGAGCCACAATACAGCCACCTTTATAAACCCTTTATGATACAGGCATTTCACAATTTGAAGTGGGGGCAGGATGTAGTAACTGAATGTTCCTCCATGTTCTACAGGCAAAGAATTCATAGGTTTGGGGTTTTTTGCATACATTTCACACTTCCATTGGAATTCTGTAAGCACAAGATCATAATACCAGGATGTAACTGCAGAAAGAACGTTCAAAAAAAAAGTGACACAAACTGCAAGCCAACATAAACCTGTTAAAATTATCTTGGTTTATTACTTCCAAAAAGGAAATGACTTATAATTTTGGGTATTTATCCTGTTGAAAAACTTCCTCCTGCTACTTCTTGCTGCTGGCTGGTGATGAACTATATTTCTTGATGGTCTTTTTGTCCTCATGAAAACATGTATATTGTATGAGAAGACAAATCCAGATCTCTGAATACACAAGTCCTGCCATATGACCCTTCACCAGCTTTACAAGCACTTCATGTTACCATGACCAGATGTCCATTACAAAAGCTTATCAAAATTAAGTGGACCAGTCAGCAAGAACAGTGCGAGAAGACACTTGCATTACAGATAAGGAAAACCCAACAACTGGTTCAAATTTCACAAAGTTTACATTGGTACGTGAAGGATAAGTGCAGAAAGTGCAAAATATGAATGAATTCCTGTACTAGAGTGGAAAAAAAAAATTACAATCTATAAATATTCTGTTCAGTCTACAAGGCTTGTAAATATGTCCTCCACACACTTCAAGTGTTCTTAAAAATCCTAGTTTAGCAGCCAGATATTTAGCAACAACTAGCATCTTGCCACACTGAATAAAAGAGCATTATAGAAGTCTAAAGCAGTTTTCCAAACTGGTAGGCATAAAAATGATCTAAGTTTTTAATCTTTTTCTAAGATTTCTTCTCGAACCCAGGTTTGCTTCTGTTTTCTTATTATTCATGTGAAACACATGAAAAAGACTACACGTATTAAAAAACAGAATTCTCTCAAGTCAGTTGCAGGACTTCTAAATTTGAACTGAAATTGAAAATACCTAAGGAAGCCACATTACCTGCAGAACTTTGCCACAAAGCAGAACAATTTCAGCAGAGACCGAGCTCATAGTTTTACAGTAGTGTTGCAAGAAGAGCACTAAGACATGCTGCCAACTGCATTTATGCAAATACAGTCCATGGACAGTGGATACAAGGAAGACAAATAGATGGAGAACACCTAATCTGTAAAGAATACATTGTGCTAAGAGCCTGGCCTAAGGCACAGAGGTGACGTTGCCTGCCTCTGCCTCTCAGTTTCTGTGCTCTATGCTCTGGGATGGATTCCTATAAAAGTTAGTTTTGGTATTTGCCTGGATCTCCTCAAATTAATTGGACTCCATCCATCCTTCCTAGCACGAGGCACTCAAAACCCATTCAATTCTTTTGCTTAATTACAGAACTACACAAGGCAGGCAGTTACCAGGACACAATACCTGTTCTCCAACTACTGGCCACATTCAGAGCTCAAATCCATGCTCAAATCAAAGGGCTGCCAGTAATTCCTAGACACTAAACTGTACAGAATCAAGCTGTAGTGGTGTTTCAGTTTGGTCAAGATGTCTCACCCTTGCCAACAGTTGGCTTGACTGCAAAACTAAAGTGGAATGAGTAAACCCAAGTGTGCTTTGAGTACCTAATTCCAGTATTTTTCTGGCAAACTGAGTTAAGCTGACTGCCCCACAAGTTAAAAACCCAAGAGGAAGGGAGCATAAAAGAAATCAGTATTTTGCTACTTTCCAGCCTTCTGGATCTTACTCATCTTGGACAACCAGTTGTAGAAAATTTGAACCACTCAGAGAACAGATAGCCAAATCTAGCAAGTGTTCTACAACAACCAGCCCAAGGTTTTTCAAATTGCTCAGCTGAAAAAGGTTAAAATATTACCCCTTCGGTGGCTTATTTTCCAGCTACTTACTACACCATCCAAAAATAGTTAATATCTTCAGAGCAGACCAAAGCAAAGGGGACTACTGCTGGGTGGGAAAAAACCCAACTGGTGCAGTAGTACTCTCCACAGAAATCATAACATCTAATAATTTGCATTCACTGTCCTCAGCCCCAAGCCCCCATCCACTCACATGAGAGCTATTACCATTTCAAAGTGATCTAGCAGCCTTACCTGGGATCTCATTGGCTATAACTGAAGGAGGACTGGACTGGTTAGTGCTAACTTGCTGGTGGGTAATCACATGACAGCACTGCGGCACTGCGTTGTTTACCATGTACAGGGTGTCGGGCACATTGGACATTCGGACCATCCGCAATCGAACGAGATCGGTTTGTTCCACCATCATCTCATCCAGCACGGACTGCAACGACAGCCACGACAACCCTCATGAAGGCACTGCACACACGTACCCAGGAAGACCTGCTGCAAACACGGTCCCAAGGGCACAAGCCTATCGATGTCTAAATGATAACTTTTCTAGTACCAAACAGTGTCTTTTGCACAGCATTTTCTACTCCATTTTCCAGTCATGATCAGAGACAAGTTTCAGAGCTAAGAACGAGCAGGTGAATAAAGTTGGGGAAAGTTGCTTTGCTTATTTTGTAATTGTCAAAGAATTAACCTTTTCAAGGCCAGATCCTCTGAACTTTGTCTCAGACAATTACTGCCTGTAAGTCTCAACTCTGAGTCTCAACTCTGCACCACTGAGTCTGAAAGTTAAATGCACTTCCCTCTGACGTCTTACAGAATAGAAAAAGATTTATATAGACCCTTTTAAGATTCACATTGAATGTTAAATACCTTTATTAAAAAAAAAAAATAGGAGGCTAACAGAAAAGTGAAAAAAATCCCTAAATCAGAAATCACTTGTCCACAACTTTTGCATTTCACAGTTATTAAACTATGAATAGGAGGCATATAGTTACTAGGTAATGAGAGTCCACCCTCTAAGGTTAAACAGCTAATACTGCTTTTTAAAAATATTAACAGCATAATGTGAAACTAAGAAACAAGAGAGATTCCTGATGAGGGTGGGCATTCTACATGTATAATTACTACTAAAGCACTCCCATGCCGTATACTTACGGCTGAAAGAGTCAAAGCTTTTATCATGTGATCTTTAACACATTTTTTGTTAGTTTTAAGAATTCAGCATACAAAGACAAAAATTTAGCTGGCTAGTCTTCCTAGGTGCCTTAGTGACACCTGGTGCTCTCCAAATTTGTGCCCAAAATGCAAAGTAGTTTCATTTCTCCTCTCCCCTCAAAAAGGAAGTCAACAACTCATATACTTAAGAAATTTTTTTTTTTTTTTTTTTTTTTTTAAAGGCACAGGGCAAAACCCCTGAATTCACCAGAGTTGTGGTCAGAGTCTGGAAGTGCCATAGATGAGCACGGCTTCACCTAATCCTTTTCTTCTGCAGTCACCTGCACTGCTGGGACACATGAGCTTCTGGCTGAAGTCAGAGATGTTTTAAGCAGTGGTATTAGTTAGCAATCTACAGGGTTCCCATTCTATCAAACAGAATATGGCATCTTTCTGCCCCAGACAGAGCCATCCCTGTTCTGTCACCAAATATCACCAAACATGCTACACATTCTTCAGTTTGATATCATGCAAGATATTAAATAGAGGAGCTATTGCCTGAACAGGTCATGAAGGCTTTCAGTCAAATTGGACAGAAGTTATTTATTCCTTTTGCAAAGGATCAAAAGAAATTTGGATATGTCCTGACTGAAACAAGGAGATGAAATATCAGAGTCCTCTGTGGAGTAGTTCTCTACACAGCTCTGGTGGGAGCTGGGGAGCCTGAAAGACCTGGCACCAAAGTTGCTGACTAGCTGCAAATTGGGACTCTCAGGCTCTCACCTTGCCATCCGCCTGCCAGGAGGGCTGCCGAGGAGCTGGGCCGGCAAACTGGCTGGAAACCAGGGAGGTTTCCCTCAGAACGCTGCTTTGTTTCCGGTGGAATTTCATCAAGATCTGTCTCGCAAACATTTCAATTTTGACAAAAAAAAGTTTTGTTGAAAATTTTTCTGACCAGTTCTAGAGACTTGAGCCTGATGATCAATCTTGTAAGTCTTGTTAAATTGAAAACATTAGTATTTTAGGCCAGTACATGCAAAGAGACAAAACGATACCAAAACCTTTCCGTGTTATCAGAACCCCCTGATAACTCCAATTTGACAGTAGTTATGCTGTTAATGATTATTACCTTGGCCTCCTCCACATATGGTGAGAACAGTCTCGGACGCACGTATATTCCAGCATTTTTTTGCCTCAGCCAGGCATTTGACTTTCCACCTTCTGACGTTGGTAGCATGTCTGAAGGAGGAGTACTTATCAGGCCTCTCTTCATCTTTAAGAATCAAGAAAGAGTTTTATGGGTTTTTAAAAAACATAAATATTGGGAAAACTTGTAAGAAATGCATTTCTTACATTGAATCCTTGTATTACAAATTTTTCTTTAGCCTTCTGATAGATTAACAAAGAACAGAAAATTTAACCAGAAAACTAAAGAATTACACATGTATTACTGACATTTTAGGAGCTAATCCTTAAGTATTGAAAAATAACAACTGAAAATATTCTAGAATCTGAAGCAGAAAGAACCCAGAGACAGTGTTTAAATAAGACTAATGACTTACTGCATCACTCAGAACTTCACTGTTCATGGGTAAGATGTGCTCAATGCGGACAAAAGGTAAAAGGGGAGACAGGATCTCCCTCAGCTCTTCAATATCAAGATCTCTCCTCTTCACACCTCTTTTGTTCACACTGTGAGCAGTACCACTGAGTAAATTGGGCTCTGGAATGGAACAAGAAATACCAAGTTTACTTCAAAAAGCTTAAGGAGGAAAGCAAAAATTATAGGGCTTACAGGAAGTTACTGAAAAGGAAAGAAAAATCTAATCTTAAATCAACAGTGCTTATGTGTTGCGGACAAAACTATGTCATGCCTTAAAATGTGATACGAAGCATCTATAGAGACAAGTTTAGCTTATACAAGCCATTGAAAGATGTACAAATGACTTGTTTCAAAGTGTAAGCCAGGGAGAAAATACAAAAGCAGTGTTTGGGGTAAATGCTTAAAAAGCTCTACCAAGAACTGCTATGAAAACATCTGTACCTCCCAGCTACAGGTCTCCCACAGAGTCTCTCCTGTAGCAGCTTTGCCTTTCCCCAGCACCAGTTTTCAGAGACCTGTTTTCCTACAAATTAAGGCCTGAAGAATCCACTGGGATACACTATTCTAGGCTCTATATGTAACCCACCTCAGTAAATACTGTCACTGTATCACCGAATGGCAGGTTGGAAGGGACCTCTGGCAAGCATCTTGTCCAACCACCTGCTAGCACAGGTACATCTAGATCAGGTTGCATAGGAAACTGGAACTCACCCAGGCAGGTTTTGCAAGTCTCCAGAAAAGGAGACTCCACGACCTCCTTAGGCAGCCTGTTACAGTGTTTCTAACTCCTTCAGTTGAAACCAAGACATGACAAAGCAGTTGTATCGCAAGCAGGAACAGCAGATTTAAAAAATGTGGCCAGCCCTCCAAAGACAGCAGCCACACCAGCACTGCTGTTTTCAAACAGGCAGGTTTACTCTTTTCTGTTCCTCTCATTGTACTATCTGATAGTGTGCTAGTTTGAGGCTAATTAGAATATTTTAATAGAGAAAATTGTATCACAGGCTGAGAAAAGGAAACAATGGTGATGTCTACTTCACTCATAGGCTTGCTGAGATGTTTAAGAAAGAAATACAAAACAAAGATAAGCCCCTTGGGCAGTCTCTCGGGCACAGCGTCTCGGGCTGTCTAGCAGCTTCTGCCTTTTCTCCTTTCTGTCGAGTAACCTCACTAACCACTTTCCCCTGGCCGATCCTCCAAACTCACCTTGTGTGTAAGGCAAAACCTGGGGTAAGGTGTAGGGGTGGGGAGAAGGTGGAAGGGTGGTTGGGAGCCCCTCCTGGGCACTCTGATTTCTGGGAGGGGTGTTGTGTTTCTGTATTACTTTTAACTTGTATATTTCTGTAAATATTCCTGTATATAGTGTATGTATCTGCCTGTATATTGTGCTACGCTGTACACAGAGCTTCATCTCTTAACTTCCAGCCAGCTGAGTCTAGTCTGGGTGATTTTACAAAGAGTGGGGGGGCAGGGAACTCCCAAACCATCACATTTATTTTTTTGGCACCCAACGTGGGGCTAATTAGATTTGATTTATTGCTAGTTCAGTCTGGAAGTTAGGATGAAGTTATTTCACGTATTTTGGGGGGTGGCCTGGCCAGCATTCCTCATTTGGGTGTACCGTCTGATTCCTGGGAAGATTGGTTCCTTTCTGATTGATTTAATGTGGATAAACCTTAAAAGAGTGTTTCGGAATTATGGAGAGTATCTCAGATCATCATCACAGATTGACACTGCTTGGTAGGGATGACCTATAAGCTACTTGCATTTATTACTTGGCAAATATATATTTAACCTACTTCCAACATACAATATGGGAGATTACCCTTGAAGTTACCACTACAGTGATAATATGCATCCTGTAACTGCTCTGGGCAGCCTGTGCCACTGTGTGATCATCATCAGTTTCTTCTGTTTAAACAGAATTTACTGCATTTCAGTTAATGTCTCATTGCCTCTCATCCTGTTCTGGATGACAAGAGAAGAATGTGGCTCTATTTTCTTTGCTTCCTGACATTAAATATTTATAAACTTTTGCCAAGATCTCCCCTAAGCCTTTTCTTCTTGAGGCTACACAATCTCAGCTCCTTCAGAATGCCAGTGTTCTCATGTTTTAGAGAACAAAAGCTTTAAGACCAAAACAAGGGGTGGGGAGGCACATCTATTGACTGTACTATGAACAAATTAGTTTAAATTTCTTAAAGTTACAGATTACCCACAAAAAACAATTTCCACACATTTTGTATTATTTGGTTTAACCCTGTGTGGTTTAAGGATCCTTACCTCGATCTGCTATTCTCTTCATCAACTGGTGTTCTCCCCATTTAATCAGATATTTAAGAATATCTTGTTCACTTGCCTGGTAGAAAGACAAAGTCAGCAATCGTTGTATACTTAACGATTTCTAGATTCGTGTCACTTAGTAAATGCCTATGAAGGAAAAAAATTGTCTAGCATGGAAGACTTACAGGTATTACATTTGAATGACTGAAGTTAATTAAAAGGGACAGGCCTATTCTAACACTGGCTGTTTGGATCTCTTTAATATTACAAATTCTGCATTTGTACTGCCTGGAAAGCTATGAAAATAATGAAACCAATTAAATTACAGTATAAGTGCAGATTTTCAGTAACATTAAAAACAAAACTTTGTTTTGTTTGTATATGTATACACACATCCTGATCACTCAACATTTTTTGAGGAAAAAAAACTGTGTACTGAAAAATTATGTATGTAGTTTCTTAACAGCTAGGGTAGGAAATCTAGTCATGACACACATCATTGTGGAAAAAAAAAATTAAAAAATCAAGAACCAGCTGTATTCTGCATGCAGGTTACCTGTAAATAGTCAGACTGAATAGCTGTGAGCAGGTGGTCCTTGCTGAGTTCATAGAAGACATCTGAAGTCATGACCTGGGTAAACTCCTCACAGAGGAAATGTAGCGCTTGACGATGTACCCACTTGGAACCATATGGCTGAGAGCTCCACTTCAGAATGGCAATTAAGGTGTCTAGCGAGATGCTCTCTGCAATAATATCTTCGCAGCCTAGGAGGCAAAGGCAAAAGTCAAGGATGTTGTTACAGAGGTACTTTGGTCCTGAAGGGATAATACATATAGCTAAATCTGTAATATAAAGAGTTATGATTCTCAGTGAGAGTAAAACCAGAAGAGCCCTACAGAAAAAAAGTTGCAAACACAGTTAAGTTCTGACTAGAAATATAATTTTACTTGTGGTTTAGGATTCTAACATTTACTTGTTAAAGGGACATGAAACATGTAGGCTCATACGCCTGGCTGAACAACTGGAAAACTAGTTCGGCCCTGTGGGAACCTCCTTTGGTTAATATACATGATCTGACTGTTCAACACATTTTAAAGTTGCAGATCTTAGTAGGATTCACTACTGTTTCCATCAGATTAATAGAAGCTGATAAATGGTACCAGAGGTTTCATCACTTTATACACAGATCCTCCCAAGACAGAAGAGAAGCACCAAAAGCTGTGATATATTGTCAGTATTCAGTCACTCAACACAGAATGAGGGCAGCAAAGCATCATTTTCTGATTGACAAAGGCAGCAACAAGCAGTGATTGGTTGCTCTACACTGCCACTATGCCACTCTAGGTCTTCTATCAAGCAAGGCACAGCATACCAGGAGAGAGAGCACTTCCTGTGATAGAAAAGCAGAAAGCAAAGCCTCCAAGAGGCAGGTATTCTGACTTGTGGTGAGTCTGCTGGAGTTTTTCCCTTCTCACTGCTGCATTTACTCTTTCACAGTGTACGTATCTTCTGAAGAAGAGACATCTCCTGAAAGGAGATGTAGCAGATTTGGAAGAAATTAGGGGAAAGGTATTGAGGAAGGGATGAAAACATGGGTACTTAAAGTTACGGAGTTAAGACAGAAGGTAACGCAACATTGATGATTTGAAGGCTCCAACAGCACTTTACTGGTTTCACTTGTACATCTGGTTTACATATAGAGAGAATACTATTTCTATTTGTACTATGAAGACAGCAATTTAAAGGCAAAAAAACACCAAACCAATCTTATTCCAGAATTACACATTCCACTCTTAAGCCACTACAGCCACAAAATTACAGCTGTTTATGCCCATGAGAGGTCCCTGGACAGCTTACAGCAGCATGCTTACACTGCAATTATTTTACTTCTATATGTCATCATTTTTATCTGAAAACTCTTATTTGACAGAACTGTCTCTCATTACTGAACTCTTGGATTAAGCTGAGTAAGACAGTGTTTGATATGGTAATCTTAGCATTTTTTAAGACAAAAATCAAATTGGATCTCCTGATGCTACGTATTTTTTGAATGAGTTGCACACACAAGACTAGCAGCAATTCAAAGAAAATCTTACTTTTCTGCATAGGCCAGCGCACAATATAAACGCTGACTCCATTTCTGTTGCAACTAATAATGTGAAGGTTAACTTAAGGAATAAGTAGTAACAAGTGAACACGCTACTTCAAGTAGAAGGTTAGAGGAGCAAAGTCAGTGAAAATGGAAACTTAAACAGCAAGGCAAGGAAGGCAACAACACTTTAAACATGAGATTATAAATATACTTGTCCTATTAAATACACATATTTCTAGTCAACACTATAAAAAGCTAGCATATCGATTACAATAAAAATATTCCACCATTACAATTTTCTAAACAAGCATACAAAAAACCCCACAGTGAATATAACACACAGCCAATGCTCAGTGAGAACCTCTGCAGCAAATTCCAGGAATCTCTGAATTTATGCACAGTTTAGGAAGTAATTCTGATTTATTTTCTAAAGAAATTTCTGAAAATAATGCCTGTGTCCCCCCACAGTTCATACTTCAACTGTCCTCAATAAGCACTTAGGTGATTTTATTTTCACATGCCCTTTCACCTGAGGAAAAGACAGACCACAGATCAATGCAGCCACTGATGGAAGGTCTATCAAAAGCACACATATTTCTGAATAATGTGTTAAAGGCAGCATTATTCTATTCATCCCAAATCACTCTCCATTTGCTTTTGACAAAAGGGCAAGTGTTGAGTCGTGTTTCAACGCACCTGATTTGTCCTTGACTATTACTGAAGTTATATGCACTTTTCAGAGCTACCTATTACCACTAGGTTACCCAGATGCCTTATCCTAGATATTAACCTCTAACACATGTGGTAAGGACATGTCTGACATGCACAACAAACACACAGATTGGCTGGTGGCACTTGGAAAAATCAGCCTGATCGTCACCAGTACAGATGAGAGCAGAGAATAACTGCTCCCGAGATACACTCCTTAGGTTTTGGTACAGGTTAGAGAAAACTGCCCACTCTAGACATGGGAATTTTCCCGAACCCTGAAGGATAAACTTTACTCCAAAGTCTTGAAAAATTCTGGTCAAGAATTTGGAAAGCTGTATTTAAAAACAAATAAGTAAGCAAGCAAGTCTACCTTAAAAGAAAGGTCAAAATATTTCAGCATATGTCAGAAGTACAAGTAAATGAAGTATGAGTGTTTCTACTTCAGGATCCATTTCTACTTACAATTTCTCTTAGATTTTTCCTTACACAGTTAATAGCTGCTATTGTATTTAGCTTTGCTGTGTGGGTCCCTCTTCCCTTTTGCAGCTCAAAAAAAGATGTTAAGTTAGCAGCAAATCTGACATACTGAAGGAAAGCCAAGAATGACTACTTGCGGTATTCTTAAGAGAATTTTGCTTCCCTGAGTAAGAAACACAGTTGTTTGAAACAATTCTTTACGATCATCTGTTATGTTACACTAAGCCTTGTCCTGCTAAACCCTAAAACATCTTTATGCAATCACTCTATTTGTGTGCAAGCTGATAGCAAATAATTACTCCTCCTGAAGCCTGAAGATTACATCTAAGGCCTGCTCCATTGTAAAGCCAGTGTGCAAGTCCACTCACTGAAATCAGTCACTGTGAAACTCAAACTGTAAGAACACAGACATCTTACAGTGAATGCCACATATTTAATCTGACATTTATTTTGGAAACAGTAAGGATACCTGCACCCTGCAAAGACAGAAAACTACAGCTCTGTGAGAAATGTAGTTCCCAAGATCTGAGCAACACTGATTTATAGAAACAGGGCATCAGCTCAGTGCCAATTCTTCTGTTAAGTCCAGTTATTGCACAACTACCAATAATATGATGCTGTCAGGTGAAAAGTTCATTTATGATGCTTGGAAAATTAAACAGTCCTTTTCCCAAGTAATTTCACCAATGTGTCAGGACTGTGAGATTATTAAAAGTATTTCTTTTGAAGTAAGAATAAGGTAATCATTGGAAGTGTTTTCTGAACATCCAAATAAATCGGGGCAATCCAGTTTTAGCTATGGAAGGATTCCAATTTCTCTTCTTCCTTGGTAGAAGGGGTTTTTTTTTTGCTTTAAGTGTCACATGGAAATAAAACAACCAAACAAAAATCCCAACAACACCCAAAACCCAAACCAACCCAGTCATCTAACAGCCACAATACTATTCCCCTGTAAGCATGTTTCTGCTGTAAGTGCTAGTTAATAGTATTCAGGCACAAATAGCCCTTCCAAGCTCTATCTGCAGTATCCTTAAGTGCTCTACTGCAAACTTCTGTGACCATTAGTATCTTTCAGAGATGCACCTTGAATTCTAAAGAAAGGAAAGATGGCTACCACATTTTGAACAAGTTAAGCTAATCCACGTACTCCTTTTGCTGGATACCAGTAAGTCCTACTTACAAACAAGTCCTTTCCTTTTCCCCAGTTCTCTCTCAAACACAGTTCCACAGTCCTTCCAAAGAGACATAGCTTGCACTCATGCTTAGCATGCTAGCTAGTAGCTTGGGATCATATCAAGAGAGTTGACAGAGCTACTAAAAGAGAACTCAAGTGCCTTTAACTGTCAGCAAAAGTGAAATTAAGCAAAGTTTTTAACACAAAACTGTTAGTTAGACTTAACTCATTTTGTTGTGGAAATCTTTCCCCTAAACTTAATGCAAACCAGAGTCAAGAAAAAAAACAAAACTAGAATTAGTTAAGAATTCATCTTGACACTGAACTGCAGTCTTGAAGCTATTCAATGCTTTAAAGTTTGTTGCATTAGAAGAACTCATGCTGGCAATCAGGAACGAAATGTTTTGAATTTGCTGGCACGTAGAGAACAGTCAAGAGGCGTGAGCTGTAGCTAGTCTGCACTGTGACATGTTTGGAAGTTTCAGAGTCATCTTGCTCTAACCAAGCTTCTGACAGGAAAAGAAAAAAGGAAGACACTTGTTCAGCCTCTTTCTCGCATCTTACGGACCAAAAGCTGCAAATGTGCCCTGTACTTGCTAAGGATTCTTTGGAACGCAGCCCACACTCAGACTGTGGGAGTCATCATGGAAGCCAACTCCCTTGTATAGAGATATTAAACCAGATTGTTGCCTTCTTATGCTCCACACCTCTTGTTCTGTCACACTGGTGCTTGAGTGGCCACTCAATGAAGCACTCAACTAATTTTGGTCAGTCTTGGCTTTCAGCAATATTAGATGTTCAACAGCACAAACCCTACTAACATCATAGGGAACAGAAATGAGGAGGCAGAGTACCAGTACCACTGTTGACCATTGAACAATATGTGTCAGATTCAAATGACCTCATACAACTTGAGAGACATGGCAATGGGGATTTAGGATCTACTCAGCAGTAAGCAAAATGTAACTACTAAAACAGTAAGAGCAAGTCAGAAGACTTACATAGTACAAACAGGAAACGGTACTTTTTTTTTTTAAACCGGCTGTCCCATAAGCAGCAATTGCACTGAGCTCTACTTTCCTGGTACTGCTTTGTGAGCAAGGGATCTTGTTCACTATTCATCTTCTGGATCCAGGCTGACTTTCCCAGTTTGATAACATTTATTGCCTCCTGTCAGCACCATATTCTCTGTCTTAAAGGAATGCTACAGGTTACTTGCAACTTGAAGTTTTAGCATTTATCTTTTCCATCTCCTCCCCAAATTGTTTTGTTGGTTTATTTGTTCTTTTTGCTTGTTTTTGCATTTACTGTTGGTTGGGGTGTTTGTTTTTTAATCTTTAAAAGATTAAGCTAATAGTCAACTGATGTCAATCCTGTAACTTTCAAATACTTTATTTTCCACATTTTAGATCTCTAAAATGTTTTGTTTATGTGAAGGTGCAAAACTGTATGAATATTTTCCACAACAGAAAACAAGACCGAAGTAGCACTGAAGAAAGGCTCAATGGGCATTAGTGGTCAAACACTGCTGAAGTCTATTGTTAAGCTGAGTACCTCTTTTGAGCTATCTGTAATCCTTCTATTGACTTGTCTAAGCACAAGAATTTAGAACATTCATGTACTCCCATCTTTGAACAGCTGAATTCAAAGTACAGCTGCCATAGTACTGTTTTTAAGTAGATAGTATCATTGCTTGCTTTATAAAATCATTAGCTTTGTATCTGAATAGCACTTCAATTGTTCTAACAAAGAGTATGATCTGAAGGTTGGGTCAGGCAGCACTCTGTATTGTGCTAACCACCGTTCCACAGTAAAAATTCCAAGTTACATCGAACGCAATATAATGTATTATACAGCCATATGAAACATTACATTAGGGGGCAGATGAGAACAACACAATATCTATTTTTAATAATATGGCAGTTATAAAGCTGGCAAACATTTAAAGATATTAAAACTGGATTTCTTTAAGTTAGCCAGAAAAGCAAGATAACTGTTGTGTTTAAAGCATTTGATGCTTGTGACAGAAGGTCCTTAATGTTTTCTCTCCCAAATAACAAATTTATTCTTCTGGTCCTGCCACATGTAAAAATGCACAAGGAAGACTGAAATCTGCGTTTACATCTTTGGTTTCTTGCAGTTGATAATGGCCCATGACTGAGGTTCAGCATTCCTTAGGAAGCACATTCAGCAGCAGAGGTAGGCAGCTTAACTGACACAACTCAAACCAAAAACAATTGCAGGTCAGAAACAAAAAGCTGTCAACTCAAGCATAAGGAACCAGAGGAAAGAATTTAATACAGCAACAATAAAGGGCTGAGGAAGAGCTGATGTTTGGAAGGATCACCATCAGCCACCTCTGTTTAGTATTTAAGTGGTATACTTGCTAGAACACAGATGTCTGACAGAAAAAACCCTGAACAGTGACAAGTTGTTTGTCTGCCAACTATGACACTGCAAACAAATCTTATGTGCCCAGTTACACAACTCAAATTCTTCATCCTCGCATATAACCCTGGAACCCAACTACTCTAAGGAAGATCCTTTCAGTTTCCTGCTTTCTCCAGTCCTCGTCTTCATAATATAAAATCTAATCAATAATTCTGGGCATGAGTATAAATGAATTATTGTAAGGATATGATATGTCAGATTTATGTTAAAATTCACTTAATCTTACCCATTTATATTGAAGTTCTTTTGAATATTCCTACTGCACTGATACACAACTGACATACTTGCTCTAATCTTCCCACAATACATTTTTGTGTATTTAATACTGCTGCTGTGGGCTTCCTGGCATTTCAGTCCTGCTGAGATCAAGGGTACTTTGATCTAGAGTACCTTTTGCCTGACATCAAAAGGCTGCGCTACTGAGTATGGCTTTAAAATAAAGTTTCTTCAATTTTATTCTTGTCAAAGGTAAAGTAAACACCTAAAATAAGAGCCAAAAGTCTAAAACTTTTATTTTTTGTCAATTTAATTTTAGAAAACTTTTTGGAATCAGCAGACGGAAAGATTCCCAGGCAAAACTACTTCATAGGGTACTGGTACCAAAAAGCCTTTAACAGAAAAACATACTGTACCACCACTGTTCATGACAGTAAGCAACAGGGTCAAGATGTAAAAGGTGATTCACCTATTTAATGTAATTAGCTAATAAAATTAACATGCCTGATGTCAAACTTCTCTGCAACAGCACTAGATGTTGGAGTGCAGTAAGACTGAAAGGGGGCATTATTTTAGCAACGCGCGAACATGTGAGGGAACTCATTTGGTCTTAACGTTGTGTTAAGATCCCCCACACTTTGTAAAGTCACCTTGTGCTACAGAAGAGGAAAGGACAAGTGATTTTAAATCTCCTATTTCTGAGTCACTGTGTTAAAACAGTTGCACCAGGACAGAGAGTAGCATGACAGCAGGAAGACACAAAAGCAGAGGCAGAGTCCAGAAATGAAGAAGCAGAGCACAGAAACGTTCCACTAAGGGATATGCTTGAACCTCCCAGACAGGGCTCTAATTCTCGCAGCCTCTGTGAGAGCAGTGAAGAGGCTCCCTTTCTGACAGTTAACCAATACTGCCGTATCCCAACAGCAGTTTCAGTCTTGTTAGATACAAATGGGTTTCAGTACAGTCTTCTCTATAGATTAGATATGCCTGCTGACATCAATTTGTTTCATACAAAGATTCAATTCAGTTTCCTTGAGAAGGTAAGTAAGAATCATCAGCCAAAACAAATCAAGCTGAAGGCAAATTCTAAATAATGCTATCTTGCTTTACTTGGACAGTAAAGATTCATAGCACATACTCAATACTATCACTGACTTCATCATAAGGAAACCATCTGTTAAAATACAACAGTCAGAAAAAGAAGTATCACTGTGTTAGCAATGGGAAGATTTCCATGGAAAGAATCAAAGCTGAATCATTACTGAAATTCAAGAAAAATTACATCTGGATACTTTGATTTGTCTTTGGGGACCTTTCAAACTAAAATCTGTTCATAAAAACAGCTGATCAGGTGCTTTAAAATACATCAATTTCACTTGACACTCAGTTACAAATATTTTTTTTACTCAGTGTTTGGTTGGATGAGTGAAATAAATTGGAAGGAGTATTCAGAATACCATTTGATGAGTCCAAAATATTTTCCAGGAAACCACGGAGACAAGCTTTAGGAAGTTTGCAATTGGCTAGGATAAGTGAACTGAATAAAAAAAACCAAACACCAAAACTTTGACCCAGTGGGTGTGGAAATCTAGAGGAAAAAAAATTAAGGCATTAGCTACTGTAAAAGCCAATTAATGAGTTTGGTCAGAACTTGGGCAATATTGGACACCTGCAGCACCAGAGTAGAAAAGTGCTGTCAGAGGACTAAGCTAAGAGTTTTTATGAGAACTGCTTCCTGTCTCCAAGCCCTACAGAATGCTGTCTCTTCTAACACTGTTCTGCATAGTATCTAGAAAACCAGATGTCTGAGTGACAGTTTCCAGCACCAAAATGACCTAGCTATTAAATCAGGGAATGGAAAGGACACTACTGAAACAAAAATCTACCTCACATTTATTATTACACTAAGAGAAGACAAGGTGCTATGGTTAAGTGCCAAATCAGTGGTTGCTACCAAAGCACATACTTCAAGTAATCTGTTAGTCAAGTGTAGACATATATATTTCCCTAATCAAGTAAGATCCCTTTTAATTACAAGATTATACCAGAAAAATTCTTCAGTGTCAGCAGAGTACCAATGAACAAAACATGAACTCAGCAAATTATGTATGAAACTATTAGACACTGATTTCACTGGCATACAAAGATTTTCTACAGATTGCTTTTTCCTGTAGCTAAGGAATAATCTGTAAAACCTCTAGTTAGTTGAAGTTAGCAGCTAGAATTTCAGTATCCAAAATTTACATTTGCTGGTATTGGATAATACTATTTCAACCCTTGCCTGATTTCACTGCTTTTTTCCCCCCGTGTGTATCAATCTTCCCACCCCCTAGCTCACTACTTTTGTGGTCAGACACAGATTCACTAGGGGGGAAAAAAGAAATGACCTCTAAAGGTCACTACATTCTTCTACCTCCTCCCAAAATGCTACAGGTCTGGTTCATCCAGACCGAGCACAGAGTGCTGCACTTGCTGGTTCCAGGGACTCAAGCGTGCTGCCGAGATGGTAAGCCCAGTGTAGCCCCTGCTGCTGCCTTTGTTTTTCCACCCCTAGAAGCAGTGTTGGGGGAAAACCCTCAAGGAAAAGGTAAACCTTGTTACTACTGATTCACAGAGTACATATTCCAGAGCAGCATAGGTCTGTAGTGCATTACTGAAAAGCATGCTGGTTTAGGACACACTGATCCAAGCAGCCTCAACATAAATGAAACTCAGCATCAAATAAAACAGACAATAAGGGCCATTTTTCATATCTATAACTCTGCCTAAGTTTCTCTTTGAAATCTTCTATTTATCATAGCTTTAATATATTTTATACACTGCTTCCGCAGAACACCTCCAGATTACAGTTGTTCCAGGTTAGATTTAAAACCTAAGGGAAAGAATTACACTCTGTTCATTTATGAAACAGTGCAGAATTCTTCAGTGTCTTACTGAGGGTTTCATTCACAGTTTCATTCCTTCATGAGTTAGTGCGCTCAGGGAATACTACTTTCAGCACTTGTGTATGTGCATGCACCAAAACGGAGAAGCTGTAGACTTGTATCACTTTTTCAAGTTCAGGTCACTTTTTCTTGCTTTCAGATGACCTACCAAGTTGTCCTGTTCTGAAGTACTATTAGTTTTCAAATATTGTATAGGAGTGAATTTAGCACTGTGGTTCAACTACAGTAAAACTTTTTGCCTCTTCTGTATTCCATTTGACATTAAGTGTATTTTAAGGGGAACAACAAAAATAAGAGAGTCCAAAGAAGTGCCACGAAGATGATTAAAGGGCTGGAGAACTATGTGTTCAAGGGAAGACTGAAGGACTTAGGTCTTCTCTCTCCCTGAAAAAGAGAAGGCTTGAACAGACCTCATTACAGTATTCCAGTACCCAAAAGGCAGCTACAAAGAGGATGGACGCTCTTTGTTCACAAGGAACCGCATGGAGAAAACAGGCAGCACATACATGTTGCACTGGGAGGCATCTTGATATAACACATTTTTTACAGTGGAAACAACCATTCAATGGAACAACCTGCTGAGGCACCATGGTACAGCCCTCATCAGTGGAAGTTTTCAAGATGTGATTGGACAGAGTGCTAGATAATCTCATCTACGCTCCCTTTCCCAAGAACAGTTTAATCAGATCATCTTTTGAGGTTCCTTCCAACCTGCTGCTCTACAATTCAACAATTCTGAGCCTAAGAACACCTTTTCTGCATTTCTGTAGCAGCCTATTTCAAAAAAACCCCAAACTTATCTCCTTTTTTTTCCCCAGTTTTATTAAAGCGTGATGATTTCAACTTCCAGTATTATCTGAAATTTAGTGTCCCGATAACAACCCCTGAAGATACAACAGTTCTGATTAGTTCCCCATATCTTTATCATCCGCAGTTCGATGTAACTATTAAGAGAACCTGTTGTGTCATTTCTTCCTACAGTGCTTATACTTGCTTCTTCCTGCCCACTCAAGAGGTTTCCTACTTCACTGAAGTCTGATTTATAGTTTATACTATAAACACTTCGATCTCGCTAAATTTCATTTGACAGCTAGAAGTTATGGATTATACAGATCTATTGTCAAAAGTTGTTTTCTTAAAAAAATACAACTAGCTTAAACAAATCACATTGCTGATGTTATCAGTGAATTCCATCCTCCATTTCTCAAAGGCAGAATTCTCATCTCCTCCACCAGCATATTGTCATATTCTATTATGTAATATGGTCACTAAATAGTTCAAACACCAACAGATGAAACAGTGAGCAAAGATCCTGCCACCACAGAGGTATTATTAGTTTACTAGTCAGTGCTCTAACACTTCACCAGAGGTTCCAATAACCCTGGCCAGCTGCCATGTGCAGAAAGTATGTCATCAAGACTTCAGTGATCTTCAAGAACAATGGACAGAAGTGAAACTTTCTAAACTAAGAAAATAATGACTGCCACTTCCTTCAGATCTTCACATCAAGAAACAGATACTAAAGATCTGGGACTAATGCAATTAAACAGTTTAAATTTAATCTTCCAACAGCAAGACTGCAGGTGTGGGGTGTACCTAATTTGATAAGCTACAGAAATAACCATGCAAAGTTTACAGGCTTGTTAACATATAGGGACACTTCATAACAAGTCTAAATAATTCCGTTTCTCAAAAACCTCGTTTTCTCCTCCTGTTTATACCCAAAAACCCAGATTATTGGTGAAAGCAGATAAAGATCAGAAATATCAAGATCATTTATATATATTTGACAAAATGCTTCAATAATGACATGCAACACTATGCTTTCATGTGGCATTTCTTCTGTCTCTAGAAAACCACAAAGGGAAAATAAATTTCTCTTGTTAAAGGAACTGTCGGTCAGTTATAGCAAGACTGCACAGGCATACTTACACTGCAAAACAGGTAAAAAATTATTCTAGTGAGGTCATATATTTTACAGCATGGACAGAATTACATACCTTGTGCAAGCATGTTGAACTCCAAGAACAGTGCTATGTGATAAAGCTCCATAGCTTCTTCAGCCCTAGTCATGTTTAGTTTTCCTGCTACAAGAGCCTGAACTTCACTTAAACTGCCTACTGAAGGGCTGGAGTGCAAAACTGAGAGGTCCACCACATCTGTATACATACAGTTCAAAATGACCTTCGCATATTTTTTTGGTATGATAGATTCATCCAAGATAATTCTAGTTGGAGTTCGTAGAGTTCGGTCTGTGATTTCTTCACCAGTTCTTATCCTCCTCTGCAGCAAGTGACGAAAAAATGGGGACCGCGATGAAATAATAGCTTTATGAGCTCTGAGCTCTTCATCTAGGCAGTTCTGACTTCCACCAAAAGTATCAACTAAGTCAGAGTTGGATGAGAAGCTAAGAACCACATCGTAGTAGCACATGTAATCAAACAGCGCGCGCATGTCAACGTCTAAGGAATTTGGTGTTCCAAATTCTTCACTAAGCTGCACAAGGATATCAACATTTTGGAATCTTGAATCCTCCATTCCAAACTCGCCTGTATAAAGGTAGTGTAACAAAGCAGAAAACATAGGCATATCTATGCCAGCTGTGTTAATATCCATTATTATTTCTGCCCCATACTCTGGTGAGGAAGAAAGCAGCGTCTTAAAAAACGGACACCTTGCCGCCAATATCGCACGATGGACAGGAAAACAAGTCTCCTGAAATATTAAATCTACATCGGTACAATATTTGTACTGATAGAGTTCAGCCATATCTTTTTGTAGTGTCCTGGCTTCTGGTCTTGCCAAATTAGCTTGTAGATAAAGTTCCTTTAAGGCCGATGTCCCTTCATATTCTTCTACTAATGCATTAACATCTCTGACATCCCAGCCCGAGAGGAGTTCACGCATCTGCTTGGCATGGTCAGCAGATCGGCTAGATTTCCGACGCTTAATGAATTTCTTTTTGAGGGTGGCAAGGCCAGAGGTTTTCTTTTTCTTGTCTTGAGGTTTCTCATGACCATGGTCAAGGCTATACAGCTTTGATTCACAGCCATAACCTTGATGAGAGTAGGATGATGTCCCTGAAAGCAGAAAGGAAAATTGAACATATTTATTCCTTAAATTTAAAAAGAAGGTCCATAATACCTAACCAGTCCATTAATGTCTCTGAAAGTTGCACAGTCCATCAAATATTTCAAGCTGAAAATCAGACAAAAGCCTTATCTGGCCATTAAAAATAAAAATATTGTTTCTTTGGGATTTTTCATGACTACAAAGTTTATACTTTAAAAAAATAAACTCAAATTTAAGAACAAAAAGTGAGAGTCATGCTATTTCCTAATTTCACTTTATTTACAGAATTTTCACTCTAAGTCACAGGGCAAAAAACCTCAGATATGACAAGAAACAGTACAGAATCTCAACTATTTCCAAATAAAAGAAGGGGAAAAAAAACCAACAACTGAAATAAATACTGTTTGTCCATGTTCTGTTTGGAATAGCCTGTAAGTTTATATTAGTACTCCTGTAGCTTCATCAATTGTTGTGGGTTTTAGATGTTGATGTTCAACATATATTCAACCATCAGAGTTCCAGGTAAATTTTATGTATTGCTCTTTTTGCTATGATATTTTGACAGTGATGGTATGGACCAGGCTGTCAAGAGACAGTGCTTTTAGTTTTCACATTATAACTTTTTGAAAGACACAGGAGCAATTCAAAGCTGCATTTAAGAGCACAGCAACTGCAGCCCTCTAAGACTAGGTACATTTTTTTATTATTTAAGCCTCAAAAATACTAAGTAACCTCATACCTTGGCTTTTACACCAAGCTAATTAAAACTCAAAATCATGCAATGCAATGGTTTTACAGATCGCCTACTAGTGAAAACTTTGAGAAGGAACTTTACTTTCTTGGAGGAAAGACCTCTGACTATTTTATGCATGCTACATTAAAATTTGCTTGATGAGACAACATGTTGTTAATCATACTGAAACTTCAGGACATTAAACATACTTTTTAAACAAAGAGAACAGCAGTAACTCACAACAATTTCAAAGAGGCTGTGCTTCTAAATCCACTGCAAAAAATCTTTCCATGTGCTATACCAGGTATTACAATAGAGATTCAGCTTCCTGCTGATAAGAGAAGTCTATATTTTCTGCTTCATTTAAAGAGCACTGATAGTATTTCACAATGAAAGTATAACTATACTTTGGTCACTCTATAATGACAGATTCTGCTCCAGTAGAACATGGCCGCTCATATTTATTTCAAGTACTTGAATTCTAAATGGCAAGTCTGAGGATGCAGAATATTTTCTTACATTCCACTAACGAAAAACTAGGACACCACTACTCTCAATTTTTTTCTTCCTTGACGGTTGCCATGAGGTATTACTTGCACATGAATCACTACAAGATACTATTGTTCAAACCTTTGCTACTTTGTACCCTGAGCCACAGTATTACAGTATAAGCAAGAGTACTGCAAACAGTGCTATTAACCCTTACAAATAGATAAAAGCTGCTGAAAATGTGCTACTTTGTTTGCAAAAAGCAACTGCTTTTTGTCAGAGGCAGAAAGAGAGATCTACCAGTATAACCTCTCTGGGTTCACATCAGCTGGTGGCTTCTTATCCATCAAAGAAAGAATTTTGAAAAGCCCCTTTTTGACCTGTCTGTATTCCTTCGTAATGCAGAAGCATTAGAAGTAGGAAATAGAAATTCATCTCCCACTTCTACACTGAAATGCCCCAACCTATTAAATGCTGTTACGAAGCAGCAGCCTAGACCACACCTAGCTTTGAACAGATAAATATTTACATAATGAAACAGAAGACTGCTGAGAGAAACTAGTTTTGCACTTGTCAATGAAAAGTGGGATCTGTCTAGTCAGAGCTCTGCACGCCCACACATTTTAAAATCTAATTATAGAGCCATACATAGAAGTAAGCATCTTGAACAGATGTTCCACTCTAGAAAACGGTGTGAAATCCTCCTCCTAAATCTTATAGACAAAATGGCAAGGAGGTGACTAGGTGACAAGGAGGTGTTTCGTTACAACGAAAGTACATTTTTCACAATGAGAGCACTGCATTATTTTTACTGATTCATAAATGGTAAGCAAATTCAACATAAATTCAGCATTAGCATTAGGGAGCTAATCCTATGAATCTACTGGGCTTTTGCCAGAGCAATTCTTGGCTTCTAACATTGATCCTACATTTACAGTGTAATACAATGCAGTGCTTCAGTGTTTTAGATGTGCAGCTTCACCAAACCAACAGCCTTGAATCCAATTTCCAGGAATAAGGCAGCTAATATAGCATTATAATAGATGCAAATATCACAGTATCACACAGTATTACAGTATAAGCAAGGTTGGAAGAGACCTCAAAGACCATCAACTATAGTCTCCATATTTCCAGTTCTCCTTTGAGGCAGTAAATAGATCAAATGCCTTCTACAGCAAAAAATAAAAAGCTGATTTAGCATTAAAAAAAAAAAAATCATTATTCTGACAAGTGATTTATTGAGTGTTGAATGCATCTATTTTCTATTGAGACGACTACATAAACCAATCATCACAACAAGAATTAAGATAAGAGACAAATTCCATGAATAAGGAAGAGATGAGGCTGTGATGTAGATAGCACATTTACTCTACCAGTGCACTCATGTAAGTGCTACCATAATAGCAGATGTCAGCAAGAATTTTAATAAAAACACTCATTTGCCTTCCCCAAGATGAGACAGCCACACATTTTCAGACCTTCCTGCAAAGAAGTCTCAACCACAATTTTAAGTAATGGGGACCAGTAAATTTATAACAACACATTCGTATTTTGAATTTAATAATGGAGAGCATCATCACAATCTTCTACAAGCCAAGCAGAGTTTCAGGGGAATTTAATGAAGGCTTTGGAACTCTCCTCTTCAAATCTCCTCAAAAGGTGTTTTGGCATGCAGATCTGTCTGTTGTCAGGTCTGTAAGAGCTTCTCTTCATTCAATATAGAGGCAAATAAAAACACAAAGGCACATAATAAAAATATTTGGGCTGTGATTTTTATAAACAGAGGAAAACCTTCCACTAATTTTAGTTAACATTCATGCAAAGCCTTTAGGGGGACTTTACAGAACGGATATCCAATATGTGAGTACTAAAAGTTCTGCCTTGGCATACAATGACAGCGCACGCAGAATTTTTAGTCCAGAGCACAGAGCTTTACATGTAACAGTTTCTGGGCTGCCCTCTACACAGGTCTCCAAAAGTTAGAATTGTCAAAAAAATCTGAGAAAAAGAAAAAACAAAAATTAGAGCGAGTAGGGTTTTTTCGCTGATAAGAATATTGCTGTGTTTTCAGTGGTTAAAAATGAACACTAAATATCAGTAACTACTTATTCAGTGTCACAAGCCAAAGCATAAAGGAGTAAAGTGTTTATAAATTATTTATGTTATTTACTGCTAAGAGCACTCTTCAGACTGTCAAGGTTGTTTTTTTTGTTTTTTTCAGATCTATCTTCTAAAAAACTGTTTTCTTTTAGATTCATCAACTAACTATTTATTATTTATAGCGTGACAGTACTTAGATCAACACCAAGGTCTTTTTGCACTAGACTTGAAAAGCACATAAATGTTAATACCTATTCCAGTTATGACTGGGATAAGAAAATAATTTCTTAAGGCACTAACTCGTATCCAGTAAACCGAAGTCCTTGCTTATAATAATATCACTAGGACAGTAAGTATTTCCATCCCTATTTGCAGGTCAAAAGGACAGGAGAAAGTTGTCTTCAAGATCACTTGTTACTTTAACAGTCTTATTGTCAGAAATATCTCTTCTAGCACAAAGAAAGTAATTAGCTCTTGTTAAGCATAATGTCAATACAACAATGAATACTGATAATCAACAGTTTTATATGCTTCAATACGGTTTCACAGAAAATCTGAGGAAGAGTAGAAAATGGTAGATAGATTTAAGAGAGAGCAACTGCTCTTGAACTGGGAAAAGCAGCATGCCTAGTTTAACTATCAAGCCCCCACAATTTAATTAAATAACCTATTTAATAGCAAATGACAAATCAACTCATTGCAAATACATACAACAAATGGCCACTGGACAGTTCTGAATTTTATGCATGCTTGAGCTTGAATGGATTCAAATTGGCAATCCATGAAATAAAAGTTCTGCCTAACATTACTGCAAACAAATCAAATCCAGTACATACACAATCCAGCAAGTCATTTACGTAAGTGACAAGACAACTGATAAGATTTACCTATGAATGTCTGCTGTGCCTGTGAATTTGCCCCTACCCTTGGGGAACACGAGTGAGGGTAGTTAGATGCATTAGCACCCATTTTCTTCAGTCACTCAGGCATTCCGCCTGCTGGCTCTTCAACGTATAATCCCATAATCCTTTATAAATCTTCAGTCCCAGGTCCAGCATTCTGTTCCTTCATTTCTGAAGAATAAAAATACCAATAAATTACTTCATTATTCTTTTTCAGTACGTAATATGTGATTCAGATAAAATGAATAGTGAGCCTGCTCAGAACAAAGTTAGAGACAGAGTACACACAAAATCAGCATCACCACACCAGAAAACACCAGGAAATCTCAAACACAAGCTGCTGAATCGACATAGTCTTAGCCAGTGTATGTACTCATTCTCTTCCTTGTGTAGAAATATGCTAGCTATTCTACCATAGCCAAATACATATGGATGCAAACCTCTTCTCAATACAGTAGCTCCACTAGGAAAAAACTTCTATAAAATAATTTCACTAAAACGGCAACTTTCCAAACGATCTGTGTACCCACACAGAATATGTCGCTTACATGTGCTGTTCATTTCCAGATGGAATTAGATACACGCAGTACAAGCTTTGTGGAGGTTAAGAGTCACCTTTCAGCATGAATATCAAGTCTCTCACAAACAAAGGCCAGCATACTGAGCGTATATCCCAACAAATTCCCTCTTCTCAGCTAAAATTTGACTTGGTTGGCTTTGACGGAGCCCTGGAATAATGCCATTGCTATTTCACTTTCCTCTTCTGCATTCAGCTGTGGTGTAATCATTTGTCTATTAGAAGTCTACTAATACTTTTTAGTTTCCTCCAACATGGGAAATAGCCCAGGAGCTGAGCAAGAGAGGAAAAAAAAAACCAAAACAAACAGGAAAGAAAAACAACACACCCAAAAAAACCAAAACAAACAGGAAAGAAAAAAAAAACACGCAAAAAACCCAAAACACACCCCCAAAAAACCCAAACCAAAAAACCACAAGCCAACCAACCAGTAGGCTTGTTTCGATTATTTTTTTTTCTTTGCTAGCAAGCACAGATTATACACAACCAAGTCTTAGATTTGAAATCAACACATTTCACCTCCCCAGAAGACAGAGAGAATGTGATCAAAAAATATGCAACTCTGCAATACCACGAGCACTCAATGCTTGAATCTGCAAGACAACAGGCTTTAAATTAACTGAAAAACATAAACACCATTAAAAGTCCCTAAAATATCAGATACATAAAATAATTTTATTCAGAAACTTACTGCAAGAACACTGCTACATGTACAGCCCATCACACAGAATTCACTTGCTAAATTTAAAATATGTAACCTAAATGTAAAACCAGTGTCATAGTAAACCTGTATGCATACGACTGCTCCTTTACATAAGCTATATATGCTTATTATATATATATTTATATATGGAAAGCCAAGTATGCCAAGATTCAATGAAGGAGAAATGTAATGCAGAGTAGGCACTGTGGGTCAGGCACTCAGATAGGACAAAACTTCTCATGCCTCCTTTTCAAGTGTAACCACTGCTTGGTCATGTGTACGCCAGCTGACACAAATCTTGAAACACACTGTAGTTCATTAACAAAGTGTATTGTGCCCCATGGTTCAAAAACGATCATAGCTTTATTCCTACTACTGTCCTTAACCTCATATATCAACTGAAGTACAATCTTTGTATTTCTTATTCAAATTCATAGAATGGTTTGGGTTGGAAGAGACCTTCAAGATCATATAGTTCCAATCCCTCTGTTGTGAGCAGGGTCCAGTAGACCTGACTGCTGAAGGAATCATCCAATTTGGCCTTTAACATTTCCAGGAAGGAACAACTTCCCCGAGCAACCTGTTTCAGTGTCTCACTGCCCTTACAGTAAAGGATTTCTAATATCCAGTCCAAATCTACCCTCCTCAAGCTCCAATCCATTCCCTCTCATCCTATCACAAGTTCTTGTAAAAAGTCCTTTCCTGTCTTTCTTGTAGGCCCTGTTCATGTACTGGAAGGCTGCAAACAAATTAAGCTGGCAGCAGTAATAATTTTGTCCTGGAGGAAGCCCCACCTTTCTCTCTGCATTCTTATTTTCCCTACCTTGTTTGCTTTGGTCCAAATATTCTGTGAACCAGATAAACTGACTCACCTTAAAACCAACCTAGACAAAAAGTCTAAACAGTATCACACGAATATCTCTGCCAGCATAGGTGGAAAAAGAAAGAGGAACACAGACACAAGCTGCTAGGCTGGTACTGCATCTTTTAAGTGCAAGCATATTTGAAACACTTTAAGGATTTAGGTGCCAGTCTTTATTTAGTTTGTTTTGCTTCTTTTCACTTCAGCCCCTACACTAAACCTAGCCTACCATTATCAAGTAAAATGTCAAATCAGGAAAGCCATTTCCCATGGTGAAAGACAGCTGTAGAAGGAAATGAATGTAAAAATGAAGCAGCAAACCACAAACAATCAAATCATTAGCTGTAAAAGGAAAGAAAGATTATCCTTCCTTGCAGAAGTTACCCTGCACACTGAAAGCCGTCCTGTTTCAGCTTGCCAGAAGATTCTTTCAAATTTAATTTTAGCTTCAGAATACAGTTATGGAACTTTGTTTGTTTTAAAAACTACCACCAGGTAAACTTTATCCTCAAGAGCACACAAGCTAAAGGACTAAATGCATAATGGACAGCACACCTTTAAGAAATTGCTTAATTGGCAAGTATTGAAAAGAAACAACTGAAATGTTGAAGGATAAGCTGATTATATAGTCTGACACACATGTAAATCCACACAAAGCCTATTTTGACTATTTTTTTAAATCCAGTAAAGCAACCAACATTTATCATTATTCAAAATTATCTCAGTGATACAATAAGATGATGTAGCTGATACAGTTGAAGGGTTCTGGTTTGGATTAGTATTGTACAAAAATGGGAAACAGATAGTGCTCTTCATTATTTAGGTTTAGAAATATGTTATTTCAAGATTTAGTGCATTGGAAAAAATAAAATCCAATGAGCAAAATATCAGAACTTAAGCCACATCAGCAGTTACAGACATAAGTCGGCAAAAAAGCAGATAATGAGATTATGAAAGTGACTGCATTGCTAAATGCTTTGCTGAGAATCATGTGTCTCAGCAATCACAAAGAACTCTTTCTTCGTTAAGTATGAATTTTAAGGCACTTTTTTTCCATTAAGTAATACACTTCTGCATTAAGAAGTTCTTTTAAAAACTCCACAGTATGTCTGTTTAGCTCTGTTGAGAAACAGGACTGAGTTTTAGGAGCAAATTAAAAAAAAAAAACAAAAAAAACCCCTGTATCTTTTTTTCAACATGTCCTCTGAGGAGTCAGAGCAAAAATCAGAACTGTATTCAAACAGGATATAAAGATGTGCTGTCTTGAAGGCAAGTCCACTTGAGAAAGTGAAGACACTCAGAAGCATTCTGGCAGTTGCAAAGACAGAATGTCTGGGAAAAGCCCTTCATTTCAATGCTGTCATTGCAAATAAGTGTTCAGAGTAGGATTTTTGATGATCAGCAATCTGGAGCATGATGTGAATGTGTCATATCCTAGAAGTGATTACATAATATCATCAGTAGTGAACAACAGGTCACATCACGAACAGCACTGCAGAGGCATGAGACATCAACATATTTATATTCCCCTAAATAAAAGGTTTCAGGACCTAAAGAAAACCAAATACATAAAGCACATGTAGACTAACTGAATTACAGTAGTACAATCCTGCACAGAATAGGAAGCTTCTCCCTGGTAATTTAAATATTTTCCTGTACTGACAAACAAATCTTGAACTCTGTACATCACTGGTTCTTCCAGCTGGTTACAAGCACCCACTAATTCACCAAACATCTATTCTGATTGATGATACTCACATAAAAGACTTCACTAATGTTCCTGAAGTTTAATTCAAAACATTTCTTCTAGTGAAATCAGCAAGAATCATTTATTGCCCTCTAGGACTCTCTTGAAGCAAAATGACAGCATACATTCTTCAACAACTCCACTTTTTAGAAGTTCACTTGAAAGGAATATTATCTGATTCAGACACAAAACATCATTAAATCTACTTTAAGAAAATCAGAGAAATTCTATCCACCAAGTCTTTATCAATATTTCTGAACAAAGTAATTAGGTATGAACACAACCATTTACAGGGAAAATGAGGATAATTAATTTTAGCCAATCTAGAGTAACTGCAAGATATTCTGACATTTTGTGACATATTTTGAGGAACCTAAAAGTTTTTCAACAGACCTCTTCTGAACAAATTAAAACATGATTTTGTTTTGTTTTGTTTTTTTTAAGACAGGTAGATTCTCCTTGGTACAGTAAGTATCAGCTAGTTAACAGTGCTGTGGTTTAACCCAGATGGCAACTAAGTCCCACACAGTCACTCACCCACAGTGGGACAGAGAAGAAAATCAGCATAGTAGAAGTGAGAAAACTTGTGGGTTGAGATAGACAGTTTAATAGGTAAAGCAAAAACTGTGCACATAAGCAAAGCAAAACAAGGAATTAATTCGCCACTTCCCCTCAGCAGGTCAGTGTTCAGCCACCTCCAGGAAAGCAGGGCTGCATCACATGGAATCATTACTTGGGAAGACAAATGCTGTCACTCAGAACCTTCCCTCCTCCCTTCTTTCCCCAGTTTTATAGTGCCGAGCATGACATCATATAGTACAGAATATTCCTTTGGTTAGTTGGGATCAGCTGTTCTGGCTGTGTCCCCTCCCAGCTTCTTCTGCAACCTCAGCCTATTTGCTGGTGGAGTGGTGTGAGGAGCAGAAAAGGCCTTGATTGTGTAAGCACTGCTCAGCAGTAACTAAAACATCTCCAAATTATCAACACGGTTTGGTCCACAAATCTGAGTATCTACCCCCATACTAGCTGCTGTGAGGAAAAATAATTACTCCAGACAAACCCAGCACAAACAGAAAAATGAGCCTTTAAATTACATGAAAAGTGCCTCAAAAAATAGTTTTTCTTCTTAAGTAGTCTGTTTTTTCCCCCTCTCTATCAAATCAAACCGTCCATTGTCTTGTCAGGCAGCAATTTAGTTCAGTCAAATTTCAATCAAATTCAGCTTCAGATATTGGCACTGAACACCTCTTTGACAAGACCACTGTCCTCCTCTTATCTCCAGACACTGTTGGTCCCTATTACAGAAGTATCCTCAGACATTTCCTCCTTTTTTCTCCTCCATCAGAAAGTTAGGAGTGATGCATAAGCAAGAACTCCCTGCACAAATCTGACCCACCTATATAGAGCATACTTCATGAGTTTCCTATTCAAGAACTCCTTAACTGTCAACAGGATTGCTGTTTTTACAGGGAGCAGGGCAGGCAGTCTTTCCTCTGTAGTTTCCACAATTCATATTATTTCCTTTGAGACTGCCCCCCAAAGATCGCTATTTCACCAAGAAAAGACAATTCATTCTCTTGCTCGAGCTGTGACCCAACAACACAAGATGCTATTTTCAATCAGATAGTCTATTAATAATAGACACTGAAATCTTGACTCAAACCCCAACAATACAGAAGATCCATCTCTGGACCTGAGCACCACTGCCTTCTCACATCAAGTACTATCTCAGTGGAGTATACCCTACAGTCTTCTTACACTGGAGACCTGTTCCTTTTTCTCAAGGCTCAATTATTTCATAGAAAGTCATTTACTTTGAATGATCTGGGAGCTTCCTGTACATAAGAGTGCTTCTAAACAAAGTAAGCTGCATCTGTCCTCTCTTACAACTTTCTGCTTTTAATTCGCCTTCACAAAAGCACCTTTTCAAGCAGTTTTAGCTCCCTTACGAACTTCCACAGCCTTAAGAACAACAGTAAGAGTTTCTGGTGATGACATCAAATTTTCCTAACAGTAACTCCAGCATCCCAATACTGAAGAAGAGCAAAAGTCTTGGACCTATGTCCTTACTGACTCTCCCATATGTATGAACTCTTCATAAATCAGCTTGATTGCTTCTATCACCTTATCTTAGCTGTAATCAAGTCCTCAAACTGCCATCCAGCCATTGTACCAGTAGCTACCTCATCTTGGGTTATTTCTGTTGCTTGGAGCCATTACTGACAATTCCTCATTACTATAGTGTTTTTGCACAAGCTTCTGAAATACATGGTGACTGAACAATATGCATCTCATTTACTTCCACTGAAAAACTTTGTCTGTGACAAAAAAAATTACGCTGTATTCAAAAACAGTTGAATCTTCACCCTCCTCCTTAATACCATTCTCTTTTCCTGTATATCATCCTCTTTGTGGATCTGTCAACACAGAACGGCACAGTTCACCCATGCAGCCTTTCTTCTTCAATAAAAATTAAAAGTTTAAAGTATCAGTTTATAGCATCATTACACATTTAAGACTAATGGATGAATCTATTTACAATACAAAAACTGGAAGGTGGAACATGGAAAAGCATAGTAAAGAACAAGAAGTTATCTAGTTCTGTCCATTTCATGAGACATACCAGGAATCTTATTAAAGAAACACTGATCTTTCTCATTCAAAAAACCATTAAGTCACAGCCATAAAAATGGCGTATTTCAGCTACAGTTTAGATGTTTTCTAGAATAATAGTAAGCTACAACTAGTCTTGGATCCGATCAAAATAGTTTCAACCTGGATTCAAAATGCATTATTTGGTGAACGCAAGAGCAGGCTGTTTCACTGACGCTGGGGTTCTATGTGTGTTTCTTCACCAGCCGTGCTCTCACCTCAGCTAACACCACCATCTTCCCAAAGCTCTTCCACAGCGTCAGCAACCAAATTAGTGTTCTTTTCTGGACTTTTCTCTCCAGTGTAATTAGCTCCCTGCACCACTTTTACCAAATGACTCATGGAATGCCATCAAAATTAGGAAGAACAGCAAGAAAAGGTTGCTTGCTGTCCAGAGTCAAATGCAACATGCAATATAACATACCCAGGTAGCAGAGTCTTTAAAAAAAAAAAAAAAAAAAAATCCAGTCCCATGTGCTCATTCTGACAGCAGAACTGTTTCCTTTCATTCTAGCAGACTTTTGTGAAGCCACAGAAGTCCTGTCAGGGACCTGGTTAGACCACATTTGTTTTCAGCTGATCCTCTGGTGTGGCTGTAACAGCTGCTGCTCTGAAGTATAGCATTGCCTCTGTTCATTCAGACAGTTACCAATTTCAAAGTAAACACCTCAATGCAAGAGTGTGGCTGTAAGACCACTTTTGCAGTACGCTATTCCTCCTACATAGCTCTTAAAAATTAATAGTAGGAAAAAAAAAATTGACTTCAAATTTCAAAGCAAGGGCAGTCCAAACAGAAACAGGTGATTTATACAGCAGTAACTACCACAGCAGTATTCACTGCAACTAGCTAGCTTCCTGCTGCATCTTCTTTGGCTTGTACTATTGTTGCTCTTTACTTGTGCAGTTTGCTTCTCCCTTCAACTACGCCTTGTTAACAACCTTTCACAAAGTAGCCATTACTACAATATATATACATCTAGTTATTAGTCCTGTGGGGAAGAAATACAAAGCCAACCAAGCCTACGTGCATTACAATATATTCTTCTTAAATCAGCAAATTCCTCCACTAACAGGGAGAAGCTAACCGTGTATGCAGGACTCCCAGCCTGTCAGCACTTCACTGGTACATTAGAGTGACCCAACACTCTGCTGCTCCATCCATGAGGTTTTCCTGGCTCCCCTCACACTATATACAGAGATTAGCTGATTATGGAACAAGTAATTTCAAATGGCTGATCCATCACTCAGCTGCTGGAGGGGTAACACATGGGAATAGAGGGAACACCTGCAGGTTGGTCTGACAGTCACTACAATTATAAGAGGAACCCTCAGCTGTCAATATGACGAGAGGACTGTTGCTATTAAACTGCCGCAACGCCACAAAACTATACTCTTATAGTCACATTTTTTGTTCTCTCTGAGCTCAGGCCCAGTGTCAACAAGTCACTCTAGCCTGGCCCCAGGCACACAGGTAGAGTCCTCCTTTAAAGTCACCTTTAAAGTCTCCTTTAAAGTTTCTGAGGCTCAGGATTCAGTGCTGATTAGTGCTTTTTATTCTTGTCTCCTAAAATCCATAGTCCATTCTCAGGTCTACTCTGCTCAATGAAGCAGACAGCCATTTAAAAACAAAACAAAAAAAAACACCCCAAAAACAAAAAACCAACCAAACAAAAAAAACCCCAAACACAAACAAACAAAAAAACCCCACCCAAATGGGAAAATTCATTATGCATGGTATTTATATAATGACTGACTCATGCAAGAGTTTGTAAACTGGTTATGGACTGCTCCCACCCTGAGTAAGTCAGTTCCCAATCAAACTTGCAGGCTACTGTGCCTTTATTTAGGCACTCTGTGTACAAGAGCAAAACTAACATGGTGATCTTAAGCCTGTTTGTTGATCTTAGTATATATGGAAGTAATTGATTTACATGGTTACTTAAAAGCTTGCACATTCAGATTTCTCCTTTGGTTGAGCTTTTCTACACAGTCAATTTAATTTGCTTCAGCAGAAAATTTAAAGACCCACACTGACTTCAAGAAGTAACATTTATAACAACTGATGTCAAGAAATCTTTCTATGTCATGCACTACAAAGATTTTAAAGATGGGTATTTTAGTACATATGAGAGCACGTACAGTAGCAAAACACACTAATATTGCAAAGCTTCCCCTCAGAACCAAATCAACTACTTCCACAAGCTATCTGAACTTTCAAGTTACATCAGTAGCTTCAGTTGGTACCTTCAGTAATACCTACACTTACGATTCCATGCAAATGTGGTGAGAACTATTGCTCAAACTTTGAAGAGTGTCCTCCCCAAAATCAGAGAAATTCATTTCAGATTAAATGGAACACATACTTTCCTCAATGATAAAAGCCATCAATTAAGAAAGGAAAGGCTTAGTCAGAAAACCAGTCTAGTAGCTAGACTACAATTAAGTTGGAGTATTATTTACATTTTCCCCTTGGCAAGCAAAGGAAGTTGTGTCTTACAAATTTCCTGCACTAAGTTCTCTCACCATTTCTTAAGCTTTTAATTTTTGTCCTGCAACATGCACATGCAAGTTTTACAGAAAAAAGGAGCATCTCAGGGTAATAGAACAAGTTGTTCCTAAAAACTGAAGCACCAGCTCATTTATTTATTTAATTCAGTAACATCTAGACATACCTCATGTGCAGACTTTTAAGACTGCACAGTTATGAGAGCCTGTGGGGTCATTTTTAAATTGTTTACTAAAGCAATTTTGCCCTTTGAGCAGATTAACGATATGCCTTGACTTCTCCCTCTCCCTCCACAAGGTCTAAAGCCTTTCAGTTGCCTCGGAACATCTGAAAAACCTTTTTTTTTTTCCCCCAAAGAAATCAAAGTTTTAGAAGGAAACAAAAAAATCTGTTATTTAGACAAGAAATCCCTTGCTCAGTCTCGTTTTAGAACAAATTTTGTTCATCTTTCTCTCATCCATAATTGTCCTTGATACCCTTTCACATTCAAGGCAAGGGTGAAATGAAAAAAGGAAGCCTTTGACAGCATGTGCTAATATATATCAAACTTCCTTTGACTAGTTCATTATTTGAGAAGTTCATCAATGCATGGGAAAAAGTCATCATTGCCACTTATAATAATAAAACTGTACCCAGATGAGCATTGCCACTCAACTCTTCTACTTGCACATTTTAAGTTAGAAGAAAACAAGTTAATCTTGTACATGCGGGGGAAAAGGAGGCAGTTTCCATTTCCTTCCAAATTTAAAAGATGGATGAAACCCAGGCTAACAAGATGTTTGAATAAGCACTCTCATTACTGTTGAAGACTTCGAGTACTTAATGCAGGTAAAACCCAGTCACAGAATGTGGCATTTTCTAATTTAATTCTCTAGAAAAATAAGTTAGTAGCTTAAAATAGAATGAACAGAGACAGGAAGGAGAAGCAGATCCCCAAGATGGTGGTGGGGAAACTTCCAGACTGGTGCAAGTATGTTAATCGAAACTGGCAAATTTTGAACCAGTAATCAACTGAGGAAAAATGCAGTAACAAAATTACTTTAGACATTCTCAGCAAGGAAACTCAAATATCTTAAGAAACTTAAAACAAAATTTTCCTTTAAGTGGAAGAGCCTTGAATAGTATGGACAGATCTTTAGGAAAGCTTACTTTAGGACTGCACCTCTGAGTAATAGTTTTCAGGAGCTTGTAATTTAAGCCTGAAAACCAACTTCAATTAATAAATGTCCAAGTTACAGCATCAAAGATGTTGGTTAAAATGCAGCTGAAAACAAGCAGTTTTCAGTTCTGCAGGAATACATTTGAGAGTCCTCTTACAAGGGTTACCAAGTCTCCAGGTTTGTGTCTAGAAATACATAGTATCACATCAGAGAGATAGTATTACACCGTATGACAACCTTTCTGTGCTAAAAGGATATTTTGCCATTTCAAGTCCAAATGCACATTTACAGAATTGCTTAATAGAAGATTAAACCCTACAAAGATCTTAGTGAGCAAGTAAGAATCGGGAGGTACTTTCTAATCCTGATAATGTACCTTTTATAAAAAGAAAAGGCAGAAATTTATTTTTCTTTTAAAGAGTTCAGACAAGTTGGAATTTCACAATCTGGGGCAGTAAACATACATCCTTAACCAAAATCTGGAAAAGCTAAATCCCCAAATCACTCGTGGACATGACCTGCAGAGAAAGTGAAGAGTACATCAGGAGAGTGAGGGGACTCAAAATGACACCAGCAACTCCTGAGGTTGTTACATACATTCCTTTTTAAGAATCATGATAGTTACATCCAGATCACCAGTAACAACTGTGCTTCTCAGGAGCTGAAAAGTACTGACACATCATAGATCCCTCCTCATTTATTATCAAGGCTATCACAGTGAATAATAAAACACTTCCTGTCTCATTTGCATTTTGTTAACTCAGTATTCTTCTACCACTCCAGTGTCTGAAGTAAATAATCCATTTAAAAAACTTCCTCATTACAGACTGTGACAAAGGTATCTTCAGCTAAAAATATCAATATAAGCCATTTCATTCTATCTCATTGAGCTGCAGTTACTTCTAGAATTACTTCAAAGAAATTCAAGGCTGAAAACACGTTACTTTCTAGTTGGCCTTTGGGCCTTCTACTTTTCTTTCTGTACAGCCTCACAACAACTTTGTAATTCTCCTGAGTGATCTGCCCCTTCTTCCAAAGACAGTAAACTCTCCTTTTCACCCTGAGTTGCAACCAAATCTCTCTATTCTTCCCCATTGACTTGTCTTTCTGCACATCGTGTTGGCCTGTTCTTGTGCCTTTAAGACTTCCCTCTTGAACAGTGTCCAACCTTCTTGGAGTCCTTGGCCCTTCAGGACTGCCTGCCAAGGAACTCTGTCAGGAGTCTCCAAAACAAGCCAAGAAGTCTGCCTGCTGGAAGTTCAAGGTGGCAGTTCTGTTGACCCCGCTCTTCTCCAACAATCGAGAAATCTATCATTTCAGAATCACTGTGTCCAACACGGTTCCCAACCATAAGCCCTTTGCTGTTTGCAAACAGCAGGTCCAGGAACTTCTCGACTGGGACTGCTCCCTGTCTGCTGTATTGTATTTCCAGCAGACATCAGGAAACTTGAAGTCCTCCATGAGAACAAGGGCCGGTGGTTGTGACACTTCTTCCAGATGCTTAAAAGATATTTTACCTGTCATATTATACTATCTGCCTTATTTGGCTTCCCTCTCATTCTTACCATAACTCCATCACCATCATTAAGCTCAATGCAATCAAAACACTCCCTGGCATACCAGGCCATCCTACTGCCTCTCTCCTTCCTGTCTATCCCTAAAGAGTTTGTAGCCATTGATTGTGGCATTTCAGTCACATGAGACATTCCACCACATTTCTGTGACAGCCACTACAGAATAGTTTTACTGATACACAATGGCTTTCAACTTCTCCTGTTTGTTTCCTATGGGGCATGTATCAGTGTAACTACACTAATGGTCCTGCCACCCTCATGAAGTGAGTGCCTTAAGTTCTTTCTGACTGTTCTCAGGTGCTCTCATCATTACTATCCCATCAATCACCAATGCATCTTTGCTGTCTTGTGGGTCTCCATTCCCTACCTCAACTGATATGGCAGATCAAAAGACCTCACTAGCATAACATCCTTCAAACATTGGTGTGCTGCGCTTGGGCTTATTTCTAGTAAACCTGGTTTTGTGCTCTAGTCCTTCCCAATCTAAACACTTTTGATGAGCCCTTCCACAGTCTGGGCTGGAATCCTGTTTCCCCTTTAGGACAGGTGTATCCCATCTGTTGTCAGCACACTTGGTGTCCTGTAAGTCAACTCATGATTAAACAACCTGAAGTCCTGCCAGTGACACCAGGCTCAGCCAGGCACTGATCTGCTGGCTCTTCCTGTATATTGAAGCATCACTCACCACAAGTGAAGCGGTAGAGGAGAACACAACTTGTACTCCTCATCCCTTATAACCAGTCATCCTAATATCACAAAGTCTCTCTTCATTGCCCTTGGACCTCTCTTCGCTACTTCATCACTGCCTACCTGAAAGATTGATAGCGGATAGTAGTCCAAGTGCCATACTAAGGAAAGAAGCTTTCTCCTTACATCATTAACCTGAGCACCAGGGAAGCAGCAGACTTGCCTAAGAAACGGGTCTGGTCTGACCATCCAGCCTTCGGCTCCCTTCAGAATTGAGTCACCCATGACAATGCCCTTTCTTTTGTTCTTTATTGAAGAGGTTTTGATGCAGAGTGCGAACTAACTAAACCTCAGCAACACCTCCAAGCTAGGTGAACCATCTGGTCAGTTAATATCGTAAGTAGCTTCAAGAGGTCGTTAACCTTCTACATATTTTAAGAAACAGATGTATTTATATAAAGAAAAAATTCTAAATGCCTCCAGTTGTGCAAAGTGTTTCAGCAGAGCCTCATATTACACACTACAGAATTTATGTGGACAAGCACTATAATTATCACAGCAGCAGAAAGGCTTCAAATAGGACTTGCTTCTCTAGAGACAAAGTCAAAGATTACCAAATCTGCAGCAAATCCAGTTTCTCAGTTTCCAGTAGTCAAGAAACCACTTTCCCCCACCTTTGTATCAAGAACCATCATGAGAACAAAGATAAAGTAAAAGATCAGAAAAGCTGAAAGAATATGGCAGCACCAGTCCAGAAAATACTGTCTCATTGCATTCCGATGGGATTTGCTACTTTGGAAGCCTTTTAGTCAGCTCTTATGCACAATTTCTGATATTTGGGTCAGGAGAAAGTGTACGAAAAGGAATTTTTGTCATTTATACCAATTATTTTTAAAGCCACTAGAATAACTTCCTCATTTTATCACAAGAATTCCTTTTGAACTGTTTCTCTAAATGAAAAAAAAAACAAAAACAACCCCACACATTGATGACAAAATCCCCAATGAGGTGAACATATCTGTAAGCTCACCAGCTGTTATAGTACACATTCAGTAGTGTTTGGTGTAACTTTGCACAGCAGTTGCATCCAGTGGAGCAATCAAATTGGATTTAAATTTAACTAAGTTTATAGTGATGTATGTTTTTTCAAGCCAACTCACTTCAGTCCCACCCACATCTCCCCTTTACTCACTTGATCTCAGCTCTACATTGTGCCAACATACAAACTTTCCATAGCAATGTCATGACCCAGATCTGAATTTATTTTGTTTCAATGATTTATTTTTCAGACAGATCAGCTTCCTGCAATGCTGCAATGCAAAGCCATGTAAAAAGCTCCACCAACACAGCTGAAGGGAGTGCGTGGAAAGCAGGAAAAAGCAGCTATGGAGCACAAGTGCTTAAGCCAATGCTGCCACTAAGCATCTATCAAGAACCTTATAGACAGCCTTATGAAACAAGAAAATCATAGTTCCAAGGACAGAGAAATGAAAGACTTCAGATCCTTTTTAGTTTCAGGTGAACCTCTGATCTCTGCTTTAATACTGGAAACCAAAACACCAGAGAGATGATGAAAGCAAAATGCCAAAACTTTAGAGACCTTCAGATAGCAAGATATGAAGTAACTGTTGCATACGCTACTGCTGATATTCAACTCCTTCTTCACCATTTTTCCTCTTGCCAACAAATAATTTTCACTGTTTCCACATAAAATGTTCTCCTAGCATCCATTCATTATATAGAAAGCATCTTTACAACTGCCATTCTTCTTGGAAGACATGCAGGACAGAACAGATTGTCATGAAATGCAGTAGCATCAAACTCTGCATCTGCATTGCCTTGTTATAGTTCAGACATAATGGTAAGTCAACATATGAAAAAGCATTCTAAAAAAAAATCCACAATACCTTCTACCCAAAGATTTACAGACTGAGAAGCTGCATTCTTCAAAGAACCTGGGTAATGAAACAGGTCAATAGCTACACAGCTCACTCGAAGCTCATCTAACACTCACATCTGAAATAGCATTCCCAGTCCACCACACACACAATGTTTGTGCATCAGATTTCCAGACCTGTGAAAAAGTGCTGCAAGCCATTGATCTGGTAATCAAATCCCATGTAAATATGTTCAGGGAAAGAGTCAAACCAAAAAAGTTTAGAGTCAAGACTGAAACTCAGTTTTATATCAAGATTTGCTATAAAAGCAGTCAGATTGTAATTATTAAGAATATAGTTATTTCTTGTTAAAAGAAATCTTACACTTTATAAAAATCAAATCAAACAAAATATCTTTGATTGTCCCTAAAATGCAGCCAGTCACACCTATCCTAGTCACCATTGCACAACGAAGACATCAGAATACACTCCTCCCGTGCGGTTTGCTACATCGAGACCACACTAGCACCAGAGGGGCAGGGCTTCTGTCACGTCTCCTCTTACGGCCACATGCAGGACTACAGGATACCACACTACCGATGCAGCCTGCAAAGCAGGACAGAGGAAGACACTGCCTAACCCTAGAACTCATTCCTAGAGGCTTGTAAGGTTAATTGTCATCAGCAACAGCTGTAAACCTAACATTACCTATGCAGCAACTTGAATGACCACTTTCAAAATGAAGACCTAGTATTTTGTCAGTCTACTCAATCAAGCTCTGATAGCTCCACTAAATTAAATTCAAAGAGCTGGCTGCAAAGACAGAACATTCTACTATAGTTTAACAGTAAGCAACATACCCTCACAACACAAGTTTGAGCTTCTCAAACATGAAAACCAAAAGGGGGAAAAAAAAAGTAAAATAAAATACCTATGACAAGTCCATGCAAGTCTACCACGAAAGCTTATAAAAATAATTCTATTCTTTCAACTATGACTCTTTGCAAATCAGACAATGGTAGCTACAAATATTACACCACTACTGGATATGACTCAGCAAAGAAATCTGGACATAAAGAAAATTTATTTGCACTCAAAAGAGACAATGATTTTTTAAAAGCAGACAATTACAGCAATGGCACAGCAAATGATCCAAGATGACTTGTGTCTGTGCTCCTTGTATGTTTAAACACGTAATAGTAGATCAGAAAGCCAAGCTCTTTACATATTGACTGAAGTTTCAAAGCAAGTAAAACAATGCTTAGTGCAGCTGATCTGAAATACAAAGGATTCAACAGCTTTTTTTCCATCTCCAATGAACAAAAATAAACACTGGATGTATGTTCTACTAAAAATACTATACTCTATTTCCAAGATTACCTGTATGCAGTCCAACTATGCAAGTCTAAAACTCAATAAAAAGCAGAAAGCAATGAGCAGCTTCATGCTGCAACTCAAGATACAAGCTTTAACAGAAGTCATCAGAGGTTTGCATATGAGCAAGAACAGAGAGTAATGTTTACACAGCATTATTCGATGCAGCAGTGTAGCAAGTTCTTAAATGTCTCAATTATGCTTTGGTCCACCAACTAAGACTACTTAGAATTAAATTATTCCAAGAAGGGAAAAAAGCATCACAAGCTATATCTTCCCAATATATTATCTTAATCCAGATATTCTACAACATAAGCACTCAGACTTTGCTTTGTAAACATAGGAATGTACAGACTGTGAAATGTTAAGTAAAAGACACTTGTTTCACATCCTCAAAAATAATCTCTATAGAATTAATTTGGTTATGCTGGCAGCAGACTCTCATCTGACAAGGGCCAAAAGGTGGAAGAAGTATTTGCATTGATTTCTTCAGCAAAAGGTTCAAATACAGATCTTAACAGGTGTTGTGAGAAAAGGTATTCCCCTCTCTACACCTATCTGTGTAAAGAAGCAGACCAACACAGAACCAGAAAGACTGTCCTTTACTGTTTCAAATGTAAACGATGAACATCTCAGAATAACAACTCTTTTCCCTAACATGTTTCAAACAAAGAGGTAAAGCTTTAACTCATCATGCTTATCAGTGTCTAAGAAAAATAAAATCTGAACACTAAACATTCTGTACTTTCTATTTTCTTCATTTCAAAAAGAAAATAGAGTATGCAATATATGGTAAAAGCCGAGATGACCACATCTCAGTCGCATATCTACTAAACTTCAGATTTGTGCAATGTTGCCCTGATTGGGAGCAAAGCCTCAAATGATGCTACATTCCCTTAGCTACATTCTCACACAAATATCGAGTCAACATTTAATTATCTTGCTATCGTGTTTTATGTTAGTACTTGGCATGTGTGTCATCTTTCATCTAACAGCTTCAAATGTAATGGAAATGGGATGGCAGGGGGACAGTAATTAGAAGTACGAACCGACAGCAAAGCACTGTCCCAACAGCAGCAGGAATATTCCAGAGGCGCAAGCATGCACATCGTCTACAAAGCTCTCCAAGTTTTTCCAGGAACACCACAGGAACACCTATGTGGAGATCAGCAAGACGAAACCCCACATCCCAGGGCAGCAGCAACCTCAAAGCCTCAGGGACTGCCAAGGGACGGGATGAATGGCCAGACGCACAAGCGGGAGTCCCGCAGCCCACAGCGAGGGAGTGGGGTCACTCTCGCACCGGCCAGACGCAAGGGGAGCCCCGCAGCAGCAGAAACATAAGCCCCGAACCGGCTCCTGCGTGAGGAGACTCAAATCCCCTCGAGGGCTCCGCGGGGAGTGGCGCCGGGACTGCTGCCGCCCAGAGCCGAAAGACAAACCGCCCCGGAGGCGACGAGTGAGCAAGCGCTCCGGAGGGGGACGTTAAGGCAGGACCCAACGACAAGAAGAGACGGAGGCGAGGCCGCTGCCAGTGTTTCGGACCTGGGACCTCTGGGGACTGGGCCCGCCCGTCTCCGGGAGCGGCACGGGGCCTTGTGGGGTGGCGGGGCCCGCACCCCAGTCCAGCCGCAGCGGCAGAGCTGCGAGCTACGAGGCACGTGCGGGAGGAACCAGCCTGCAACCGGCGCGGGGCACTGCCGCCCCGGCGGGGCGCACACTCGGCCCCAACTCGGGGTCTGCCGCCGCGGGGGCGTCAGTGGTCTCTCGCCCCCTCCCCTCTACGGCCATGACACCAAGCCCGGCCCTCCTCCCAGCCCACGCTCACCACACGGCTTCCCGTAATGCCTCACCTCCGGCAGCCGCTTGCCGCCGCCATCCTCCCCGCTCAGTGCCACCCACTCCCTCCCAATCCCGCTCCGGCCGCCGCCATTTTGATCCAGAGCCCCAGCCTCGGCCGGGCAGGAGGAGCGCGCACGGCGCCTGCGCAGCGGCGCTGCGGCGCCCCGGCCACGTGGTCTGCGGTAGGAGGGCCGGGGCGACGCGCGTAGATCCCGCCTGCGGGGGTGGGGCAGGGGTAGGCTGAGTCTGACGAGGCGGGGGTCATGGTGGTTGTTGTGGGATGTTCTGTCCCGAGTCTGAGCGGCTTCACTGTCACAGCTGTAGCGTGGGAGGCGGGAGGGCGATGTGTGACGGCACCTGTGACAGAGGCACAGGTGTTGTGAGGGAGAGCAGAGGCCAAGCCTTGAGGAGACTCAGGCCAGGTGTGCCCGTGCCACCAGCCGCCTCCTTCGCATATGGGCATGTTCAGCTTGCTTTGTGTGACAGGTCTCACAAACTTGTTACACCCAGGTACAACAGCGTCTTCAATTGTGAACACACATCCTTTGACCTAACATAAGCTGCTTACATTAAGCATATAGTTAGCTTCTTGCTTCACCAAACTGCTATGAGCTTGTTAAAGACAGGCCCCAGTCAGAGTCCAGTTCTAGTGTTTGTGGTAGAAATATATGCTGCTCAACTGGAAGTAAACCGGTAGTTCGAGAGAGGTGATTTTGGCACTTGTTCTGGTAAGACTGCACCCGGAGTACTGCATTGAGCTCTGGAGCCCTCTACACAGGAAGGGCATGGACCTGATAGAGCAGGTCCAGAGGAGGGTCACAAAGATGATCGGGAAGGCTGGAACACCTCTCCTGTGAGAACAGTCTGAGGGAGGTGGGGTTGTTCAGCCTGGAGAAGAGAAGGCTCTGGGGAGACCTAATGACGGCTTCCCAGTACCTGAAGGGGGGGCCTACAAGACTTGGGAAAGGGACTGTTTTGAAAGGCCTGTAGTGATAGGATGAGGGGCAATGGTTTGAAATTAAAGAAGAGTATATTTAGATTGGATGTTCTTCACCAAGAGGGTGGTGGAACACTGGAACAGGTTGCCCAGAGAGGTAGTTGAGGCCCCATCCCTGGAGATACGACAAGATTCTGAGCAACCTGATCTACTTGAGGATGTCCCTGCTCACTGCAGGAGGGTTGGGCTAAATGCCCTTTGGAGGTCCCTTCCAACCCAAACCATTCTATGATTTCCCATTTATTACAACTTCTGTTAGGATCTGAAATTAGTATTTCATGCATCTAGGTTAAAGTAGTTGCCAGCAGAAAAAATGCTTGTAGCTTTTCCCACTGTTGCTGGTACCACTACTGCCACATTTTCTTGAAAGAAAGGTCTATATAGATATTGTGAGAACATACCAGCCACCATGCCTGTCAGATTGCTGTTTTCTAGATCAGAGAAAGCGACCAGAAATACACAGCAAAGTTTTATTAGAACAATAGAACAATGTAAGTAAACCGAACTACTTGTGTTTTCTAAAGGGACTAAGCACCATGTGTCTATGTGAGAAAGTCTGAGAAGAGTTTCACGCACAGGCCAAAAATTGATGAATTCATGTGGTAGGTAATATTCAATAGGCCGAAAGCCACATCTGTGATCCTTGTTGGTTGGTAAAGTAGAGCTATGACTGATTGTATCCCCTTCTGTCTTTGCTAATTTTCCATTTCTGAAGGGAAGCCTTTCTCCCACTTGGCATCACACTATACTGTAATGTCTGTGTCATTAACTTGTCTGAATGCAGCAGGTTTCCCTAACTACCACGTTGCATTACATCCCATAATGCAGAGCTGCTAATCAAAAAGTTAGGAAAACCCAAACTATAATGCATTTGCTCATGCTGTAGTCTGTTTTCTTCCTGGCTTCAGCCTAAAAATGGAGGCGAAACACAGTCACTTGGGCTGATGGGCAGTATCTCATACTCCTTGGGGGTTTAACCATCTTAGTTTAACCACCTCTGAGAGAACCACAACCTTTGACTTCCATATCCACTGAGTACCAGAGTGAGATGAGGGAATTTCTATTATTGCACTTTAACAGATAAATGTTCATAATATCAGGGTTATGCTTGTCTCTGTTCAAGGGGGAACTATCCTCTATAAATATTATGTATTTCCAAGCTGTTATTGCTGTTATCAGGAGAGCTAATAAAACTGACTGTCAGGCAGAGTTCAACTTCTGTGAGCTACTGCTTGCTAGAGACTTCCCATCTTCTATTTCTGTCTTGCCTCTTGTGCCTGCCCTAACTCACTTTCTGTTCCCTGCTATTAGGAGCCATGATCGTGGAATACCACATACATAGCTGAATTCTATTTCACCCCGTGTTTCTATGGAAATATGGTCTATATGATCATATTGTCTGCCTGTGTATATGTGGTTTTAGGTCCATGACTTCCGTGCTAAGTTTGTTTGGTTTTTTTTTTTTAAATCATTGATCCATTTCTCATTTGGATCTTTATAGATGCTGCAACTACAGGAAAGGCTTTGTTTTGCCTTAGCCATCAAAATCAAGCAAACAACAGCCACAAACCTATAGGAAACTAAACTGTTGTAGTTTTAATGCACATAGAATTGTTAATTGAAAGATACCTGTTAGGAGAAATGGTTGCAGCTGAGGTGCTTAATATCAACAATGCAAGACAACCCTTGTCTCTATGTGTCATTCATAATTTGTAATATTACTACAGTTTTAGCAGTGGCTTGCTGCGACCAGCACAGAAAGCTGTTAGGTAAGAAGATTCAGGTCCAATAGCTTTTGGGCTGAAGGGAGATAGCAGTCCACCTTGGTTTTCAGGTGACAGTAGCTAGTTATGAATTAGTTGCCAAAGTTCTATAGGTAGGCAAAAAAATCCATTCTTTCTATCAACAAACTTGGCTCATGATCTTACAGGTAGTGAAAATGAGAAGGGAAAGAAAGTCTTGCAGGTGCAATGTTTGCTTTGTAAGTGTTTTGGTTTTGGTTTTGTTTATTTTGGTGTTTTTTTTAATGTTCTAATATAATAAATTGAAGCGTAGTCAAAGTGGATGGTTAGATCAAAGTGCTAAGATCTTGTTCTGCAATAACCATCCTTCTAGTAGCTAAAATAAACTTTCCTTATTATGACTCAGAGACAAGCAGTGTGTTGGGTAACAATCTGGTGAGATAATGGGCAGGTTGGAAGTGAGAAAGGCTACCATGTGCTTTCTCCCTAGACTTTTTAAAACATAGAGGTCACTTCTTGAGTGCAGCACAGTGTCATCTCTGAGAACAGTGTGGTCTCATGGGCTAGACAGCTGGGAAGAGCATAGAAAGTAAGCTAACCAGCTCTGTCTGCCACATGGGACTTTGGTGTAGGAGAGAAGTTACAAAACACTGAGTTACAAACCTTGCTGCGGAGGAGTGGGAAATAGAAGCTAACTGTATTTATATGCAGGTGAATATGTTTTCTGAAATGAGAGGACAGGAGATTCACACCATCTAGCAAACACCCCCAGAGCATGTGTACACATACCACTTCTCTGATCACCTAATTATAATCCTCACACTGCACTCTCAGAAATAAATTGATCTTCCACTTACAGCAAGATTGAGATATGTTTGGTTTGACTGATTTTTTAAAAAATCTCTTGATGTCCTAATGAACAAAATGTTACATATACCTTAAATATCATAAATTGTCATCTCCTCTTTAGAAGAAACGACATGTAGAACAAGATACTGAGCCATACAACATTTCTTAGTACTGAGCCATACAACATTTCTTAGTACCTCTGCTCATACAGAATAATGTAATGCTTTATTCATGTTTTTACAGGGACTTCTGTGAAATAATTGTGGATGATAATCACCATACATGTGCATTTTAATCTTGAAATTAATGAGTGTTAGCAGGAAAAACAGATTATGTGCCACCACTTATTAAAAATAAAACCAACCCAAATGTCTGTTGTAATTCATTTACCCTTCATTTACACTAGGAAGCTCAGGATCTGAAATGCCTTCTGGATATTATCAGAGTTTATGGAAGAAGAAATACATTTTTGGGAAAAAATCACTTACATTGATAATTTTTTGTCCATTATTAATTTCTTAGACTTTTGAATGTTCCATTTGCTTTCCATTCCAAATATGTACTGTTTATTATTACTAACTGTGTATTTGTATTGCTGTGTTGTGTGGAGGCCCTAATGAAAACTGAGGTCCCACTGTGTTGGATGGTGTGCCAAGCTCAGACTACAATACATACTCTTGAAAATTTACAAATCAGCTGGAAGCTGTGATCATGTAAGGTACAGAAAGCCTGCAAACTAGTGAGAAAACTAAATGTGCTTAATTCTTGGTGAGAGTGGGGAGTCACACCACATGTTGCTGAAAGTACCTCTGAGTGCCTACTACAGAAACACATCAGGTGTTTTACTTAGAGAATGTGATTCTGTTTTGTTGTAAGAAACACCTTTTTAATCCGTGACTATTTGAAATATGAGTTTCCAGCATTGGAGATCAAATCTTTAAATTCCAATGTTTCCTGACTTATTTTTGTTGGTTGTTTTTTTTTTTTTTTTTAAGTGTGTGTATTTCAGTTCAATTCTATGGCACTCAGAGCAGTAAATCATAGCTAAAGAAAAGAATAAAATATTTAAATTATTATCTGGTTATCAGTAACTAATTCACAATAGCTGAATCCTCATGGGCTGGAATAGAGTTTGAAGACTGATGCTTATTATAGTAAACAGGCTTCATTTTTTATCAGTGTTAATGATGAGAGTTTGCAAATATCTAGATCTGGCCTATTACTAAGTCTTTCATTTTATTCTCTCTCTGGCGTCTCTCTTACTATCTGAGCTTTTCTGGCAACCTAAACCTGCTTTAGAATTTTGTAGGAGGTTATTTGCCGTACGCATATATACATTGCTCATTATATGTCATCCGACAGCCCCTATTTAGACCGAAGCTGATATGCAAGTCCCAGTGACTGAATTGATACAGTGATAGCAGAGCAAGAGATGTGCTTTCTTGCTTGAAATAGGTGGTGTGGAAGCACAGCAATTACAGCAAAGAGCTCTTTCTTCCCTAGTTTTGCTTATTCTTTGATTTACCACTTCTCATCAGATCTTTATGTATTGATGAGGAAAGCCCTGTGTTCTGTCAAAAAGGCAGAGGAAGGGAGGTGAGGGCAGAGGATTTTGTTTGCTGCTAACTGATGAGAAGGAGGCTGCTCTAGGGCAGCTGTGATGGGGACTGCTGCGTAACTAGCTACTATGGCATCTCTGCTTGTCCTGTAATGAAGCAAGGCTAAGGGGCACAGAGCCAATCTATTTAGGCTAAACAATATAAATTTCTTCAGTGTTTCCCTGTGGATGTGTTTTGTAGTTCTTGCTTAGTCTCCTCATACTGCTATGTTGTCTTTGTAGCTAGTTTACATCTTTCTTGAAGTACAGGTCCCAATCTGGAAGCCACATTGCAGCACCAGTTTTACCAGTATCATGTGTTGTGAGGACCTCCTTCAAATACTTCACAGATAATGGTGCTTTTCTATATCTCACTTTTTCTTCAGCAGTGTAATGCTGACCCAGATTTAATTCATCACCTAGTGCATCTCTGACATTATCTTCTGCAAGAGGATTAAGCAAATTTTTTGTCATTTTGAGTTTTGTGCTGTTATCCTGGGCACAGAATATCCTGTCCTGTATTATTTGTCTGCACTTCTTGTTTATGCTGAATTGCTTGTGACTGAGACAAGCTAGCTTCTCGATAGGTACATCTCTTTTTTTTGTTCACCCTGCAACTGTGCCATTTGTGTTTTTCTAAGGATATACTGATTTTCTAAGACTGCTTTCCCTTTGGGCATATTTTCCTCAGGATCTGTGAGTTTACTGAATTTCATAGAAAGTAGAGTTCATGATCTTTGTTTTACTGTTCTTCCTCACTTCCTTCATGAAAACAAAGAATCCTGTTTCTTCATAGTCTGATCTACCTTTCCTATCTGTATTCTCCACCAGGCCTTCTCTACTGCTTGCAATCAAGTGTAAGATGAGCTTGCTCCTAGCTGTATTCTGAATAAACACATCACCAACACCTTCCAAGAGTTTGCTGGGCAGTCTGTTCTGTATCTTTTTTTTGCCTAATATATGTGCAGATGGCAAAGTCACCATCATTTCCAATCCTGAGCTTTGACTGATTCTGCTATCTCCTCTACAAAAGCCTTGTCTGCATGATCTGCCCTATTTAGTGTTGCTGTGACACTACTGTTGTGCATTTCCTTCTTCATCATTATCCATATGTTAATATTAGGGTAACATGGATTATCCCACTCTCTGTTACGCAAATTCAGTTGTAACTGGGTTATTGTATTTAAGATTCCCAGCATTTCTTTATTTCCTGTATTTCTTGCATGAATATACAGATACTTGAGATGTCCAGGGAATTGGCTTGCTGTCCTTCATGAACTTCTAATGATCCTTATGAACAGGAAACAAATATACCATCCCCCCTTCTTGGCAAGGTGGACTGAACATCTACCCAGTAATTTGTAGAACAGTGTTTCAGAGAATCCAGGCCTATCTGCTACTACCATTTATGCAGACAAATGGTCATTTCCAAGATGTGTTTCTCATTTTCTTGCCCTTGGAAGAAGAAAAAAGAATGCAAGCTAAATCTCGTGCTGCCTTGCTGTTGCTCTTTGCACCTTGCAGTTGGTTCTGATTCGCTCAGGCTCTCTCTTAGCAGTATTCTTGCCACTGACATGGATAGAAGAGCACAGAAAATGATCAGTGAAGTGGCAGGGCTTCCTCATCTCTTTCCAGGAGTCTGAATGCACTTTTCTTGGAAAAGCGGGACAGAGTATTGTATGGGTCTGCCCAATTCAGGAGAAATTGACACTTTTTGTTTCCTCCATGGGGACTGTGTATCTTAGGTCTTTTGGGAAATGTGTTTTTCTTTCACCTTCAGTAATAAATCCTTGTTTGCTGCCTGGCTCTTCGACTTCCAGAGCAGCTGATTTCTTGAAAGAGCAGCTTATTCACCTCCAGCCGGTAATGCTTCTGTAGACTACTCCAGCTGGCCAGATTTCCTTCTCTGCCCACTGACCTTAATAATGGGTTTGAGAAGCAAAATAAATTAATTAGAAGCCCCCGTCCTGAGGTATTCTCAGACTATGCATGAAGACACAAGTCCTGTAAAGGAAAAAGCTGATGCATTGACTGAGGATTTTTTTGCTTTAGAAGACCTCTGAAAGGTGCATGAGAGATCAGCATTGACTGTAGCACAGATGGGACTGAACTATGTTTTGCTTCTTGACAGTGGTGATACTGGTTGTGCTAGGGAGATCTGCAGTTCCATATCAAGCCACATAACATTTCAGGATAAATGAAATATTATTTACACATTTCAGTTGATAACTAATAGTTAATGAAAAGCTATTAACTCCTGCTTTGAGAGCCAAAATGACATTAAGACTATTGGCAAAGTTTCATCTTGGGAGAGAAAAAAGAGGAAAAGTGGATGGAAAATCACAGAATCTACACGTAGATTCTGATGAGTCTTTCAAATGTGAGCATAAGATCTGAGGAGGTCATGTATGAACTTTTATACGCTGTAGTGGGGTCCTCTCATTTCCATGGGATAACTGCTGAGGATGAGGGACCGTACCCCCAGGTCATTACAACTGAGGATTAGAATTTGTTGCAGTGGCTTGCTGTATATATAGAATGCACAGTATGCATACATCCCATGCAAAGCATTCAAGGTAACAGAAGTAGTGAACAGCAATTGCCTGAATCAGGTGGTTGTCTTAAAAGCCCTTTTTAAATGGGAATAGGTTTAAGCTGTGTCAGATACAGCTCTATGTTGACTGACAATTCACAGGTTTTTGGATGCAGAGTATAGGTGCAGATCTTAATGGATAAATCTGAATGCAATAACCGGAAATGCATAGAACACCACAATGACATGAATTAATGATTTGTTGATAGTCCGGTTTTAATCTTTTGACTCTGATTCCTTTTTTGCCCTGGAGTTAACATTCATTGTACTCTGATCTTCATTTTCTCCTAAGCACTTTCATCTTCTGCCTCAGGCCATTCCATGTAGATGGGAGAAGATTCATGCAAAATACTTTTTTTTCAAATTCCTCCTTAAAATTAACTTCTGCTATGAATATTATGAGCAATGCTATGCTGCTATCACTTGCTCTGCTGCCTATAGCATTCACCTTATTATTCCTTGCATTTCTCACTACATGTACATCTACTTTTTGGCCCAAGCCATGCCCTTTAAAAATGAAGGAGCCTAATGTGCCAGAAGGTGTTACCTTGGTATGGTTATGTTTGCTTCTGGGGGCTGGAATACTCTGCTGTGAGGACAGGCTGAGGGAGCTGGGGTTGTTCAGCCTGGAGAAGGCTCTGGGGAGACCTAATAGCAGCCTTCTAGTACCTGAAAAGGGCCTACAAGAAGGCTGAAGAGGGACTGTTTTGAAAGGCCTGTAGTGATAGGATCAGGGGCAATGGTTTCAAATTAGAGAAGAGTAGATTTAGATTGGATGTTAGGAACAAGTTCTTTACCATGAGGGTGGTGAAACACTGGACAAGTTCTGGAGATATTCAAGGTCAGGCTCGACAAGACTAGGCAACCTGATCTAGTGGACAGTGTTCCTGCTGACTGCAGGGGAGTTGGACTAGATGAGCTTTGGAGGTCCTTTTCAAGCCAAACCATTCTATAATCCTATGAAGAAAAAGAATTGATGTCAGATCCTGGTAATTTTCCTCACTTGGTGCCTGATTCTCTCTGTACTTTGCTTCCTAAAGAGTTGCTTTATTTGGCCCATTTAGATTATAGCATAGCCCATGCAGTAGTTCGTATGTAGCTATAAGGATAGCATATAGTCTTATGGCATAGCATCTAGTGGCAGTCCACACAAGGATGTCAAAAGTCACCCACTGAAATGAATGGTCTGGCTCTGGACTGGACCCCAGGATTCCATCATTCACCAGAACTGAACATGGCAATTATTTTGTGATGCCTACCCACAAGAGAAGAAAAAGCCAAAAGGTTATGTGTTCCTGGGAACTGATGAAAAAAGAAACAATAAGTGCAGTGCATTCATCCAAATTAGATGGATGGGGCTACAAAGACTTGCTTGCTTTTGCAAGGATGTGTCCAGCTAATGACTACCAGCCATTGGGATCAGTTTTATGTCTTGCCCAGAATACAATGTGTTGGACAATCACACCATGAACTGTCTTCTCCCTCTGTCTGACTTGGTCCAGTGCCACTATCTTCAGTTGTACATTGCCAGCTCATACCAGCTGGAAGTCTAGACTATCATTTGCTATTCATCAGATTCCAAGGGATATATAAATACTAATTAGCTCTCTTACTGCTCCCTACAAAAAGCCAAACCAAACAAAAAAACCCCAAACAAAAAACCCCAACAACACAAAATCAACCTCAAAACCCTCCAAAATTAAAACAAACCCCAAAACCTAACAATGAATTCAAAACCCAAACAACCTCGCCCCACCCAAAAGNGGACAAGTTCTGGAGATATTCAAGGTCAGGCTCGACAAGACTAGGCAACCTGATCTAGTGGACAGTGTTCCTGCTGACTGCAGGGGAGTTGGACTAGATGAGCTTTGGAGGTCCTTTTCAAGCCAAACCATTCTATAATCCTATGAAGAAAAAGAATTGATGTCAGATCCTGGTAATTTTCCTCACTTGGTGCCTGATTCTCTCTGTACTTTGCTTCCTAAAGAGTTGCTTTATTTGGCCCATTTAGATTATAGCATAGCCCATGCAGTAGTTCGTATGTAGCTATAAGGATAGCATATAGTCTTATGGCATAGCATCTAGTGGCAGTCCACACAAGGATGTCAAAAGTCACCCACTGAAATGAATGGTCTGGCTCTGGACTGGACCCCAGGATTCCATCATTCACCAGAACTGAACATGGCAATTATTTTGTGATGCCTACCCACAAGAGAAGAAAAAGCTAAAAGGTTATGTGTTCCTGGGAACTGATGAAAAAAGAAACAATAAGTGCAGTGCATTCATCCAAATTAGATGGATGGGGCTACAAAGATTTGCTTGCTTTTGCAAGGATGTGTCCAGCTAATGACTACCAGCCACTGGGATCAGTTTTATGTCTTGCCCAGAATACAATGTGTTGGACAATCACACCATGAACTGTCTTCTCCCTCTGTCTGACTTGGTCCAGTGCCACTATCTTCAGTTGTACATTGCCAGCTCATACCAGCTGGAAGTCTAGACTATCATTTGCTATTCATCAGATTCCAAGGGATATATAAATACTAATTAGCTCTCTTACTGCTCCCTACAAAAAGCCAAACCAAACAAAAAAACCCCAAACAAAAAACCCCAACAACACAAAATCAACCTCAAAACCCTCCAAAATTAAAACAAACCCCAAAACCTAACAATGAATTCAAAACCCAAACAACCTCGCCCCACCCAAAAGACCCAAACCAAAACAACAAACAATAAAAAACAACCTAAAACAAACCAAAACTGAGCAGTGTAATTTTCATTTAAACAGAAAGGAAAAGTCAAATGTTGTTAATGGTAAAGTTTTCAAATGTTGGTGTCTCATGTACAGTGGTGAAAAGATAATGTTGTCTCATTTAATTTGTAGGAGTATTATCAGTGACTGCTGGATGAAGGATGAATCCCCAAATTGAAATATAGGGGTTTTATGAAAGTAGAATAGTTTTCAGAAAAATTAATAATTTAATTGCTTCTACCAGTGTTAGCAATATATTGATTATTTTTGTGATCAAAAACAAAGGCAGCAGCCAGTTTAGCTCCTTACCATGCATGGTCTACTTCTCGCTTTATCTGATCAAAGGCTGCTTGTTGTTTGGGTCCCCACTAGAAATTGTTTCTCTTACGAGTCACATCATGCAGAGGTTTGACAATTTGGCTGAATCCAGGAATGTGTAGTCTCCAAAATCCCACTGCACCCAAGAAAGATAGTGTTCTTATTTGTGGGAACTTTCATGGTGGAGACTTTGTTTATCACATCCTGTGGGATGTGACGGCAACCATCCTGCCACCACACTCCCAGAAATTGGATTTCTCTGGCAGGTCCTTTGACCTTGTCTCTCTTGATAGCAAAACCTGCTTGCAACAGAATGTCAATGATTTTGTTACCTTTCTGGAAGACTTCCTCGGTAGTTTTGCCCCACACAATGATGTCATCAATGAATTGTATGTGCTCTGGAGCTTTATCTTTCTCCAATGCATTGTGGATCACTGAGTGACAGATGGTTGA